>CM044432.1:178671926-178705370 GCA_024363595.1 Xenopus borealis
ATATAGATATATATAGATAGATAGATCTTTTTAGCCTCAACAATATAATTTTATATTTAAATTGATAGTCTTCCTAGTTCTCCAAGATATGGAAGAAAGTAAATAGCATAAAGCAAGACTTTATTGTTTTCAATGGGTCATTTGCTTGAGTGTCTCAAGGTCCTTCATAGTGCCTGTGACACCACCAATCCAGGCTGTGGCTGTATCCTTCTAATATTTGGAAATTACATGTCTTTTGTAAGTGGCAAGAATTGAAGTATGTTTATTAAAATCATCATTAATGGAATATAAACAGGGTCAGACTGGATGACCCGGGCCCACCAGGGCTGCTGTCTCAGGGCCCCGCCCCTGCCACAAAACTCCCTTAGGACTGCAACTGCAACCATCATTCAGACGTACCTTCACTTGCCATGACTAGGGCTGCGGCTTAGATGATATATAAGATTCCATAATAATGAGACATGGACATAACAAGACATAATGAGAAGGTCAGATTTTATGTTTAGTTATGACTAAATTCACATACTCTAAAACCCCCAACTGTTTAACAATGAATTTGTTAAAAGTTCTAAATAAAAAAAGTACAAATGAAATGGTCTACTGTATATAAATACCTCTTCTTCTGTCATGGTCTGCATTAATGTATACCCCCACCTGTGGAGTCTACCTTTTGTTCTTGTTTCTTAATGAAAACTGCCCTATAAGGGGCACATTTACTAAGGTTCGAATTGAAAATTCTAATCAAATTTGAATTAAAAAAAATCAAAATTAAAATTTATTTTAGGCTTATTCGACTATCGAATAGCCCAAAATTCGATCCAAATTGGGCAAATTCGAAAATTTAAATTTGAATTCGATTGTCGAAGTACTGGCCCTTTAAAATTTTTTGAAATAACAATTCGGCAGATAAAACCTACTGAATTCCTATATATCCCTATGGGATGCTCCCATAGGATTTTCCTGCTTTTTTTGATCGAATAAAAAAATTTTGATTGAATGCTTAAAATCGTTCGAATCGATCGAACAATTTTATCAATAGATCGAATTTTTTTTCCAGTGTAAAAAAATGCACGAATAAGCATTTATCTGTCTTTTTCACTTTTTCAGATAAAAATTTTTTTCTAACAAAACCAAATGAATAAAGAAAGTCTAATAATGTCACTGGCCCTTTTTTGTGTATTTTTCAACACAAAAAAGCATTTTTTAGCAAAACGGATAAAACATAGCAAAATTCTATGGTGGAGTAGTGAAGTTTTTGCAGCTGGCAAAAAGTAAAAGTTCATCAGGAAACAGAAGTGAAAAAGCTTAAAAGCTTGCTCAGTCCTTTTATACATTATACATTTTATAATGTATACATTTAAATAACAACCTTCCCACTGCTATAATTCCATTATTGTTTTATATTTTCTATTATTGCAACTACTGTATTTCTGTGAGCTGTGAACAGCATTATGAACAGAAACCATAGCATGGACAGTGCCAGCTACATATGATTTTCATAAAATAATACTTAATATCCTTAGAAAGAACACCATATAATTATACCCTGGCCAAGTCCAATTTTCTACCACATGGTAGCTAGATTTTTTTGCAAACTCCACATTGTTCTGATAAAGGCAACATGAAACAGCTTCCTTCTAAGTATTCAACTCTCTTGTAAAATTCTAACTGAACATTCAGGAAATACATAAAATATTTATACGTTAGTCTGCACAAAAACAATCATGACCCCAATTAGTTTATTGTAGATAAGATTATTTGGATTTTAATTAGGAACATTTTGTTGATGGTTATAAAATATCAGACCATGAGGTCTAATGAGAATTTCTTTGCAATTTGTAACAGAACCCAGGAATACTGATTAAATATCTACAAACCTAAACTCAATTAAAATTTTCAGTCTGTGTGTAAACCATGCATATATTTATTTATTGTTTATATAGAAGTGACACCTTTCAGCAATGTTTTTCAAGCATTATACTTCATTCTTTGAGCTAACAATCAAAGGTCCCTATCAAATCTAAGCACACTATGATTAATTTTATCAGTAGCCAATTAACGTACCTGTATGTGTTTGAAGTGTGCGAGGAAACTTATTCAGACACAGTGAGAAGATACAAACTTGTTTAATGCTGCCAATACATATTTAGAGAAATGGGAAATTTTATCTATCTATCATTTATCTATCTGTCATCTATCAATATGTATCATTTGTATGTCTATCTGTGTCTGTTTACTGATATATCATTTTCTAAATGGGAGAGGCATTAGTGCCTTGGAAGTTGGTAATGATTATTTCTTGACACCATAGGATATGGCACACTAAGGGGAAGATTTACTAAATTCACATGAAGGATTCCAAATTCGATCGAATTAGAATTTTCGAATGTTTTTGAAGACCACTTCGACCTGTGAATTTTGTAAATTTGATCGAATCGAATGATTCAAATGATTCAAATAAAATTTCATTCCAATATTCGACCATTTCGACTGTCGAAGTACCACCTAGTTCGCCAGATGAAAGCTACCGAATTGGGTTTCATTAATTTTGATAAAAAATATTCGATCGATAGAAAAAATCGTTCAAATCGATCGATTCGATCAATTTATCTATAGATTGAATATTTCCTATTCGATCGTTCGACCAATGGAATTGCGGTAAAATCCTTCGAATTCGATATTCGACTTCAAAGGATTTTACTTCCCTACCTATTCACATGGTCGAAGTTCAAATTTTTTTCAATACGAAATTCAACCAATAGTAAATCTGCCCCTAAGAATCAAATAACTTTTCTGCAATTATATTTGAGCACCAAGATGTGTTAAGTATCATGGTCCTCATTTAAAATTCAAGGCTTTTAATATGAAGCTAGCTTTTCCTTTGTTGCTTCTGCTGTAGGAAGCATGTAATTATCAAAAAGTTAGTTAAGCCTTTTTATTTTACATACTTCCTGTACATGTGTAACTATTGAAAATCCTCAATGATATGCTACAATATACCTGTAAAGGCCCTGTGGGAATTTACTAAAATCAATTCTCTGTAGCTTTGTGCCTTTCCACCAAGCTTAGCTTAACCTTAACTTTTATCTATCTTTGGGGTCTCCTTGTCCAATTCAGAGGTGGATCTTGGTAGGAAAAGATGCATGATCAATTTATCCAGTGTGACTCTGTCTATGATCTGGACAGGCATTGATTCCTCGTATTGTAGTCACTTCATTATCAGATGAAGAAGATTATACATCTAGGATCTCGTGGGAGGACCAATGAAAGACAATAATTATGCACATATAGGGCTCACATAGCCATAGCAAACATCAGCCCTGATAGGATCTCTTCTTCAGTTTAACATAGTATATGGTATGGCATCCTGTTCTCGTAGATCATAGTAGGTCCTACTTAAATAATAATTTTGCCATACTATGGGTGGTATCACCTCAGCTCACTGCTCTGTCAGTAACTTTCATTAAAAAATCAATAAGTATACTTTGATGTTATCTGCTGAGCTCATCTTTGAGACTTCTGTACATCTTTGAGAGCAGTTGTTGGTATCTAGTCCAGTGCCACTCCTTAGTTTTAGCTCTAAATTTCTTCCTGTAAATGTCAATTAATCTGATGTTGCTGTTCCAAGGCAGTATACTGGTTCTGTCTGTGAAAAGGTTTAAGCCATAAGTGATCTACAGGCTTCTTGCTGCATTCTCAGAGCTTTTTGGTAAACAGTATTAGTTTACTGTTGAATAATAGTAGCTTGAGTCAGGTGCTATATTATATTCCTCTGTAACTGTTGTTGCCTATAGGAGTGTTTGTTTTCTTTGGTCCATGCCCGTATTCATCACACCATATGTAGGAATTCACTCAAATAGAAGCTTTAACAATAACTTCTCAAAGGAATAAGCAGTAACATCCAGGGAAACTTTAATCAGAAATACATCTGTTTTATTCAAAATAGAGTTTTAATTCCTTCGCAGAAAGCTCCCCTCCCCCAGGGGATGACTCACACCTCTATTGTTTATTGGTGATATTTTTGTTTGTACTTGGTATATTCAGTGTATATAAAAATATAGTTATTGTACAATGCTGTGGAATATGTTGACGCTTTTTAAAATACATATTATAATAATACTAATTTCAAGTGCTCCCATAACTCTGCAGAATTCTTTTAATTTCTTCCGTATCCATGTTTGCCCTACTCTAACTCACTTTGGCATGAAGTGTCTAGTATAACACTGTTGAATCATTTGAGGAACATTGCCATAGATCCTATGTATTACATACACTAGATTGGGCAGTTTGCCAAATGTCCTGACATTTTCCTTTTCTTCCAAATTCACTAAAAATAATCATTTGGCTCTACTGGCTGCCAGGAGTCATCTCTGCACATTTTCTTCCTGTACATATAGTCATATATGGCTACTTTTTGTAAAAGAAAGCTTAGAAGACCACAATATGTTAAAACATAGCAAATGTAGTATATCACTTATCTTGTTTAACCAAGGAGCCTATTCACTATGGTGTGAAATAGGAAAATTACTTATCTACAGTTTGGAGAAGCAATACTGGATGAACACATGTGGAAATGCTATATTTAAAACAAAACTTTTTTCCTAATGGTTCATAGAAAGAAAACAAAAAGACAGCTAGTTCTGAAGAACAATTTTTTTTTATTTTAACATTCATCATTAGGGATGAGAACATTATTTTGCCAATACACATTTATGGTAAAGGTGGGTTCTCCCTAGTGGAAAAAGTTTTGCCAATTTATGCTACAATTTTTTTTTTTTTTTGCTGTTTCATACTTTTTTTGCAGTTTTGTGAGTTTATCTGCAAATAAAAATGGGCCAGATAGTTTAACACTGTTCGTTACAGAAACATTCACGCAGCAGAATAAACAATAGACAATTATTATATAAGAAGTCCTTGATCTATGACTGGAGGGTATAATATTACTTCATCCTAATGAAATAGCAGGATTTCGGAAATATTTTCCTACTTTGACTACTTTTCTTTTAAGACAACAAGTAGTCCACAACTACTTCAACATCATTTTTGGCTTCAATAGAAAATTAAATGCAGTGATAAATAAATGTAGTAATATAAATACTTTGATGCATTTTAATACCAATTACTTACCACTCACTTGCAATAAAAAAACACCACTCTGTCTACTTAAAGTTAATTGTGTATTAATATATCACATTATTACATGATAAACTGTCAATAAAAACAACACACTTGATAATAAAAGAAACACATCATTTTAAAGATTGTTTTTAAAAATGACCATGTATTAGTAAATTATGCAGAAATAACAATTGTGGTACAATCTAGAGGTGTTCAATATAGGGGTGGTGGTAATTTAATACAGTTTAGCAATATAAAATTAGTAATAGTAATAATAATAGTCATGCTATAAAGATAAAGAAGAGAGAGAATGAGAGAGAGAGAGAGAGAGAGATTTCACCAGGTTCAAAGGCTTCATTTTATCCCAGAGCATTCTGTAATTAATTTAGATGCTTTTGAGACACTGGAACTGTTCATTGTTGTCTAGCTTCCCTACTGACTTTGTATTTAGATGCTAATGAAAGTCAAGTACAACTTAAATCCAACATTTTTTTTTCAACAAGGTTTCAACTTAATTGCAAATCATCAAAGACTATAAGACTCAGTGATCAGTAACAATCCTTCTCTATTGGAAAATAAAGTAATCAAGTTACAGGTAGAGGGAACAATGGAACGGCAATCTCATTTCAGACTTCCTCTGTGATTAAAGTAGAAAAAAAAAGATACTGTAGGACTAATTTTAAATCAGTGCTTTGAAATGTGTATCTTTTTCTCTGTTTTTCTAGTAGAAGCTGTTCCTTTTTTAAACAAATTTTGTAATTATATTACATGATATAAGAGAAAATTTTATCTGACCAGGGACATTTGTATAAATATAAATTTTACTTCTTGCCAGTAAACATAACACTGGACAAGTGGGTTTAGGTTTGGAATAAATAGGGTCATTCTGCACTATGGGGCAGATTTACTAAGCTTGGGTGAAGGATTCGAATGCAAAAAATTCCATTTTCAATTTTTTTTGGGTTACTTCAATCATCGAATTTGCTAAATTTGATTGAATCGAATGATTCAAATGAATCATGCGATAGAAAATAAATTGATTCTAATAAGAAAATCCTTTGACCATTAGATGGTCGAAGTACTTGCCCTTTAAGAATTTATTTGATTGCCTAGTTCGCCAGATTAAACCTACCGAGTTGCTATACTTGTCTATGGGAAGCTCCCATAGGCTTTTTCTGAAGTTTTCTTGATCAAATAGAAATCATTCGATCTCTCGATAAAATCGTACGATTTGTTCGTTTGATTTCTCGAAAAAAAGTGAATAGCGATAAAATCCTCTGAATTCGATATTCGATTTCATCAGATTTTACCTCAACCTAAATTTGAGGGTTTTAAATCTGCCCCTATGTGTCACTTTGAATGCAATAGAATAACAAGGGCAAAATTAGCTCTGCATTGGTCCAGGTTAGTTCTATTTTTTTGTAATATACATGTGCAAGCCATTAGAATGTTCATTTGCCAACATTTCTTACAAAGTTCAGTTCTGTTTTGATATTATTCAACAATTAGAGCAAGGGTCATGAAATACATAAGTTATTGTTGTTTAATGAGTGAAACACAACAGGAGGCATACAATATAATTTTTTTTATAATACTAAGGGGTTATTTATCATAGTCTGAATGCTAAAAACTCGAAAAGTTAATGTTTTTATACTATAAAATTATAATTTTAAGTGGAAAAAAACTCATATTTTTCTAGATTTATTATACCCCAAGGTTGCAAAAAGTCTGAATCCAAAATACGCCATCTTCAGCCTGTTGAGGTCCTGTAGAAGTCAAGGGCAGTGGTCTTATTTGGGTTTCATGCTATAATCTGGACATTTCGAGCATTTCCTCCACAAAAAAATCCAGATTTTTTCGGGTGTCAGAAAAATTCAGATTTTTTTTCCAGGAGAAAATCTGAAAAATTTCATGCGACAATCCGAAAACAAATGTGTTTTTTCCTGATATTTATTGATAAATAAGGATAAATTGTGGATTCTAGTTTGTTCAGACTTTTTTATTTCAGATTTAATTATGACTTTGATAAATAACTAGGGATGGGCGAATTTATGGGATGGGTATATTTTAACAAGCTATACCTTACAAAGGAAGCTAAATATATATATATATATATATATATATATATATATATATATATATATATATATTATGCATACAAGAGCATCCAACTTCTTTCTGAAAGGTCAGCAGAGGCACAGTTTTGTGTAGCTGCCAAGTTTTAATTGAAACATTGTGCTAAATTTCAATAGCAGGTCAGAAGTCATTTTCTGGTTAAAAGGAGGTCAAGCTGGTCTCTTAAAGAAGGACTCTTAATTTTTATAGTGTCCACTGAGAGTTGATTTATCACAGCAATGACACAATTGCTGTTATCTGACCTTTTTCAAAGCAGTAAGACTCAGGTTGACTGGTGGTGGTGGGAGGAATAAAGATTTTTTATTATGCCGGGATTTATATTCCTAGGAAGACAATAGATCCCACAAGATCAATATGGAAAGAAACATTCCCTTGATTGCTTTATACTAAAAACTGAGAGGTCTTCAATACACAATAAAAACAAGATCATCAGAGCAACTCTGAAAATATTTTTAATCAGATGAAATGTGTGGTTTATTGAATTATTTTAGAGCACTGTTGTGCTGAAACATTATTATGTTCCAAATGAAATGAACCAGGGCATGTGGAATTAAGATGCTATCTAAAGGTAGCTACCTATGTTGTACCATGAAAAAGGTGATGTTAACAGTAGTCCCCTGCCCCCAGCAAAACCTAAAAGACATCAATTCACTATTCAATCTAGTAGTTTGCTTATGGAGATTATGTATTTCATTGAAATGGCCCTGAATTACTTGGTCATCCATCTGACATGCTATTACTTGGAAGTACACAGTATTCATTTGATGCAAATTTTAGCAGCAACACTTTTCATCCCTAGTCCCTACTGTCAAAAAATGGCCCCAAAACATGATGCTACCAACATCATTCTTCATTGTAAAAATAGCTTAACCAAGGCATTAACCAACCCACAACATAGGTAGGTTACCCTCATGATTCTTGCCACTTCACACATATTTTTGAAGTCAGTGCTCATTCATCTCTTGATATGGTTGACCCATACCAACAAAGAATTACGTGGGCTGTTGCATCATGCTTTGGGACTGTATTTTATCAGCAGACAATATGGATGACCAATATGTATGGTGAATTAGGGGCTATTAGGGTTATAGCATTATATTGGTCTGTATTTCATCAGCAGGCAATGGGCATCTTGTAAATATTCTTAAGAAGCAATAAAGAAATAGGTTGAGAAATACGTGGACTACATTTGGCAATTGGGTATCTGCTTACTGCTGATAGATTTCTGTCACATGGTTGTCAATAAATATTTTCCACATAGTTTGCTTCTAAGCTTATTGTATGCACATATTCACATTTAGGGGCATATTTAATAAGGGTCGAAGTGAAAATTCGATGAAAAGAATTCGAATTTTGAAGTCATTTTTGGGTACTTTGTCTATCGAATATTCGAAATTCAATTAGAATTTTAAAATCAAAGTACTGTCTCTTTAAAAAATTCAAATTTAACACTTTGCCTCCTAAAGCTGCTGAATTGCTATTTTAGCCTTTAAGATTTTTTTTCTTTTTATACATGGGCATCAGTCAAATAGTTCAAGGCTTTTCAGTACGTAACATTTTGAAAGCTTAACAATTGCTGTCCACTGGAATTGTATTGCGGTGGATTGTACAGTAGCATATAAACTAATATATATATATTTATGTATATATATATATATATATATATATATATATACTTATATACTAAGTCAACATAAGCATTTCCTGTAGTTAGTATATATATATATATATATATATATATACTAACTACAGGAAATGCTTATGTTGACTTAGTCTTATAGAATCCTTGTTTACAGTGTTTTTTTAATAAAGTCAGATATTATGGTCAGCGTTTTAAAGGGTAAAACATTTTTTTGGAGAAAAAACCCTCAAATATTTCGTGATTTATTAAACCACACTGTTTCTCAAAAAAAGCACTGTGTCTCAAACCTGCTGAGGTCATATAGAAGTCAAATGCAGATGTCCCATTTAGAATTTGAAGATATCATGATCTGCACTGGGTTTCATACAATAATCCAATGAATTTTTGGTTTCGGGCAATAATCAGAAAAAATCTGAGTTTTTGGGCATCAAATTAGAAAAAAACGTATGATTCTTTTTTACAATTTTATTATCTTCTCCGACACCAGATTTTTGTCAGCAATAAAAGGTTATTAAACTGACCAATTAAAAACACATTTTCTCATCTACTACATAGACATAAACCCTATTAATTAATAGGATTTAAAGCCTCTTTATTTTCCATAAAATATCGATAAAGTTGATACAAAATTACACGATAACTTGCCTGTTCCACTGCTTCTGTCCCCAACGTGTTACTTTCCATAAAAGACCAGTAACACTTTGGTAGGGCCCAGTGTTGAGAAAGACATAGAGATTTTATGCATGAATATTCATTTTTATCCACATATGTCTTTATTACGCAGAGTGAATGAATCTTGAAGACTCTGACTTTCAATTTTTTAAAAAAAGGTTCAGAGCCAATTGCTTGTAATGGAAAGCAAACAACTAATACAAATAACTCTAGATTTATCAACTCAACCCATATTGCTCTATAATACTGTTTTTTCAGATTCAGCATAGTATGTGATTGCCAAAAGTCAGAAATTATTAAAAAAAAAAATCAAATAATCATTAATGCTAGGATGAAAACTTCATCAAAATTATAACATTGTAAATGGCCGTTGTTTATTTAATTTTTACCAAAATGTATCTTTTCAGCCTTACTGCAAAGTGTGAGGTGGAGAAAATTATTGAAAATTATTGAAATTTACTTTGAGGTTTATATGAAAAGAGGGGCAATTCACATGACATAATTATGGCCAATGTGTTCAAATGTGATAGGGTTGGACTGGGCTGGTGCTCCAGACCTGTTCCCTGCAGCTGCTAGAGCCATTGCTCCTTCCTGACTGTAGCGACTCGTGGGCCAGTGGAGACACCTGCAGCATTGATCTAGTCCCTTCCCTGCTGGTTTCTCTATGGCATACACGGCGCACACAGGGTTTTATAGGCGCAACAATGCCGATGTCATTGTGTAATGGTGCAAAATTTAAAGATGTTTAATGGGACTTTTGAATTAAACTCATTTATTCTGTATCTGACTCTTGTTTTTGACTTCTGCCTGCCTGACTATTCTATACTCTGTGATCCTGATCCTTGCCTGCTGTCAAACCATTCCAAACTCCGTTATCCTGACATGTGTCTGCCTGACCATTCTGATTGATCTCCCAGTTCTGACCCTTGTCTGTCTGACTCTGCTTGAACTCTCCCTGCACTGACTCACCTGTCTGACTACACTCTGTATGTTCCAAGAACTGTGCTTTCCATCCTTAACCTTGCTAACGATTGTGCCCCATTGCTCATCCAGAAACTTTGCTTTGCTCCTCTCTTAAGACCTGGCAGCATCTGATTAGCTGAGGGCTCCTCCCGAGGTGAAAGGCAGCTGTTATAGGCAGAAGCAAGAGCTGAGACCAGGGAGCCTAGCATTGGTTCTGTATTTTTGGTGCTGTTCATGACACTGACCTCCTCCCCCAGCTACATGAAGAAATAGCTCACTTGACAGAGGTACCGATTGGCGGCTGAAAGGGGACTGAGGGTAATGTGCAGCAGGGGGCCCTGGGGGTGGCAGATGAGGCTGTGGTGGTTGGCTGACATGGTGTATGTGGGAGATCGATACGAACTCCTGCACACCCTACTTCAAATCAAACAACTGTTACCTGGTGCTCCAAAAGGCAGAGGCTCAGCCACCTCACACAAAGTCCAGCAAAAAATACCAATGGCACACAGGATCCGTGCAAGCAAGTGCTTTGCGTGTTTATTGCTGATGCAATGTTTCGGGGTCACGCCCCTTTCTCAAGCATGGTGTATGTGGGCCCATGATTGGGCAAACCCAATGGGCCTAGACCCAGTTCAATGCTGCTTAGTGTTCCAACATTACATAGTGACCTGGGGGTCTGTTTACTAAATTGCGTTAAAAATTTGTGCACAACATATAGACAAATTTAACGCAGAATATGTTTTTGCGAGTTTATTAACCTGAGGAAAATAGAAATTTGCAAATTTTCTTGTGCAAGAATATGTGTTCGACAGTTACCGCATCTGCTGAAAATAACACTACATACACATTAACGCCAGGTTTACTAAACAGCGAAATGTGTGAAAGACAAAATTAACGCCAGAATATTTGCAATATTTTACCGCCATCTATATAGTGGCGTTAACTTATTTTTTGGCCAGAAAATTCTCAATGGGAGTTTAATTCTCATTAAACTGTGCATTTAAATGATACAAAGAGATAACTGATATGATTTCTTGTTCAGAAGGGTGTGTGAGTGGATGGATGAAGTATCGGTTTATATGATACAGACATGTTTGATTGGTGTCACTCTGGTAATGTTGTTGGATGGTATAATCATCAGTCAATAAAGTTTATGAGTTTTGAAGATGCATTTCTGGCCATAAATGTCACAGTAAAAATTGCCATAATTAACACCATTATTAACGCATAAAACAAGACTATATTCTAGAATAAATATTTGCAAACATAATTTGGCGCCCGAAAATTCGCAACTCGCTAAAATTACCGCTAACGTAAGCAGGTTGGCTAATGCAAGTGATCGCACTTCAGAGCACATCGCAGTTTAGTAAACTTAGTCACTGCGAATATTCTGGCGGAATATTCAGCGATCACATGCGGAAACCTATGGTCAAATTTACCGCACTTTAGTAAACCGACCCCATAGTAAGTTAGGGTGAAAAAATACAAATGTCCATCAAGTTTCACCCTTTAACACTATATAACCTGCCAGAGGAAGGCAAACAATCCCCGTTTGAAGCCTCTCCTATTTGCCTAGGGGGGGGGCCTTCCTGACTCCAAGATGACAATCGGACCAGTCCCTGGGTCAACTTGTACTATGAGCTATCTTTCAGAACCCTGTATTCCCTCACTTGCTAAAAAGCCATCCATCCCCTTCTTAAAGCTATTTAATGTATCAGCCTGTATGACTGATTCAGAGAGAGAATCCCACATCTTCACAGCTCTTCACTGAAAAAAAACCCTTCCGAATATTTAGACGGCACATCTTTCTTCTAATCGAAATGGTTGGCCTTTCATCAGCTGGAAAGACCTACTGGTAAATAAAGCTTTAGAGAGATATTATTATATGATCCCATTATATATTTATACTGATATATCATATCACCCCTTAAGCACCTCTTCTCCAGCATGAACACCAACTTTGCCACTCATTCATCATAGCTAAGATTTCCCATACCTTTTACAAACTTAGTTGCCCTTCTCTGTACCCTCTCTAATGCAATAATGTCCTGTTTGAGCACTGGAGACAGAGCTCAGGCCTTACCAGCCCCCCCCCCCTTAGATCTGTGCACCTTTTAATACAGCACAAGACCTTATTTACTCTTGATGCTGCTGTCAGGATCGCGCCGCCCGGAGGCTTACCTGCAGCTCTGGGTGGCGCGTCCTTTCTCTTTCGGTGTCGCTCCCACAATGGCAGCACCCATGACGTCACGTGATGATGTCACGATGCCCCGTTTTTGGCGCCAAATTCAAATATTTAAAGTGTCCTTGGACAACATTATGGCGCCCAATGATAGGACTTTGTTGCTTTGTTCCTGGGTGCATTTTGAACCTGTTTTCCTGTATTTTTGACCTTGCCTGGATTTTGTATTTTTTTTGGCTGCCTATATAAACTTTGCCTGGACTTTGACCTTGATTCCTGCCTGATCCTTGCCTGTACCATGCTATTGGAACCTTAACCCCTAAGCTTCCTCCTTGGTCCCTACTACTTCCCTAGGGTGCCTACTAGGCCTACTCTGACAGCTGCTGACTTGCATTGCTTGCTACAGACAAGGACTCCAAGGTCCTTTTCCAATTTGTATTGCCCTAATGCAGTCCCATTAAGGGTAATACATGTCTTGGATGTTTTTAAAACCCAGGGGCATTCAACATTTAATCTCATTGCCACATAGTTGATCACATTTCCAGTTTGATACATTACTTACAATACCCTCTTCTAAGTCATTAATGAACAAGTTAAATAAATGTGTACCCAATTCAGAGCCCACTGAGGGACCCCACTAAGAACCTTGCTCCAAGTAGTACCCAATCCTGTAGCCATATTCCTATCCATGTGCAAAAACATAGTATCTTAGTTTAGAAATTTGTCATTTGTGGTGCGCAGTATCAATCTATTTGGCAAAATCCAAATAGATTTTATCTACTGCCCCCCACTGTCCCTATAATATTCCATTGTGGAGGCTGAATTGACAACCAGTATGAATAACAAATGACAGAATACGTTAACAGCTATTTGCTTACAAAAGCTGCCTAGAGTTGTAGTAGCTGTGGGGCACCAGGAAGGACATGCTGATGCTACATGTAATTTCCTTAACATACTGTAAATGCACAACTGTTTGTGTGTTTGTGATTGATAGCTGATGTCTGTTATTTACAATGGACAGGTTGTTTATTGTGCTGTGGATAACTTCAGCATGTAGACACACTTCTTCAGAGTGCTAGTAGCTATAGAGCCAGTGTATGAATTGCAAATCTGAGCTAATGGTTGACCAAATGTCCTTTACTGCTTCAGCTGCTGCACAGAGGTGGATGTTGTATTAGTAAGTGGCTGCCTTGTGTTGTTTACTGGGCAATTATCTGTAATTATCACTTGCTGCTCAGCTTTGTTTCTACAGAGGAAATGCTTGTTTTATTCAGATTTGGGAGGACCAAAATAGATAAACATTATGTTAGTGTTATCAAGCTTGGTGGCCTGACCAGCATGCAATTAGGAGACTAATTACCTCATCTGCTTTCTTATTTCCATGCCATAAACACACAGTGGAAGTGCGATTCGGAGAGAAATCAGTAATAATAAAGTAGAAGTAAACAAGAGATTTGCCAAATAAGGATTCACATTCAAGTGCACCCATCTATTCACTTGTAAAGAGACATGGAGAATTCACAGAGACTGCTCATTTTGATGTTTTGGCCTTGGTATTTTCTGTCAGATATTTGATGGCTCAGGTGCAAAGGTAGTTCAGTAATAGTATATTTCTTAGCATGCTAAGCTTATGTATCCATATTTGGGAACAATAACTTGTACATTTGTCCTGAATGTTATTTATAAAATGCAAGGTTAGATGTAATCCAAGATGTCTACTATCTGCAGAGGAATGACATTCGTTTCAATTGGCCCTGTGCATCCACACCATTTGTACTGCTAGACATGCTATTCACAAAGGGTTCTTACTAGTTTTATCTATTTATACTGATTGTTGAAAATTCAAATTAATTCATATCTACTGCCACAAGAAAAGGAATACTTGCTCTGAGAGCATGAAATATAGGGTCCCATCAAGTGCTAGGAATTGATAACTAGCGATGGGCAAATTTGTCCACAAAATTCGGGAAATGGGGAAAGCTTTGCAAAACGCAAGTGATGTGATTTTTAAAAGGTATAGAACATTCATCTCCACATCAATTAATTATTTTCTTCTCCTCCCACCTCAGTACTGTTCCTCTTGCTCCACAAACTGGTTCTTGTTTAGAAGCAAATATTAATACAGAGCTGAAGAAAAGGGTCACATCAGCTCATTCAGCTGCCATCCTAAGTAAGTTAAAGGGAGGAGGGAATGCCAAATAATTTCTGGTTCAGTTGATGACCCCCACAGAAAGATACAATAAGAGGCATTCATTTTGTGTCTGTATAAACTGGCTGAAAAATTATAAGTCCTTGAGATGCAGATGAGTTGCCTGTAAAAAAAGCCAACCTACTGTATGGTATGCTGCTTCATAAGTGACTACTCCTTACTTGAATATTTGAAAAGGCACCCAGAGCTTCTATATCAAACATCAAACTGATGGACCCACAAGGATCCCAGAAGTTTGATGTGTTTCCTGTATATTAATGCTCTCCTCAATGCAGATGTACTGTATGCTTTGTCAGAATATGTCCTACTGCTTTGAACAGTTCTATAGGATGTTAGATCTCAGCAGCTACACTGATCTCTAACTTCCCTCTGAATTGTTACTCTTGGTACAAATTGTGCAGAAAATAAACAATTAAAGGAAAAGGTAAATCTAAATCATTGGGGGTATCAAATATTAGTGGTGCTCACTAAAAAGTATCCCTGGCCAGTGCAGTTTTCTGCTAACAGGTTAGTGCCTAACATTTGGTACTCAACCCCCAGTGATTGAAAATGCCCTTTATATATTAAATAACAGTATTTTTTTATCAAATGGTAACAAGTGTTATTGTTCATAAAAATATCAAACAATAAGAAAGTTTTTCTTCATAAATTTCTGTTTTCATATAATACCATTTAAGCTAAAGTTCTCTTGCTGGGATTCAAAGCATAATCAGAGCAATATATTTTAGCATGTGGTAAACAGCCGCTAGTTTACAAGCAAACGTGTAGCTGGGAACTATCAGAAAATGTTGTGCTTTAAATCCCAATAGGTGAGTGTCAGGCTACATGTTACACCATGAAAATTGGGATTTCTGGAGGGCAACTTGGTACTGCATCCCAATATGCTAAATTAACAAAAATTTCTAGAGATTAAAAAAAAACTTGGTGGTAAAATGGCTAGTGGCCTCCAGCTCCCAGAATCCTCACCCATTGAATAACTATGTCATTAATATCTCAATTTTAGATTCTAAGTTATGCTTAGAGCAGTGCTCATAAAAAATTACAGTGAACTTTTGGGGGGGTCTCCAAAGGCTTTATATATTATTTAAACATCACTTTTACAGAACAGAGCATACATTAATTAGCATATAGATATCAGTTGGTGTTTTATTAAATGTATTAAAATTGGAGTCTTTTTTGTGATTTGAGAAAATCATGCAATCTCATTTTTTTAATTCCAGTTTTCCAAACTTGAATTTTTGAGATTTTCACTAAATAAAAACATTAAAAGGCCTTATGATAAAACATGGCACCTAAAATCTGGCAACATTCTGTTAAAGGCAACGGGATGTACAGTATATTTTTAACATTCAAGCTATTAGATTTTTTTTAATTTGTAAAAACTAATGGAACCTTGAAATTGTTGGTGCAAATGTTTTTTTCTTGTGATTTAACATGATCAAATATTTCCAGTATAAGTTTTAAAAAACATGGTAGCAATTGAGTTTGAAAATCCAATTTTGAAAAAAATTGTAATATGACAATTAATAAATATGCCTTCTGAATTTTCATTGTGAAATCATTCATTGCTATCAACACTCTCCACAATGCTGTCTATTCTTATTGAATCTGCATAGACCGTGCTATGAATTGATACAAACCATAGCTCAGATTGGTATTTCTTTCAAGCTAGTCTAGTTACATGCACATACCTATTTTTGCATTTTTCACTTTCAAGCATATAGAACAAGACAACCAGTACAATACATTGGCAGGTATATTATGACTATAAACTAATTTCTTTTCCTCCCTTCATTTTAATAACACTTGCTGAATTTCTGATGAATACAGATTGTTAGCATGAAGCAATCATAGAAATTCAAAATTGCTTATAATTTATTAGATGTCATTTTCCTCTACATTGTCTGCATTGATACGCTGAAATTGCAGGGGAAAAGGCTTGTAATGCTTCATTAGCTAATTGTGCATGGTACAGCTCTTTAGGGGTAAACAAGTGAAGGACATTTGCTGAATGGCCAATGCCTGTCATGCATATCATGGCCTAATGATGCTGGTAATGGTGCTGGGCTCCTGGAGAGTCATCTGTCAAATTAGCACATTGAATTATTTATTACTTCAATGTAAAATTGTCAGAATACAGCAGCTGAGACTTGTTTTTGTTTCTTCATTTAAAAATGTTACAAAAGAAGGTTGGTGAAACGATACCTTGATTGGGAGCTTTTATTTTTCTTTGAGGAAGGAAAAAACTCACATCTCAATTTATCAAACTGTTATTGGTCTTGAAAGTAATTATTGCTCACCGAGGAATACATATGGTGTTTTATGAGTTGCTGTCTTATGAAATATTAATGAAAGGTAAATTCTTGGCAAAGTATAAACTACTTTTATGTAAAATTAAATATGTCTTCTATATGAACGTAAATGTACACTTTGGCCTCCAAAAGGACTCCTGCAGATTTTTTTTAAATATAGTTCCTAGCATTTATTAATTATAATAGTAATAGTCGATGGATAATTTAGAAGATACTGGACCCCACTTTAATTTTTATTTTAGGTTGCCAAAAACTTCAAAAATTATCTGGTTCTAAAAATGGGGTGGCTTATTTAGTAAAGGTCAGCCTAAAGTGGTTTTAGAGGTTTTGCAAACCACAACTAAATTCACAAACTCTAAAACCATGATTGAATTTATTAAAAATTCATATTATAAAAAGTATGAATGAAAGAAAGCACTGAATTATCAAAAAAAAAACACTGAATACTGAAAATCTCTACACATCAGACAATTAATTGGAACACTCTAATATTCCGATTAGTCAACAAAATGGTCCAATAGGTTTGGGGCTCCTCTCATTGATGTCTACAGGCTCCTCCACATCTTTACTTGGCAAAGTTTTGCATGAAAGGCTTTCATGGTTTTTTCACTTGGTAACAGACACTTGGCAAATATTTTAGGCTAAACAAATTGGATCGAAACAAACAAAAACTCATAAAATTTGAGTTTCCATTTGAATCGTATGGATTTAACAAAAAAAACCCTGCGTCAAACACCCCAAAACTTTCAAAATGAAGGTTAAAACCATCTCCAGAGGATAAACAGACAGCTGCCATTGACTTCTACATTAATTTGACAGGTTTTAGATTCAGACTTTTAACAGTTTCAGTGCTGTTTTGTTATAGTTACAGCCTTGAGGGCCATTTATGACAAACCAGGGAAGTCAGATTGGAATGACACATAGTAAGTTATTTATTAAACTTGTTTTTTTCTAATATTTTACTGGAAACAAACTTGACCTAACTACCAACATGGCCTATTTACTTCAAATAGATTGGATCAAAACAAACAAAAAACTTGAAAAATAAGTTTAAATTAAATTGTATGACTTTATAGAATATTTACTTGAAAAACCTGAATGTATTAAGTTTTCTGTGAAAACCAGTGTCAAACACCCCAAAGCTCTCAAAATTCGTGAAGGTTAAAAACATCTTCAAATGGTTAAAAGGACAGCTGCTATTGACTTTTAAATGAATTTGACAAGTATTAGATGTAGTATTTTCAGATTCAGACTATTGGCAGCTTCGGGCCTAATAATTCTCCAAAAAAAAATTTCTATAAAAATCGAGTTTTAATTAATAACACCCATAAATTCAATGGTGGATACACAATTTATGTGGAAGAAATTCTTGAATATCAGATTCTTTATTGTAAAGTATTAATATATATGCTGTTTAATGTCAAAGAAACCAACCAGCTCCTACTCAACTTCTTGAAATATTCACTTGGCCAAACACTGGTCCACACTTAAATGTTTCTGTCTCCAAAATAAGCTATGTCCAAAATTATGTTATTGTAAATGTTTACAAGTGCGGCATTACCTTGCCCCAGGGAAGGTTAAGTGCAATGGACCAACAATGCTGCAGTAAAAGAAATGACTTGTTAGATCAATAACATATTACAGTGCCTTAAGTAACAAAAAAGCTCTGCTGGATAATGGTATCTCAAAAATATGGGAAAATAAAAGATTTGATTATTGAATTTTGATTTTCAACTCTATATTAATTAAAAGGTGATTAAGGTAAAAAGGCAATCCACCACATTCTCAAATTGTTGATAAAAAGAAGAGGTGGCCCGTGTGGCATTTGTTGCAGAATTAGTACCCAACAAGTAAGGCCAATCTTGCAATCGTTTCTTCCTGTGCATGGGGGAGCAAAGATTGGGACAGGTGTTGCAGCTGAGCAGCTCCATGGTATGTATGGAATGTTTTGATTAATTGGAAAATATCGAACTACTGGGAATTATTCCCCAGTTCAGTATTGATGAATCTACCCCATATACTGAAAAATCCATTCCATTTATTTATTAGCTCTCTCAAACTTTCATTTGCACCCCCCTTGTTGATGCTATCTTCCCTGCTTATTTCAGCTAATACAATTGCAAATGTTTCTATCACTTTATCTATGTTGAATATTCAGTATACAACATGAGGGTTAATTTCCCTTTTCCCCACATTAAGTTGTAAAAACACTTTCATTAAAGGTTCTTGTAAAATGCTCTGCATGCGTTTCCCTGTAGTTGTAGTCAATGCTTATCTGTCCTTCCTGACTTCCATTCCAAATTGAGCACTGCTGTGCAGTACAGTTGCTCCAAATGTATTGGGTGCACACATCACTCACATGCCAAACACTGTAAATTATGC
The DNA here is from genome assembly GCA_024363595.1 of Xenopus borealis. NCBI lineage: Eukaryota > Metazoa > Chordata > Amphibia > Anura > Pipidae > Xenopus > Xenopus borealis. Next base: position 178,691,543 of record CM044432.1, read on the forward strand.
CAGTCAGACTTTCAAAATATTCATCACAACTGCACCAATTTGCATTTGAAGAGCACATGCATTTGTGTCCATTTTGCGAATCAGACAAAATCGCACTTTGCTTACTGGCATTGCTCCTTGGTAAGTGAATGCACTGTAAGGTCTCACTAGTGGCTATAAAAGCTCTGTCTTTCTGCTGCTAATACCTCTTTCCTTACAGTCTAATAATTTGTATTAATTTTGTATATAATTTTTGACTTGACTCAGATTTACAAAAATTAACCCTCGAATTTGAATTTCGAATTTAAAGGGTAAGTGGTCGAATTCCAAAAACATTCAAATTCGAATGTTTTTAACTCAATTCGACCAATTTGACCAATCGAACGATCAAATATAAAAAAATTCGATCGGTTGATTAAATTGTTCGAATCGAACAATTCGAAAGATTTTAACCCTTTGATCAAATTTTTTATATTTGATCACAAACAACTTTAAAACATCTATGGGACCTTCCCATAGGGTTTTAAAGCAATTCGGTAGGTCCACGTTGGCAAAGTACTTTGACCATTGAATATTCGAATATTCGAATACAATTAAATTTGAATTATTTAAATTATTTGAATTGGTCAAATTTGGAAAATTCAATGGTCAAAGTCACTCATTTGCATATTCGAAATTCAAATCCTTCATGTGAATTTAGTAAATGGCCCCTCTTGGAGTGTTGACACATTTTTGCTGTTGTAGTACAGCGCTACGCAACAAGTTGGCGCTATAGAAATACATGTTAATAATAGTTGGGGGGGTCACAAATATTACCTATCACAAATCATGAACATTAAACAGAGGACATAATTAAGTGTACATGTGTTGAGTTTATGTGTTGGCTTTATTTTTAGATTGACCTACTTAAATGAAGCATTCAATATGATTTATTCTATAAGAACAATAATGGTGCCCAATTTATTAATAAAGAACTGAGAAATTTTCAAGGAATCACTAAAAATTGTGGTTTTCTCAGTTTTTGGTAAAGCTCTAAAAATGTGAGATTTATCAAGTGAAAAAACCACAAAAGTCTTTCATGACAAACTGTGCCAAGTACAATTTGTTGAGGTGCTATACAAGTCATTGGGAGGAGTGCTGACCCTATTGGACCGTTTTTATACCAATCAAAATGTTAGGAGTTTCTGGATTTTTTTTGTTATGAATTCTCTGAAATACTCCAAGTTTTAGAGGTTTTTCTTGTAATTAGGATTTTTTTTTTTGTTCAGCACATTTTCTATTTCATACTTTCATTTTAATTGATAATTTGTAGCCTTCAGAACCTAGCATACTTCTTTGTAATGTCAAATATGTCATCACTATGGAATTAAAAGTCCTTATGAGTGTGGCCCCCCACCCTTCAATAAAGCCAAGAGGCATTGGCATCAGTCCCTACCAACCTTGAGTGAGGAACTGTGGGAGGAAGCTACTGAGGTCCTCTACTGCGACCGGATTTCCCTACGTGATAAACTTCGATGAATATAAATTCATTCACCAACTATATATCACCCCTCTAAAACTTCTGAAAATGGGCCATCAATCTGAGGCTAGATGCCCAAGATGCTAACAACCTGAGGCATATTTCCTACACCTGGCATGGCAATTCCCTCCAGTACAGAGGTTCTGGCAAAGGGTGACAAGATATTTGGCAGATAGTGATGGGCGAATCTACCCAGTTTCGCTTCGCCGTAAAATTTGCGAATTTCCAGCGAAATTCGCAAATTGGCGAAAAAATTTGCAAAACGAGTCGCGGCACGTTTTTGGCACGTGACTCGTTTTTTTTGCAAATTTTTGCCAGGCAATTTTCGCTGGCGTTTCGCCCATCACTATTGGCAGATCATTTGTCATTTCCAAACGTGTGCTCCCCTGAGGTCTGTCTTCTTGGCCTTGTGGAGGAATTGCTTCCTCTAAACCGGGCCAGATTACTCATGAGAACAACCTTGTATTATGCCAAGAAACTGGTAATTATGGGCTGGATGGGAAACACTCCCCATACAGTAGCCCAATGGGTCAACCTAATCAACCAAGCCCTCCCATCAATTAAGCTTACATACAGCTAGAGGCTGTCCTGGAAAATTCGAAAAGATATGGGACCCATGGCTAGCTCTCCACCCTCTTGAGCTCCCAGTGTCGTAAGGTCTGTTCTGGCCAAACAGACCAACTACAAACCAGAGAAAGGTATACTTTGTGTACACAAATTCCCACGCAGCAGTGTTGGACTGGCCCACAGGGATACCTGGAAAACTCCGGGTGAGCCCAGTTGTCAGTGGGCCCTCTTGCGTCTAACAATTTGACCTATTTCATGTTCATTCTTCATGTGGAAAAAGAGACTTAATAATGGAAGAATAGATTATAGTAAGTAGATGTAAAAGAATAGGAGAACAAAGAGGTTAGGTGAGGAAAGGAAGGAATAATAATTTGGCAAGTTGGGCCCCTGGTCTAAGGTTTTCTGGTGGGCCCCTTGTCTAAGGTTTTATGGTGGGCCCCTTGTCTAAGGTTTTCTGGTGGGCCCCTTGGCTAAGGTTTTCTGGTGGGCCCCTTGTCTAAGGTTTTCTGGTGGGCCCCTTGTCTAAGGTTTTCTGGTGGGCCCATGGCATCCCAGTCTGACACTGCCACGCAGGATTGTAAAACAATACACCAAGTGCTGTTGACAATGTAATCTTTATTGAATGTGCAATTATTGAAATACCAAGTGTGAACTGTTACTAATATCTGTGAATCAAGTTGATGTTTGTACTCCCCTATCTTCCTTCCCTTTGAAAGAGAAAATAAAAAATAAAAAACTTAAAAAAAGTCAGCAAACTGTAAAGCTGTTCTGTTTGGTGCAGCCATGGCACTCTCAGACAGTGACCAATGCTGGCCCAGTGACATTACTACTCTCACACACAGACCATATAGCCAGTAAAGCTTCAGGCAGGGTGCCAGACTGGGATTCAAAATAGACTGTGGTGTTTCAAATACACAGAGGGCCATACAACTCCCATCAGGCAACTAAAAAGTGACTGTCTATGACATCTTACAGAATCCACCGATTGCCAATCCAAAACTGAATCTGTATGTGTATTGTCAGCATTGTAATGTCAGCATGCAGTGTTACAATGAAATTCAAAGTTAGAAGTCATAATGTACTTTGCTATTTCATTGGTTATCCTTGCCACACTTGGTCACGCTGCCTGTTGTAGCCTTCCTGCTGTGATTGCACATATTATTCCTGGTATTGACTGTTTGGCCTGTCTGACCCTGTATATACCCAGACCATCTGCCTGTATTTGGACTCTGAAACTGTTAACCCCTGGTGTACCATGACTTGAACATGTACCTGCCATTTGACTGCCTTTAGCCTTGCATCATTAACCCTGCCTGTGCATCAATAAAGATGTTCCTGTTTGCCAAGCACTTGTCCTGCCTGTTTCTCAGCTCAGCTTTTCCTTGGTCCTCACTAAATCCTTTAGTTAAGGTTTGTACTGACCACAGACTTTTGGCACAAACCTCTTGCACAATAAAAGTAGTGATTATCAATAGTAATGGGTGAATCTGGGGCATTTTGCCCAATAGTGAAAAATTTGGATGCCAGCGCATTTCGCAAATTTATTTGCCGGTGGTGAATCGCAGCCTCATTGCACCCCCACCTAATGGTTTTAAAAATTAGTGGTGAGCACAACTTTTTCTTGTTTGTTGTAGTTATACTGGAGTAGTGACCAGCTCTCTGTTGTAGCCCCCACCCTTTCCAGCTATAGTCAGGTGATCCCACTGGTGTCTAATAAAAGGGCAACCATGATTGGGAGTTTTACTTTGAAAGCAGCAAGTAAGTTGCAGGTAAAACTTAGTCCCTTTGTAAAATGTATAATGAAGCAATAGAATTCTTAATGAATCAGATGAAAATTGGACTGTAGGACTGTAGGAAAAGTAGGACTGGCCAGATATGGGATGACTTTGACGTAGTTGGCCAGCTTAAATATATTGTAATATATGGACAAACAATCCCTGTTGTTTAAAGGGTAAGGTATTTTTTAGTAGCTGTATGCACAGAATGTCTCAATGTCTTAAATATATTGATAATGGGTTGAGTGCAGAGGACCTCTTGCATTTGTCTATATGTATTTTGTGGTCACAGCCTCATTGCACCCCCGCCTAATGGTACAACTTTTTTCTTGTTTGTTGTATATATATATATATATATATATATATATATATTTTTTTTTCTACTTTATATCAGATTCTATGGACATTTTTTGTTTGAAAACCTGATGAAACATTTCACCCATTCCTCTTTTTTGAATTTACAGTCTTTCCAGCCAGACAAACAAACATTCCTCCATAGAATATTGATGCTCTATGTACAGTAGGTTGAAGGGAGAATAAATAGTCTAAGATGAGGCTGAGTACAGGTATAGGGCCTGGGGCTTTCCAGATAAGGGGTCTTCTCATAATTTGAATTACCATAATTTAGTATTACCATACCTTACTAAAATGCATTTAAACATGAAATAAACCCAAGAGAATTGTTTTGCCTCCAATAAGTATTACTTGTATCTTAGTTGTTTTACTACAGGTATAGGACATATTATCCAGAATGCTTGGGACCTGGGGTTTTCAGGATAATGGCTCTTTCTGTAATTTGGATCTTCATACCTTAAGTCTACTAGAACATCTTGTAAACACTAAATAAATACAATAATCTGAGTTTGCTTCCAATTAGAATTAATTATATCAATGTCTGGATCATGTACAAGATGCTGTTTGATTTTTACAAATACAGCAAACAGGGAAATTGTTATAAAAATTTTGGATTATTTGGATAAAATGCAGTCTATGGGAGACTGCCTTTCCTTAACTCTAAGATTTCTGGCTAACAGGTTTCCAGATCCCATTCCTGTATTACAGAGAAAAAGGAAATCATTTTTAAATATTTGAATTATTTAATTAAAATGGAGTGTATGGGACATGGAAGCCTGCTAAATAAAGGGTTTCTCATAACTATAACATCAGGGTCAAATATTTTCCATGCTCTATAAACAGCTTGTAGAACAAGGTATTTTTTTTCCAAACCTGCCAATCAATACAGCATCAGCATGGTCTTCAGTTCTTCATCTCCACTAGAGGTTATCCTTATGAATACAATGGGGGTCATTTATAAAGTTCGCGCAGCGTATAATTGTTCGCAAATGGTGGTTTTGCCCATGCTTTTTCCTGAACGCTACAATATTGCACTACTGTGCCCGTTTTTCCGTTTTTGCGAATTCGCATTGTGAATGAATTTTCGCAAACAACTCGCAAACAAGATGGGTCTTTGCATGAGTACAGGCACTTTGCGAGGTTGTTTTGCGCGAAAATAGCATTAAAAGTAACTTAAATTCGCAATTTGCGAAACAGTTTTGCGAATATTTTCTCCACCACCAAAGTTGTGGCGCAAAGTGTTAGCAATTTGTGATTTTTGTCATATTTAAAAAGCTCCTATAGACATTCGCAATGTGAAAAACAAATTTGCAAATCTGTTTTGCGAATTTGCACACTCTTATTCAGCTCTATAAATATAACCAGGCACAGGGCAAATATATTCCCTCTGCGAAACAATCTGCCCTGCGCGAATTTTATAAATGACCCCCAATGTCAAGTAGGGCTAAACATCTAAATTTCTAAATCTCTGCCTTTGTTTATGGTTTCTCTAACATTAATAAGCTAGCAATTTTTCATGTATTTTTTTCCATAACACCAATACCACCTACCGGCAAATTACAAACTACAAAAATATTTCATATGCCAAGCAGAAATTATCGGAGGTAATCAGGTATGAATTGGATATAATAACTTCAGGTTCAGATAAAGTAAAATGTGATGATAATCTAGCTGAGTGCATGCCCAAATTGCTCCATTTATATTTATGATTGCAAATTGAATTCAGCATTACTGTTAAAGATCCATGAATGACCTCACTAGTAACACTAATGCAAGGAGTTTCCTATCGATAGTACCATATTAAACAATGAACATAAAAGCTATGCAGAGCTACAATAAGTCCCTCTTATAGAATGCATAATATATTTACCGAAGGAGAACAAATGAAAGTCCATATTTTTGCCTTTTAATTGTGTTTATTCTAGAATTTAGCATTGTAGCATCTTTCTTAAAACCCTTATCAAGAACACTTTTTTTTTGCACAGCTATTTAGTTCATTGAATATCACTTTCTTTAGTCACTGACATTGTATTGGAAGATGCCAACAACAAAAGAGCAATATTAAGTTAAGATTTTTCCAACATTAAAAACACCAACGGACGATGGAAAACATTAATCTATTGAATTGAATGTAGCCTTTGTGTTCCAGTAATGGAAGTGACTAGAGGAATGTGCTGCTTTCTAAATGTTGCCATTAGCCTGGATCTAGCAAATACTAACACAGATAATGCAACCCTTATGACAAAGGCCTGCTCAGTAGCTTTAATGTTTCAAAACACAATGGAAATACACTGATAATAGACAATGGAAACCAAGAGGGCAATACGCTTATTTGTAAGGAAATTCTTTAAAAAACGTATAGATTTCCCAGTTTTATTCCAGTTTCACAAGTACAAGATAGAACCCTACAACAATTTTTCTAGGCTTGAGCTTCATAATGGGACATAAAGATGTTCCTCAAAGTGATGAGGGGGTGTAAGGGTATGTAAATCCAAATACACAAATAAAGTTAATCTGCTTGTATCTATCCTTTCCTTCTGTTAATACATTTTCCACTATATGTAATATAAAGCACTAGGTTTGCCCAGGGGCAGTAACACATGGCAACCAATAAGATGCTTGCATTTAAACAGGTGACTAGTTAATGCTACCTGCTGATTGGTTGCTATAGATTATTGCCCGTGGGCAAACTTAGTGCCTTTTATTACATAACCCCAGTCTGTTTGGAGAATATCGGCACTCACGATATAAATGCATACAAAAATGTCTGGGCGCTCACCTCAAAATGATAGTACTATAAACCAAGAAAGAAAGGAGGCACTCACAGGATTTACTGAAACGTCAGATTTTTTTGTGCCCTCATTAAACAACTTTAATTTTCAGTAAGTCTTGTGAGTGCCTCCTTTCTTTCTTGGTTTATAGTATTATCATTTTGAGGTGAGCACCCAGGCATTTTTCATCAAGGATAAAGTGCTAGTGAAAGTGCAGGTTTTATACCCTCATTTACATCACAAAAAATGTCAACAATGACATAATCTAATTAACATAATCCATTTAGGAATAGTGAAACATTTGAGGATTAACCCTCTAAGTATCTCTGTACTACGTAAGGTGCTGTGAATAATAGTTAAAATATAAAATATTCCCAATCTATGTAAAGCAATGTTGCTAGAATGTATATAAAGTCCATCTTCATGTGATCAAAAAGATAAAACAATAAAGATTAGTGATGGTCGAATTTATTCGCCTGCGACAAATTTGCGGCAAATTCCCACGATTCGCCACAGGCTAATAAATTTACGAAACGCTGGTGTCCAAAACTGGACACGGCGGCGTTTTACGAATTTTTGGCTGTTTGGCAAAGCAAAACGTCGCCGATTAGGATAGTGACAGGTGAGGCGAAGGAGTGATGAGGGGAGGGGGGAGTGATGAGGAGAGGGTGGAGTGACAAGGGGACAGAAGGAGAGCAGCAGGGGAGAGAACGGTCAGGACTAGGGGTAGGTTGAAAATTTTTGAACAGGCACCTGCCCAGCACCCCCACAGCTTTGCGCCCTAGGCAGGTGCCTCTTCTGCCTACCCCTAGATCCAGCCCTGGTTTTGAGTTGTAATTGACTGCTCGTTTTCATGAAGGGAGATACACTATTTAGGTCAAGAAACCGCTGGCCATTCAGTCCTTTTGGTGCCACACAATCTAACTTGTGGATTCAATAGACTTCCCTTCTTAAGAGTACCATGTGAACCTTTTTCACATGGTACCATCTGGTGGGGGCATCAAGGGTTGGTGCCCACCAAAGTTTTCCCAATGTCTGGCCAGTCCGATCTAACTCTGCACTGAACCCCCATGTTACTTACTGTCCCCAATGGCCCTCATCACACATGGAGATGGATTGTCTCAAATTTAAAATTTAAAATTTTAGAATTCTCCAAGCACAGTGGCATACATTTAGATAAAGCAGACTCCACACTTGAAGGGGGCCTGGACAATGGGGCCTGCTTCCTCTGTAGCTTCAAATTATTCCCCCCCCATTTCCAGCCACTCTCCTAATTGTGAGCTGGAAGTTTTAAGAGAAAAATCTCTTATTGATTATTTATTCATCATTTCACAATTTGTTTCTGTGGTTTAACAACATTTTCATGAAGTAAGAAAGGTCCTGCACTTATTCATTAAATCTGTCCTGTGGTGTCAGAATATACAATTATATTCAAAAACATAAAAAACCAAAATAGTCCAATTCGTAAAACCAACAAACATCATAACATGACAGTTCTTCATGATATGAGCAGCATACTGAACAACATACATCATTTAAGTAATGCAGATTATTTTAAAAGCGCTGACGTTATTCTAAAAGGCCACATTAACTTTTTAACTGAAAATGCCACTTTCTAATTCAATTCTTTTTAATCACTTAATTTTTATTTCAAAACTGCAGTTGAAACAAGTGTGAAATTAGCCAATAAGTACCACACACAACCACAAGCAAAACACAAACTGTCCTAAATCTGATTAGACAAAGTCTGCCCATCTGTTCTGCATTATCAAGGGGCTTGCTTACTTGCGCTCTGCTTCATTACAAAAAGGCAGAGGGGCAAATTGAATTTAGCTGAACTTCCTCTTGGAGAGAGATCAAGGAATGAAGTTAGACCCTGACTGTGATCTGACAAAGCCCTACTAGTAGAAAATAGTCTGAGAGGTGTTTTTCTATTAGAAAGCCACATGTCGACTGCTTTGAATAGGCCATAAGGGAGTTTTAATGCTATTGTTCTCTAGAATGCAACATGGGTTGCAACAATATGAACCTAGTTCACAATGCAAATTGTTGATTTTGTCTTAATTCCCCTGTGGCAGATGCCCTTTTATTAGCTGTCAGGTCTAGCAGGCTGCCTCATGAGGATAAGTCCTTTGTTAAAAGGTAGCACAAAATATTAAAATGGTAACTGATGTGCTCCCAGTAATCATGATAATATGTTCTTAAGAATTAAAGAGTATAACAAACAGCAGCATTATTCAGATTTAGATTACTTTATTTTCCTTTTTTTCCTAAGATAAAAGAATTTATGAAATTATGAATATATCATTATTTATGATTTATAATTTATATAAATCATTAACATTAAAGGGATACTTTGGGTTATATGATCAAGTAAGAGCTTGAGGAAGGGTGGTTGTGAGGCTGAAATTTTCATGCATTGATGACCAAGATGTAAAAGCCCTACAATAAAGGCTTTTTAACCTTATCCTCACTGGTGCTGTCTGTATGAATGCTTTTGATTTTGTCTGGCATTGTGTGATAACCAAGTAATGTGCATTATTTACACTGATGTTTTCTAGTGATTGCTGATTCTTTATTGTCTATTGGATCAGGAAGCCTAATTTACTTGGGGTGTCAATATGTTAAACACCCCACAGTAAATGCATTCAAGTATTTTCCTTGATCAGAGTTAAGGAAAAAACATTCAATAAGCCAGTGCCCCATCGCAGTCACACGCTCCAGTTCCTCCAAAGCCACCTTCCCCCCCGGTGCACACCACACTTCCTCCTTCTGGCCTTGATTGGGGTAGGGGGTGAATGTGCCTGCAGTTCCCAGCGGGGGAGCAGAACACATAAAGGTCTGCGTCCACAGGTTTTTTTTCTCTGTGTACCATTAGCCCAGTCTGACCCTACACTGAGCTGCCATCTTACTTACTGTCCCCAGCTTGCTCTCATCAGACCTAGAGGCAGATTTATCAAAATTCAAAGTTTTGGCATTTTTTTATTTTAAAAACTCGAATGAGTTCTTAATTCAAAAAAAATCTTAGGGGCAAATTCACTAAGGGGCAAATTTTTGCCAGCAACCGCTTTGCCACACGCCACTTCACCAGGCACAAATTCTCTATCACTATAACTATATAAAAACTAAAACATTTGTGGGCCAAAAATAATGCAATTCATATCTTTTTCTTTATCATTGTGTTGTTGGCACACTAGTAGGAACAGCCCATAATATTTGCATTGCAGTTGCTATTTAAACTAACTTTGTTATTAATGGATCTGAATGTGGACGTTAGGCTCTTGACAGCTCCTTCTCAAGTTGACCTGCACTTGGTAAAATAAAATGTATATTTGTAACCAAATATTTATATTCTTCTTTGGTATAAAGGACATGGTCTACATAGGCTTGACTGTAAAAAAAAAGTCAGAGAAGCCATTCTGAGAATATTTTAAGAATCCTTTTGGAATCCTGTGCAGTACTTGGAGAGCAAGGCTGCAGAAGAGCAGCTGTTGTGAGCTGACTGAAGCTGTCAGCAGCATTTAAAATAGAACGGATGGGAGAAAGTTCCTTGGGGGAGATGAATTAATAGTGGGATCTAGATTTGTAATATGATGAAGGAATGTTGGTGTTTTGGTATGATACCAGGTTGTATTGTGTCGGATGTGGTATACAATAAATAAAAGTATAAAAGGTATACACACACTTATACAACTGCATATATTAAAATTACAAAGCTGAAACAAGTAAGCAATGCATGACTATGTAAATCCCAGTCTTACATTGAAGCCTTTTAAGAGGACTAATATCTTGTTCATAAAGCTGGGGTCCAAATCATCATCATCTACTGTATGTCATACATTTTTCTATATGAAATTATATAATTCTCAAACTGTGTGTATTTGTGTGCCACATTGTCAAGGGATTTTCCCAAACAAAATTTGGTGTTGACTAAAAAACAAAACTGGACTGAGTGTTGACCCAACAGGTAATACAAGCCCACCTTAATCTTACATAGTTGTCTACAAAGGATTCATACCAGTTCATAACATGAGCAACTCAACACTGGGATGAATTTCTCTCATTGTGGTTGGGGAAACCCAAGATCTGCAGGGATGTGCCCTGCACCCAAAAACTAGATAAATAAAAATGAGTCTATGGGGTCAATATAGTAAAATTCAGGTTTCTATTTTTTCACAAATCATATTTTTCTCTAAAAATACGTGTTTTTTTTATTATTTCTTTAAAACTCCTGTACTGTGTTAAGTGAAAGCCGTTAAGTCAATGGGAAATGTGTTGATCCTTTTGGACAATTTTCTAGGTTTTCAGATTTTTTTCACTAGTAATTTATCCAAAAAATGAACATTTTTAGAGGTCTTATATGGGTTTGTGTGTTCTAGCACACCGTTCTATATTTTTTTCCATTTGTATTTTTTGTTTGGATCGGCATTCATGGTTTTAGAGAAATAGAGTTTAATCATAGTTTCAAAAATCTCTAAAGCCACTCATTTGACTTTTAATAAATAGGTGACCTTCAGTATATAGAGTTTATAGTCTGTGTTACTAAATGCTCGTTCCTATTAAAATGGTAGCTGATTCGCTGCAGTTGCTATAAATATGTGTAATGGCTTTAAAAAAAAAGGCAGTAATTTCTGCTACAATAAATATGATTTAATATACACAAAGTCCTATAGAATTAGCCATACACATACATCCAGTCATTAAATGATAAAAGGCTAAATATCTATAAGGATATTTATTTATGCATTTCTATATTTTTGATATTTTTCTCCTTTTTTGTCACTCTTTTTAACTTTGGTGCATTTTTTAATTCTAGGACCTAAATGTGCCATGGCAGAAATAATATATTATTCAATGCTTGTTTAGCCCTTCATGCTCAATTAGCATTATTCCCTTTCTTTTGTGCCTGTGCAGCTCTGATGAAAAACAGTGGCTCTTTATTTGCTCTGGCCTCAGGGTCAATTATCAATTTATCATCATGTCCTGCATGTCTGAAATAAAATACTCTGTGTAGTGTAACCATTGTACAAAATTGACATTAAGTAGATTCTGTGTGCATGGGCCTAATAAAAAAATATAAAAAGTGTGCTGCCTGAAAGAGTTTTGCTGCTATAAATTCTATTATTGTTCTTTTAGTAGAAGACAACATTAAGTTAGTAACTAATTTATTTTATGCTACTGTATATATACTTTTTGAAGCTGATTCTTTATGACTTGGAATGTAGAGACTTTAATACAATGCCCCATAAATTTGTGTGAGGTCTATAACAAGGGTTTGCTTCTGCGCCTCTCATTCCCCCAAGTGACATGGATTTTGTTTTTAACCTGTGGTCTTTCTTGTGCTTTAGAATGGCACAAGGCAGGTTCTTTTTAATTGATTAGTATGATATCCAGTAGTGTTTTAAGGCCACTGATATATGACCACTGTTGTGTGAAATGGGTGTTGCTGGGCTTCTGCCCTTTGACAAACTTTAGAAAAAGGAGAGAGTGAGAGAGCAAGAGATTACTACAGAATTCTATTGACTTCAGTTTTTTTAAGAGTTGTGTTTTTTTTTTACTAAAGGTTAATTGGACTTGAACCTAAGAAATTAAGAGGTTATTGGGGTCACAATGACAGAAGCCTTACCACTAACAATATTCTTGTTAGAATGATGACATTTGGGTACTACTGTGTAAAGACAATCAAAACATTTTAAACAAGATCAATTGCTTGTCCAGTTTGTGGTCAAATGCCTGTAATGCACAACAAATCTTTACACAATAGCCTTTGCAAGCTGTGAATTTTGAGAATCCAGATGTACATATATTAAAAAAACAAATTCCCAAAATAGGTGTATTACTGTAACTTATAGTACGTTACTAGAAATAAAATAGTTGATAAAAATATTTTAAAAAAATATTTAGATGAAGAGACAAATTGAAGGTACTGTAACAACAAGAATTAAAGGGTTTCTTACAATAAAATATAATAAAATGCTAGTCTGCTTTCGAAACTATTCTCTTCCTCTAATATTATGAATATGCACAGTGAACAAACACATACAGTAGCTCAAATGACAATTCTAAAACACCTTGAACATGCCAAATGTCAAATAAGGTATATGATTCATTATTTGATAGCCCCTATGTGGATTTGCAGCGTAAGGTAGTATTTGACCGTACACCTAGGGGGTTATTTATTGAAGTCTGAATGCCAAAAACTCAAAAAACTTTAGTGTTTGTTTACTATAAAATCTGAATTTTTAGTGGAAAAAAAACCTCATATTTTGTTGGGAATTTATCATACCCCAAGGATGGAAAAAGTCCAAATCTGAAAATCTGGCATATCGGACCTGGCAAGGTTGTATATATAAGTCAATGGGAGAAGTCCCTGATTTCATGGTTTTTGGGCAAAATTTTAATTAAAATTAAAACTTTTCACAGTTTTATCCAAGTTTTTTCATGCACAGGAAATCTTTGGAAAAATGTATTGATAAATAATGGGAAACAACCTACTCAATGTTAATGCTAAAATACAGAAAATATTTTCAGATTTTGGTAAATAACCCCTAGTTTTTATGCAACCAAAACCTGACTCCGGGCCTGGAATTCAAAAATAAGCACCCACTTTGAAGCATTGTGAGCAACTTCCAAAGGGTTGGTGTGCAACATTTTGCATGTGAGCCACTGGTTGAGGATTACTGTTCTAACCAATTGGCATGGATGTTTGAAAAAGATTATTTTGGTCTAAAGCTGGCTATACATGGACCAACTTTGGTTATTGCCTTGTATATGTCAGACAAAATAACCAACATAATCCCATGTGGGTGTCAGGCTCTGCTGGGATTCGAGCCAGGGACCTTTGGGTTTCTGGCTCGATGTTC
>CM044432.1:178721379-178736871 GCA_024363595.1 Xenopus borealis
ATATATATATATATATATAATGTATATAGACTGTTGGAGTCATTCGAACAATAATGCATCTGAATAACCACTGTCAACGTCTTCAGTTTCAATGCTTTCTTATTTTATTTACTAGCAAACATATCTTTTTTCTTTATTTCCATCCAACAAAATATGTTTTGGTTTACCAAAATAAATGTTAAGTACTCTTAATTTAGCTGGGATTCAATTTAAGACCATGAATTAATTATAGAAACAATAATAATAATACAATTAGCTGCAGGGTTTAGAAAACCAGCATCACTTGTCTTGAAATGTAGATTTTAATTAGAGGTTTTGAAAAGGCATAATATTTGCATTACCATGAACGTTACTGTGAATCTGAAGCAGGCTAAGATTGTACTGCCCTGGATGGTTTCCTCTGCACCTGTATGCAATTGAACAACATTTTTTATACATGGCAAATATTGGACATTTAGTTATAGCATATCTATTACAATTTACTAATAGTGATGGGAAAACTTATTCGGCAGGTGTGAATTCGTCCTTTTTTTGGACGCCGACACATTTTCACCGTTTTGCAAATTTTTGGCTGTTTTTTCAGTGAAAGGGGAAAAATTCACCCGTCACTGTTTACTAATACTACAAATTAAAAATAATTGCATTATTTGGATTTCTAAGAGTCACCAGGAACAGGTACCTGCACTACAGCATTAATATTCTACTACTCTAATTCATCTCCTTTGACTAGTGTTTATTTTTTTTAGAACTTGACCATTCTGAGATCAATTTGACCAGACCCTCTTGCCCATGAAAATATTGTATAAAACCTTTAAGAAAAACATGCTTGTTTTTGGCAGATAAATATCCATTAATAAGCCTTTTCCCCATTGACTGTGGATTAGCCAAATGTACATTGAATGCATTAGCTTCTAGCTTGGCTAGAAAGCACTTTTCACATTAGATACAGAAAGACAGAACTATGCTGCAAAACAAAGACACCCAATGTAGCTTTCATGCAGGTGTGTACTTGTATTTTATTTATAGCAGGTTTTTTTGTTCTTAACATAAGGCACTTTTCAGTGCCTACAATGTAAACAAATAAACAAATCATAGTACATGGCTGCTTACTGAGCCAAACCCCAAAACAATACACAGCTGTGGCCAGATGTATAGCAAATAAAACATTGTGATGGAGGAAATAAATGCCACTGCTTTATTAATTATTAACATAATAACCAGCAACCTTACACATTATACAAGTCAGCAAGCACGAAGTTGGAACACAATAAACACGAGTCTCCTTCAGCAAAATGGAGCAAGCCATAGGCTACAGTCCCCCTTGAGACTTTGTTTGTGCTTACACTTAGGTCAATTTGAAAACAGCGGGTACATTATAGTTGTATGGAGGTCTTTATTAAAGATACTTGAAGTTACCACTTGTTGCTACAAATGTCTGAGGAACCTTAACAAAGACAAAAGAGTTAACATTATGCATTACACAGGAGCCCACTGTAAAATGAATGCTGCATATGTTCTATATGCTCTCAAATGTCTGGGGGAAAAAGTTAAGCCAAAAGAAGTTTGTAAGGACTTTTGCAGACAATCTCAATCAGATTGAGGAAGATCTAGCTTCATTTTAGCAGATCGCCTGGTCTGAAGTGGTGAAATCAACTCTGGCGAAAGAGCTACTGTTCAGTAAAATCTGCACCGAATTTGCGGATCAACAACCATTAGAGTGTGAATGAATGCTAGTGATGGTCCCGTTCCCTAGAGAATTGTCATCTGCATCTGTTAGTGAATTGGCAATTTCTTTGTAAATTGGATTTCTGGCGAAAAGTTGCTAGTGTTAGCCACTTCGCCCTTTAGTGAATCTTCCCTATTGTATTGAACATATGGAACATTGGAATCTGCATTCTAATTAAAGGGGTTGGGGGAGTGAAGCTGCCTTCACTAGGTTCTTCCATGACCAAGTGATTTGGCAGGTAAAGATTGTGGGAATTACTGACTACCCACCAACAATCAGTCAATAGGGTTAGCTCATACATGAAAAAAGACAGGATTGGCCCAAGCAGTCATGACTTACCCCAATCCACTGTGGTATGGGTGTTGGGCAATAATTCTGATTACCAAGCTGCTTTTGAGAATACCTCAGCCACTATTAGGGCAACTGTTTAATGCTGAACATTATGAACTGTTTACTTACAAATGTAAGATGGCGTCAGTGCACCTGCGCTTTTAAATGGACCGGAAGCAAGTTGTGCGCCCCCTAAGGAAGTGGTGTCTGCGGCGCTAAGAGGCTGATGTAGTGGGCGTCCCTGCTGTCCCCCCACTAGACCACCAGGTAACGATTTTATTAGACTGTGGTATATGGAAAGTCTACAGTTCGAGCTTTTTGGACAGCAGGTCTTGGCAACAAAATTGTAGGCATAAGATTGCCAAGCTCTACAGACTGAAGAATACTCCTAGTTGCTGCTTGAAGGTCTCTAAAACTATTTTTATTTTTCCTGTTGCAGATTTTTTCAAATCCAACTAAAAAATAATAATTTTTATAAATGTGCTCTTGATACATTTTCCTATCATTGTTTATGCTCTAGGCCCATTAAAACTTTTTTTTGCTCTCTTTTCCAGCATTAAGGTGAAGCTTTAGATCAACACTAAGCAAAATTATTCTTGCCAGGTGGCTGCAGAAACAAATTTATTTTTCTGTTATGACTACAGTGTAATACAGAGGCAATATCACTTGGAACATCATTGCTTTGATGAAAGTGACCCTGTTTTTGAAATTTAAACCTCCTTTCCTTGTGATCCTGAGCAGATCCCTTTATCTCTGCTACAGGCACCAATAATTAGATTGCAGGCTGCTGAGAGTGCCTGCTGTTATAATGTTGCACAGGTGATGGGACAGATGAAGATCAGCCCAATGAGTGCATTAGGTATTAATGTATATAGCAGGTATAAATATATTTTTAATTCAAACAGTAAAAAATCTAAAAATGTTGGAGCTCATTCGCCACAATGTGTTTTTTTTCCTTGTTATTCCAGCATCATAGTCAACATTGCATTTTCTTCTTCTGTAGTAGCAGTTGTACATACAGAATTGTATGAAGTTAAAAAAAGCAATGTTATTTATGTCCTGTTTTGAGCATGATGGGAGACAAGGTCTTGGCTCTAATTAATGTTACCTAAGAAGTAGGGATGAGTTAAACCACAGAGAAAATCAGAATTTCACCAAAATACATTGAGTCAATGGGAAGGCGAAATTACATTGCAGTTAAGTTGTTTTTTTTTATCTCTGCAATAGCATATGCAGTACATTGCCATGCCTTGTAAAAGACGCTCCCTTTCACTATGATCCCATGTTGCCAATTTCTTCCAAACATGAATAAATAACGATGTCAGTGGTTTTGTTCTGTGTTCTTTTCCTGCAATACAGAGCTCAGGCCAAAATGATATAATGGAATTGCTCATCCCTAGTAGGATGAAGTTTCCAGCAATAGTTGAGCTTTATGAGAACCTGTATTCACATGTTCTTAGAAGCTGAGAGTAGAGTCTTGTACCATGAAATACCTGAAAAGTGATTCCGGTTTTGGCAAAAAGTCCCTGGCAATGCAGTCAGTCAGGGGGTAACTCACCTGGGTACCTGAGTAAGGTGTAGGCGACTGATGTATGTGATTCCTCGCATCCTCCTTTCTCGTTTCTGCAGTTTTTTCCCATTTGCTTGCATATATGTTTCCGGAGTGACATCACTTCCTGTCCACAGCAATTTTGCAGATGAAACATCAAAAATGTAATGTAATTTTGTCTTTGAAATGTTTTTGTCTCTGTTTGCAATGGCTTAAAACTACACAGTACCAGTTGTTGTACTCAGTGCCTTTATCAAACTGCAGAAAGATACAAATGTGCTTTTCCCCTCCCTTACACGTAACTTCATATGCATTTACTTTCCAAAATATAAATCCAAGTGGTTTAAACAGGTGCTGCTTGTAGTGTTTCTATAAACACATTAGCACTCTTTTGACACAGCATGACCCGAACAAGCAAGTTCATCTGACTGGTAGCAGGAAAACAATAACCGAGTGTGCCAGAACCAGCTTCATTCACGTACGGCAAAATTAACACCAGATTATGAATGCACTTGCCTCTAGTAATTAATAGAGAAAATTGCTGGAGGAGTTTTCCTACTGTGAAGGATATTGGCAGAACTATTAACTGCTAATAGACCTTGTTTAAGCTTCTCTCTTTTGCTCTGCTTTACAGTTTGAGCTTATAAAAGACAGAGAAAGCTCTCCCTTCCTGTCCCATAGTCTATTTGCAATTACTAGATGCTAATTTACTGTTGGTAGTGCCATAGGTACTAATATTTGCTGAATTTGTAATGTAGCTTTGTTGTAAAAATTAAATATATAGTATATATTTTTCTTCACTTCATAAATACAAAAGTAAATACAACTTGGGTACAGTTCAACCTTATTCTTTGTTCAGGTAGGTTTATTGAAGTCTTCAAAGATAAGTACACTTACACACATAGAGGTTTATTTATCAACTTTCTCATTCAGTAGTTTTAGAGGTTTTTGAAACCACGACTAAATTCACTTTCTCTAAAACCAAAAGTGCCATGAAATTTATAAAAAGATCCAAATATATAAAACACAAACAAAAAAAAAGGCATGGAAAGAACCAAAAAAAAAAATTAGAAATACCCCTAAAAAAGTATAAAATGTGAGTTTTCTGGACAATTACTAGCAAAAAAAAATCTACTGAAAGTCCAAATTGATTAAAAATGTTCCAATAAGGTCAAAGCAGCATCCATTAACTTCTGTAGTAAATATTTTTGTGGTTTTCATACTTAATCAATCTAAAATTTTTAGAGTTTTTAAGAAATGTAGGAAAAGCAAAAAAAATTTTGACATTCAGCCTTTTAGAGGATTTTTTTTAGCTAGTATATGTCTGAAAAAACTTGCATTTTTAGAGGTTTTCTAGGTATTCCTATTTTTAGTGCATCATTCAGATTTTTTTTTTAGTTTGTACTTTTTATAATCTGAACGTTTAATAAATTCCATGGCATTAGTAGTTTTAGAGGAATAGAGTTCAATTGTAGTTTCTAAAACCATACAAAACTATTAATAAATAGGCTGGCTAGAGGCTGATTCGGGCCAAAAATCATGAATTTTAATTATGTTTAAAAAATTTTAATTTTACTATTTAAATGTAAAACTTTGGCATTTAAACCCTTGCCTGGTCATTTATAAGACTATTGGAGTTGTCAATGTAAAATCCAGTGTTTTTACCTGTTTTTGTCTTTTTTGACCATTTTTTGACCATTTCACTTCAAAATTATTATTTTTAATTTATTTCAATTAATTTTTTAAAGAACCTCTCTGATAAGATGTCACTTGTATCTATTTTGGTAGTTCACATTTATATACAGAAACTATATTAATTACAGTTGTTTTATGTTTATTCCTTGCAAAGGTATTCAGTGGATTAAAAGAAGGAAGAAATTAAGCTTGGGAGAGTTTGCACCAGTCAAGCACTCCTGATCAGCTCAGGGAGAATGTGCTCTGATTCCCTTCCTAAAGCCTACAGTGATGACAGGAGGCCTGCAAATGAAGGAGGTCAGGATACAAGTAACTCTATCTCTGCAAACAAGAAGTTTGTTTGTAGCCCAATCTGTGGAGACAGAAGCATTGCTGCATTCAGGGCATTGAAAGGAAACCAATCATTGATGAATGTATACAAATGAATTACCGGAACTTTTTTCAACACCGTGCCATAAAGAAGCAACATACAGATGTTTCATATTAAATAGCACCAATATGGCAAATGGCTTCTTATCAAAAAACATATTAACAGAAAAAAGCATTCACTTTAAACTAGTAACAACATTGTCAACTAAAAGTAAAAAAACTGAATATAGACACACTTCTTTATAGATGCCTCTCTGAGGATCCAGGCAAAAATGTGTTTTAGGTAGTATCATATGATACAAAATCAGTCTAGGGGTAGTCACTGATTTCACCAGATATCAGTGCTTGATGTTAACACTAATGTAAATTGTTGTAACTTATTTCTATAGGCAAATTCTACAGAGAAATTAAATTGAATAGCAAAAAGGCATACTGTTTTAAAATGTAATGTAGGCTATCGCAAAGTTGAAATTTTGATCAAATATCTATGTAACACTGCCACTTTGACTCCAGGTTCCCTACACATGACCAAATTAAACTTTTTTTTATATTATAATATTGGCTTTGAAAGCTACTTCTAACTTTGCCATAAGGTATTTGCATGATGCTTTTACATTACCTGTCTGATCCCCCATGTTCCTGTATGAGGGGGCTGCCATATTTGTGCACCCGGCATCTGTTATCATTACAAACTGTAACTAACAGACTGAGATGGCACTGTTAGGTTGGCAAAGTCAGAGTGTCAGAGAGTCAGGCTTAGAAGTTTCAGCTAACAGTTATATACAAAAACAAACCTTTCAGCAAAAAATGATCAACATGACCTATAGGTAACAATTACTGTACAGTCATATGTTAAAATTAATTTTTTAGTGTCAGTATCACTTTAATATTGTCTATGCAGCATGCAAAATAATCTCAGCCTTTATCCATTTCTAAATCTAAATCTGATGTTGATTTATAGTTGGTGATGATGGCAATGGGTGGATGACGTGGGTTGTGCTATAAATATATTGGACATGGAATATTACTTGACTGAGATCTTTCAACATATACTAATAGAATATTAATTGTCTGCGATCTTTCAACATGGTTGATTCTTAAGTATGTTTTATACTTGACAATGATTCTCACTTCTCTCTTTAATATAATTATATCTCTGCTAAGAAGAAGCATTTACATGTACTGTATATATGAATAAATAGATATATGCGTGTGCATATACATATATATGGGATATAATATGGTTCAGCTTCACTTACTGTATAAGTGTAACCTATGCACCGTGGGAGGCATGATTTCCCAGTAGTCCAGGTTTGTTATGGAGATATAGTACTCTTCTTACAGGAGAGGGTAGATGTACTGGAAGACCTGGGACAGAATGCTTCATAAAGACAAAGCCAGAAAGTCAGACACCTTAAAGCAAGTTAGTGAATGGGACACCATGAATGAGAGCTTCTAGACATAAAGGGTAGCTTCTGGAAAACATTCTTTCCTTAACCTCAGGTGGACTATTGTCTGGATCAACCAAGCCCTTCTAATGTATCTGCCAGTACAATTATTTCAGGGAGAGAATTCCGCAACTTTGCACTCATGACTGAAAAAACCTTTAGGGCCTTATTTATCAAAATCTAAATTTTAGTATTTAGATTAAAAAAAGTCCAACCAAACTAGAATCTACTATTTCACCTTATTTATTATTTAATAAATCGTAAAATATTTAAGTGATTTTTCCTCTAAAGCCTGATTTTTGCCTGTAAAACTTTCTAAATAGTTGGAATTTCGGGCTAACTCCAGTGCAGACAACAGAATCTTGCAAACAGGACAGGGACCTCTCCCACTGACATATGCAACCTCATCAGGTCTGCGATACCGGATTTTCACATTCTGACTTTTTGCAGCTTTGGGGTTTAATAAATCCTGAAAATTTTGAGTTTTTGGAATTTGGAATTTGATAAATAACCCATCAATATTATGATGACATATTGTTTATTATGAATGGAGGTCCTTTTGTATTATGGAATGTATGGATGAACCTGGTGAAAAAAACATCAGTTTATTGTACAGGTATGGGATCCATTGTCCAGAAGCCTGTTATCCAGAAAGTTCCAAATTATGGAAAGGCAGTCTCCCATAGACTCCATTATAATAAATTAAATACATTTTTAAAAATGATTAATTTTTTCTCTGTAATAATAAAACAGTAGCTTAGACTTGATCCCAAATAGGATATAATTAATCCTTACTGGAAGCAAAACCAGCCTATTGGGTTTATTTCATGTTTACATGTATTTCTACTAGACATAAGGAGTGAAGATCCAAATTACAGAAAGATACAGAAAGATACATTATCTAGAAAAAACCCAGGTCCTGAGCATTCTGGATAACAGATCCCATACCTGTACCCTTCTAGTTTAAACTTTCATAACTTGGACAACTTGTCATCATAAATGAGACTTCCTTTCCTTTTCACCAACTTCTTGACCTTGCCATTCTATGAATAACATGGAATTTGTGCACTGGAGCCCATAAAAAGCATTTTCAAACTTTCAAATAACTTTCCCACATTGCCAGACTAAATAAATGTAAGTTTGAAAGGATAAAAAAAACCTGATAGCAGCTCCCTAACACAAAATACAGCTTCCTGGTAGATCTGAGAACAACACTCAATAGCAAAAGCCAAGTCCCCCTGAGACTGATTCAGTTACATTATGTAGAAGAAATAACAGCCTGCAAGAAAGTAGTTCCATCCTAAAGTACAGGCACACATCATATGACTGGGGGCAGCTGGGAAACTGACAATACATCTAGCCCCATGTCAAATTTCAAAATTGCATATAAAAAATTATGTTTGCTCTTTTGAGAATTGGATTTCCGTCTGCTGGAGTAGCACTATTAACTGATGAGTTTTGAAAAAAACATGTTTTTCCATGACAAGATCCCTTTAATAAATATGGTTGAAAATGCAAGATAGTCAGTCTGTCCATTGTTGATGAACCCACATGATGAATATAGAGTCCTATTTATTAAGGAAAATAACTACAACGAACAACAATCAGGGTCTAAAAGCAGTGCATTCCTTCTTCCATAAGACAAATGAGATCCTGTGATTGCTTTTATAGCAAAAGAGTAAATTAATGCAATCGTCAAAAATATGTAGAACAAAAT
Organism: Xenopus borealis; assembly: GCA_024363595.1. Taxonomy (NCBI): domain Eukaryota; kingdom Metazoa; phylum Chordata; class Amphibia; order Anura; family Pipidae; genus Xenopus; species Xenopus borealis. The sequence continues at coordinate 178,730,214 of CM044432.1, forward strand.
GTCATAGAACAAACCTCATATCAGTTGCCTCTGTCTGAATCTTCTTAGTGAAACTCCAGTGTTACATGAGGCTTGAAACCAGTGCTACACAGTATATGGTTATTAGCAACAATGATGTACCAGTTGTGAACTTCAGCTATTTCTCTTGGGCATCACACGTGATGTCAAGAGGGCATACCTGACCCCTCTTCATCTGAATCCTTGACATTAATTCCATATTAAAGGAAGTGAGTAATGGTTGTGTGGTCAGATATATGCTTCTTCTCTCTGAATGTTAAGGCCACAAGTGAGTGACCAAACTGGAAATAAAAATTCCATGATTTTAGCAGCAGGAATAAAGAATATATAGATCATCACAAAACATGAACTGTTTCTCTTTCAGCAAGACTGAAATCTCCTGTCTAAGAATTCCAGGGGGTATAATTGACAAATAGCCAGAGGGACCGAAGAATCAAAAGGACTGGAAAATCTGTTAAATCTGCTCCCTAAAGAAAGACAATGTTCTTGTACTAGAACAAAATACAAAATCATTGATTTCTGTAAGACAGACAGAAGCTCTAAGTGAAACAACATGTTTTATTTATTCAAGAGATGTGCAGAATATACAGTATAAAAGACATGCTAATAGTAATTGGGAGGAACAAACCATATGTTAGATATGTTAGACTAAAGTACATTTATATAGCACCCACCATATATAAGTGTTTAATGATCAATAATAAGATTATAATGGATATTGCTATTACCAGTCAAATGCAACATTTTATATAATTTCTCACTACATTTAGGTAATTTAGCCATGTCTCAAGCAAATCTGGTTGTAGGATTTCCTAACTGATGAAGGTGAAAAGCTATTTTACTTACCATTCATGTGTGCAAAGTAAACAAATTGTTCTTCTGTCCAAAAATAGTTTTTGCCCAAAAATGTTTTAGAGTGTTCAGTTCTCCTCCACTTCTGTTAATCAGGTGGCTTCTTCTATATTGCTCAGAAGCCAGATTTAGAAGTGAAAAGTGAAGAGAATATTAACAAGAAGGCTGATAATATTTTTAATGCCATTTTAATTCAAGTGTTGCTTAGAGTTAGATTTTTTTTTAATAGTGTAAAATGTCTTTTGGGTGAAGATCTGAAAGGTTAATTAGGGATTATCTAATATTTTCAGCTGATACAGTGAATTTTACCAAATCTACACTGGAATTTTGCCATGCATCAGAAAAAAATTGTCTTTTCATGTGGGAAGAAAAACATGAAAAAAATGTCCAATGACTCCAATACTTTTGGCGTAAGACAAAATGACCATTAACTCCAATGCATTTGACACATGAAAAAAAAATGTGGAGAAAAAACATCTATTGATTCTGTTGCATTTGGTGTGAGAAAAAAACTCAAGAAGAAAACCAAGAAGAAAAACACTGAAGGATGTGTATTTAGGATATTTTAAAACACATAATTATTTAATTAATTCATATATGAACGTTTTGGTCATGGGCACCTCTTAAGTGGTTAACATGTGGAGGGTAAATTTTTAATTTTCAAATAAATGTATTTTTTTCTATTAAACAATCTTAAAAACTTGTCTGAGGTTGCCTTTTGCAGTGAGTTTATGTTTCCCTCTCAATTGTTAGAATATTTAAGAATAAGTCTTTGGATAAACCTTGATTGCTTTCAATTTTTTTTTTTAAATAAAATAGCTTGCATGTAGAAATTACACCTACCCCTGACTTCTATAGAAGCATGACAGTTTTTAGTTTTCAAATATTTTAAAGGAATTCTGATAAATCTAAAAAATTTGAGTACAGAAAAAAATGAATGAACACATTTTTACTACATTTTTTCAGTTTGCAAAAAACTGACCCCAAATTTGATTGAATTTGCCCCATTGTGCAATAAGTTATCTATCCTCTATGATGTTCATTAGTTCATAAACTAATATAACAGTATTTTACTATACCCACTTTACCTTGTATAACATGGGTCTCCTGGTTGTTGTAAGAATTCACCCTGGTGGTCTAGTGGCCAACGGGGAGGCCTGCCGTGCCACTTGATGCATGCGCCCTTTCTATTGAAGTGCCGGTTCTCCTAGTGTACATACGCACTTCCGGGCTTTACTTGCCAGCATGATGACATCATCGAGCAATGGCTCGAAATTCATATATATTTAAAGGGGCTTTGAATGGGAACTCACTGACGTTGTTAGGTCTAATTTACATTAGTTCCTGGGTGCTATTCTTTGTGAATTACCCTAGCTACAAGTACACAACCCCCACATTGATTGGATAACTGGGGAGGTTATTCAGTGGGGTACCAAGTGTATAGATTCATATCTAGCTTCTACTCTAATCGTGGCAGTTGCTTCCCTAGAGAAACTTCCTTCTGTTATGCAATGTTCTAAAACTTGTTCTGGGGTACATGGTTCCCTTTCAGTAGCTCTACCCACTCAAAAAAGAGCAGACATTAAGTTCCGTAGTGAGGTATCCAAATATCGGGTTGGGGACTTGGTTTGGTTATCCACAGTAAATATCAAGCTTAAATTACCTTAAGCTGGACCTAGGTTTATTTGTCCATATCCTATTGGGGATATTGTTAACTAGTGATGGGCGAATCTCCCGAGATTCGGTTTGCCGAAAAATTAGCGAAACGAGTCGCGGGACGCTTTTGACGCGCGTCGCGTCAACTTTGGCGTGTTGCGTCGTTTCTGACGCACGCCGCATCGTTTTTGATGCACGCCGCGTCATTTTCATCGCATCATTTTTGTCGCGTCGTTTTCATCGCGCCGCATCAAAACCGACGTGCAACTCGTTTTTCTGGCGAATTTTGGCAAAGCGATATTTCGCTGGCGATTCGCGAATTTATTCGCCAGCGGCGAATCGCGGGAATTCGCAGCGAATTCGCCCCTGGCGAATAAATTTGCCCATCACTATTGTTAACCTTACCTCTATCTGTCTCAAGCTACCTGATATGTTTAAGTTACAGTTTCTAACTTATTTCATGTTTCTATGTTAAAACCTGCTGTTCAGGTCCACCAGCAGTCATGTCCTCCTACAGTGTTGTTAAAGAGTCAGGCTGAATCTGATGTCAGAGATGACCACCTTAGGAGACAGTGCCATCCCAGGTCTCCTAGTAAGTTTGAGGGTCCAGTGGCCCCTCCTTGAGGGGGGTGGTTATGTAATGACTAGTGGCCAGTGTGGACACCCGCCGCATGTGTCCTTTTGCCTCAATCTCCGGTTCTCCTGGTGTTAAATTCAAATGTATTTAAAGGGGCTTTGAATGGGAATTCACTGCCCATTGTTAGGTCTAATTTAGATTCCTTGGTGCTATTCTTTGTGAATCTACTTGTTGTTCCTGGTATTGACCCTTACCTACCTGTTTTTATTACTCTGTTTTCTGCTGTCTGACCATTCATTGAACGCTGCCCGTATTGACCCAGCCTGTCTGACTATTCTGAACTCTGCTTGTGCTGGCCATTCTCCCTGACCACACTTTCCTGTCTGGCCCTTCTGTGTGTGCCATCCATCCAATACCCTTGGTAAACAATGGTGGCCCTCTGCTCTTCCAGAACCATAGCTTGGCTCCTCTCTTATTAAGACCTGGCAGCATCTGATGGGGCTGTGGGCTCCTCCTGAGGTGAAAAGCAGCTGTTAGAGGAAGCAAGAGCTGAGACCAGGAAGCCTAGCATTGGTTCTGGATTTAGGGTGCTGTTCGTGAAAGTAGTACTGTAAATGCAAAAATAAACTTTAAGCTGCTATATGGAAAAGCAAGGTGCTTGTATGATTGACAAGAATGTCACAGATTAATCTATGGACAGGCAACATGAGACGGCTACAACAACAACTCTAACCAATTTCCTATGATATATACAGTGGATAGGATTGTATTTATGAGTGGCTATACAAAAATACATAGATGATAATTTACAATTGTAGTGAAGGGCGAATCTGACCGGCTTTCCTTTGGCAAAAATTTGCTACATTGGAAAATTAGCCAAAATGAATTGGGCATTAACATTTTTTGTCAACCGATGTGGCGCATCAATTTTTTTTTTGTATGGGTGTCAATTTTGCGGTGAAAAATTGTGCTCATCAAGATTAGGCAAATATAATAAATAATGATGAATAAGTCTGTCTTTTTTGCATAAAATTTTGCAAAATTGCAAAAATTTGCAAAAAGTATTGAAGTCAATGAGTCAACATACAGAAATTTGCAGTGAATCCATGCCTGGCAAAAAAATTCACTCATCAATAGTGATAAACCATTCTTTAATTTCAAGGTATCAGAAAACTGAAATTTTAAAGAATTTGTAAGGTCGTTATTAATTTCCCTTTGCGATGCCTTCTATTTTGAACTTTTTGTATATGACATATACGTAACTAGCAGTAGTTTTTCATCAGGCCCTAGGCACTGAAGCTTAAAGTGGCCTGTTTTGTCTCAAATTGTATTTTCTCTCTTTTCAGATAGAGGTGGAGAAGCCCTCCCATCTCTTATCACTATGTCTAAATCTAACAGATTGCGGGCTCAAATTTCTCCTCCCAGGCAGTGTTAGCTTTGCCTATTGTTTGCCATTACATGATTTTCATGACTTCTACAGTTCAGATTTATGTCTTGTTTTTCCCCGGAATCACCCTTAAGGCAAGGAATGAACATTGCAAGCTTCCAGAAATTGCCCAAAAGACTGCTAGAAGCAATGCACTCTTAGATGGCTTCCAAGCAATGGTTTCTTCTGTGTATCTGGGTTGTGAATTATTTGTAACAATCTCTGCAGGGATTTCAGACTATTTAGGCTGTACATAAAGCAAGTGTAAAAAATTTAAAAATAAGAATGCTATTTATTAAAAGTATAAACATTAACAGTAATTATAATAATAACTGGAGACCACATTTTATTCATTTAATAACTTGCACTAAGCAATGCAGTTCAATTATAATCACTTTCAAGTCATAGATTTTAGCAGCACTTATTTTACACTGCCTCACAGACCCAATGGAATAAAACATTTTTCTACAAAAATACAAAGGAGGGGGGTTGTTTAATTTTCCCTTGGGTGCAAGAACTTGAATCCTGTGTCTCATGATTGAAAATTATCACAATTACTGGGTGACTGCTAAATAAGGTTACTAGACAGAAGTTAAAGGAAAACTATACCCCCCGAACAATGTAGGGCTCTATAAACAGATATTGCATAAAACAACTCATATGTAAAACCCTGCTATATGTAAATAAACCATTTTCATAATAATACACTTTTTTTAGAAGCATGTGCCACTGGGTAATCATAAATAGAAAATAGCCATTTTAAAAAATAAGGATCCTAGGATTCAACGGTGCACACAAACATAGAAAACAAACTATAAAGTTAGGTCACATGAGCCAATTAACAGACAGAGTTGTGTCTTTTGCTTCCACACTTCTTCCTGTTACAGTTAGAGTTGAAATATTTCTGGTCAGGTGATCTCTGAGGCAGCACACAGACCAACACCAAATGGGGGTTCAAGGCAAGAGATGTAAATGGGCAATATTTACTTAAATATAAATACCAGGTAGGTAAGATTCTTTAATATGTCACTAGATTTGATATAAACTATCTGTTGCTCAAAATTCATTTTCGGGGTATAGTTTTCCTTTAAATGGTATTCTTCAGAAGAGATAAGCAAATGTTTTGTCTGAGATTTTTTTGCAGTTTTAACTATAATTGTGTCAGCAAAAAACACACCCATTGACTCCAATGCATTAGTTTCAAGAAAAAAGTGAGAAAAAATAGTGAACATGTAAATCTAAAGTTTTGCCTAGGAGAGGTCCATTTGTTTTCTACATGAAGTTGCAAGCTTTAAGATGCAAAAACCTAAACTGAGTTATTCGTTTTTTGCTTAATAAATATTTTAAAATGATTAAATAGAAGATAAAATAAAATATGCATGTTGATAAATAACTCCAGAGTCTCATCCTCAAGGTATCAGGATAACGTTGCTAAAGTTTCCAATTTGTGTCCTGGAAAGTGTTATACAGTTTTCACTTTACAAGTTAGATTATTACCATGCATTTTTATATCATCAACAAATTGTGCAGCTCTGTATACATTTCTTATATAGTTATTATATCTGACCCATACCCTTTGGAAAATCATCCAGGAGAATTTTAAATGATGATGGAGGCAATCAACCAGGTTTTTCTCTTTGTACCCTGTCTCCCTTTATAAATTGCTGCAGACCGAGACACATGTCTACCCCCATAAATACAGTTATGCCTGTATTTATGAGGGGCGGGTAAGGAAAAAAATGTTGGCGTAGCCCCCTTGCACCTCATGCAATCATTCAGATGGACAGGCCAAATCTAAGCTCACTAACTATGTTTCCAAAAACAAAATATAATATAGACTTGTAATTTTTTAAAAGGTTTTTGTTTATGCATTTTCTAAACAACACACACAATAGCCTTAAACAGGCATTGCAATGACAATTGAGGAGTGAAGGTCAAACAACAGCACAGTATTACAGCAAATTAAGGGTAATCAAAAACACATTTAAGACATATGATAGAGAACCATCAAGTTCTGTTGGGAAAGTCTCCAGGGTTAACATTCTATTGCATGATTAGTAGCGATTAGTGATGGCGCGAACCGCCGAAAAAAGTTCGCGAACATGTTCGCGAACTTCCGGAAAATGGCG
>CM044432.1:178767219-178780222 GCA_024363595.1 Xenopus borealis
GCGAACAAGTTCGCCGGCGAACAGTTCGCGCCATCCCTATAAATAAATATAAATAAATCTGTTTAGCAAAAAAGGGGCAAAAAAATTGAAAGGGAATCTAGGCTTCATTAACAATTATGGAAGTGGCACTGATTTAAGCAAAGCACATGAAAATTACTAATGCCCAGACTTTGGGCCATATTCAATTCAGCGAGAAAAAGGTTTTTCACATGAAAACTCATGTCTGAGGTTCAATTTGATATGTAATTCAATTCAGAAAAACGTATCTCACCATTTAGCATGGGAAAACTCTATATGAAGTATATGGGGAAAAAACTGGAAGTGAATTTGGAGAAAGTTTTTCCTCCTCAATTGAATCTTGTCCATGACATTTTTACAAGATAAAACAGGAGATAACTTTTTCTTACTGAATTGAATCTGGCCCTATATGTTAATCCTAAGAGGAAATACCCTAGTTCCTACATGGAGGTACAAACCTAGCAGCATCACCTACCTAGAGAAAAGTCTACTAAGCAACACATTTTGCAATTTTTTTCACACATTCAAGTCAATGGATTTCTTTTGAATCAAATATGATTTTTTATAAATTTGTCCCTTAATGTATATCTAATACAATTTTGTTTTATTGATTTAAACCAGACAATTTCCCAGTGGTGCAATAAAAACATTATGTTATTTCAGCTGATATTAAGGCATGTAAATGCAATTTATAGAAAGCCCCAATCATTCTGAATAACACCCCCTTTTTATTGAGAAAACAGCTATTTTGATGGCGCAGGTTATCTGATATGGAATGTTTCTGTTATCCTTATATTTGATATATGTTAGACAGCATCTAACTACATGCATGACATGAAAAAAATGGGCTATATAACTACATGTCGAAAATAAAAAACACTGATACAGTTCCATTATCCAGAAAACCTTTCTCCAGAAAGCTCCAAATTACAGAAATGCTGTCCACCATAGACTCCATTAAAATAAGTATTATGTATAACAGGTCCCATACCTGTGTAATATTACATGTTCTTATTGGTTAACTGTAATTCCTGATTAATTTTTAATCTGCCACTTTTTATTCTTACTGTTCGGGCAGTGTGTGTGTGTGTTAATTGTTTCTGATAACCTTATACTGTTTATGAATAATAGCCATCCCACCTTAAAGAACCTGTCTCTGTGTGACGATGGAAACTGCAGATTATGATACTTCAACAACAAAGTCAAAGTTAATTAGCCTTCAAATACTGCCAAGATGTAAAGTACTTAAGGTCATCTTTAACCAAGGAACATGAATGTTAAATAGATGCTTTAAAGCAATGTCTTTTTTTATAGACAGTGCAGAGAAAGGCTAAGCCAATAAAATGTGATGGTTTCATCCTATATTTTTAGTGTCTCTAAAAGGAGCAAACACTTTGCTGTGCTTTGAGGCAAAAATATAGCACCTTGCTAATAATGATATGTAAGTAGGGAAAATTACTGTCATCTTACTTTGATCCCATCCACTGATTGTAACAAGCAAACATCAATCAAAACTATATCAATGACAGTGACAAACATTTCAGAGGATGTAAAATAAGAGTGCAGAGAGCAGGAAAGATTTTAAATTCATCGTGTATTTTTATTATCGCATAACTGATATATAAATGGAATAGGTTTGGCATTTTCAAATATGTTGGCTGTTGTGTATTTATTGCAATGGAAAAAGAAGATGGTATCTTGAGATTATTTAGGCCTTACTCTGTAACTGCTTAACTTGACATCGTGAGTGCACTTGCAAGAAGCTTGTAAGCCAAACCTACAGTTTAGCCCTCCTACAACTATGGGCGAGTGAAGCCAATATGGGTGCCTCATAAATTAGTATTTTGATACATAACCCCCTTGCTGTCATCATCTTGCTCTTAGATGGCATGACCTATTTCACCTGTGAATCCATACTCATCTTATTGTCAGGAGTGCCTAATGGTGCTTCCATCTCAGGAGGAGCTGAAGGCAAGTTGGCGGCGTCATTGACCCACCTGGTCTGACGCTGGAGCATTGACGTCACGTGTCTGGTGTGAAATTTTAATACTTAAGGACTTCCAGGTCACGGGTTCGATGCCCAATTGTAGGTTTTGTCTTGTACATTCCTGGGTGCTCTATAATTCCCGTTATATTGATTCCTGGACATTGCCTGAATTTCGTCTTTTCTTTTTTCTGCCTGCCTTTTGGAATTCTTGCCTGGACTTTGATTACGCTTTTGCTGATTCCCATTCTGTACAGCAAACTTGGACTTTAAACCCTGAAGCTTCCTCCTTGGTCCTGACAACTCCCTCTGGTAGCCAATAGGCCTCCTGACACTTATCTCTATCATATCTGTGCTGTGCTGTTTTATTTAAAAGCGGGCTTACTGATTTTTTTATTAAAATTTTTAATTTGTACTTTTTTTTAAATCAGAGCTTTTAATACATCGAATGACAAACATGGTTTTAGAGTTTGTGAATATCATAGTTTAAAAAAACCACTAAAACCACTAAAATCCAACCTTTAATAAATAAACCACTTCGATCAAACCCCTGTGCACATTTTTACCATATGTATCAATGCATTTTTTGGAAAAAAAATCTGGTGCAAGAAAAGACTCAAAATCATTTAAAAAAAATCAATTTTGTAAGATTTTTTTTTGAAAATCACTTGAAAACCACAAATTTATCAGATAATTGTACTAAACCCAACGAAGATCATATCTTCCCATTGTAAACATGACTACTACATGACCTCAGTAGTGATGGGCGAATTGGCAGCGTTTTGCTTCGCCGAAATCAAAATAATAAAAAGCAAAAATTGCAAATAAGAAAAAGAACACTAGTTTGATGGCATTGAATCTCCAGATTAATTTATCCTAATTTGATATAATTATGCAAATGAAGGGCACACACTAACTTCCAGAAGAACAGCAACTAACACAGTAGTTTGGCAGATTTGAAAATAGGTTAGAAGGTTTATTAGGCAACCAAGGAATTTCAACTGAGCATGTGCGAGATTTCAGAGTTGCATTTGGCTGTGAAGATATATGTAGGAGAGGCCAGTGAAATCTAAGATGCCTGCCTCAAATAGAACTGCAGTGGAGATGGGGGAGATTTTGCAGAAGGTATAATGAGCTGATGATTTACATTATACAAACAATTCTAACTGTTTTTAAAATTGGATTTCTTGAACTTTCACATAGTGTCTTTAATTAGTAAATGATTTTAGTTATGATTGGTGCCCTTTAATATGTGCCCAATGTGGTTTATGTGAGATCCAGAAGAGCAGACTATTCAATTTCTGTATAATCATTTTTCCTCTATGTACCTTGAATTTGTGGGAATTATTCCATTGCCTGTTCATTGGTTTATAACTCTTCACTATTCCTAAAATGTAATTAGGTTTCACAATCAACAACAAAACCTTATTAAAATGTAAATATAACAACTGAGTTTTACCTTGAATGCAGTTGCTTTTCCTGTCTAAAGAGATGGGAAAACAAAAGCCTCCAGAGATCCTTGGCATTGTAGGTAAATTACAGCCTTTTTTGTATCAGAAAAGGTTCAATGAGTTCAATGACATCTAGTTCAATCCTACTCCTCTAGCCTGCAGGCATGCATGAAACTAAACACTAGAACTTCCTAAAGAAAACAAGAGTAAAAACATCCTTTGGTAAACCAAAGTTTAGAATGTAAGATAAATACACCCAACACAATGAAGTATTGACAGTAGGAAGGAATAGCCTCATTGTAATCCATCCTTAAAGATAAGTAGATATTAAAGCATCTGACTAATAGTCGACACGGTATGTCTGAGAACAGACTTCTGGTGTTGTAAGATCCAAATTAGTCAGCCAAAATTATAGTGAAAAATAATGAATATAGTAGAAGTGTGAGCAAACATTTTTTTATAAGTGAAAAAGAGAATATTATCTTTGGGGGAAGAAAGACTATACCTGCTTTTCTCTTTATTTAGCAAGATCTCTTCCAAAGACAACATTCTCTTTTGTACTTAGCTAGGACTGACACATGGACACTGCCTTGAAGGAGTGTGTCAGCTTATGAATACTTTGTACATACTAAAAGTGTCTCTTTTTACTAAATGTAACCTTTAAGTTGTGCAAATAGTTTTCCCTGGGGGGGCTAAATATTGGAGTGCTGGGGTTAAGTTGTTTAGTATGTATTGCAAGCCACACCTATGTGCACCCAATAAAAAATGGGATAAGCTGCATTCTAGTGAATTTTTCTGTTTTATGGGGAGGTGACTCTCTCCGAAATTCGATGTTTCAAACACCAACTGTGCTATTTTTCAAGGAATAACAAACCAAATTGGATTTGTTGTTCCTTGGGAAAGAGCACAGTTGTTGTTTGAAACGTCGGTTATTTTGAATAAATTTAGATTTTTTTTCACAAGTATTCCTGTTGAGTGGTACAATATTACTTTATTAAAGGGATCCTGTCATGGGAAAAAAAATTTTTTCAAAATGCATCAGTTAATAGTGCTGTTCCAGAAGAATTCTGCATTGAAATCCATTTCTCAAAAGAGCAAACAGATTTTTTTATATTTCATTTTGAAATCTGACATGGGGCTAGACATATTGTCAATTTCCCAGCTGCTCCAAGTCATGTGACTTGTGCTGGCACAAGTCACATGACTGGGGCAGCTGGGAAATTGACAAAATCGCTAGTCCCATGTCAGATTTGAAAACTGAATATATAGTTCTAGATTCTATTACCATATTGATTGGGCACCACACAATATTTTTAAATAAATATATATAAATATATAAATATAATGATAAGCAAAATAATAAACATTTGTTGCAGGGGCAATATCTTGCAATACACAACACAACATACTGTAAGTTTATCCTAAAAAAAGACCATCATAAATCGCATTAATTACATTTATGTATATATTATGTAATAGATGTAAATGTAAATTCATATTTTCATTTAATATTATGACAGCATGCATTAAGAAATACTAAACGTACATACAATTACATTAAATACATAAACACTCAATATGAATTTTAAAGTCAAATCATAATGGCTGTTTATTTAAAACACTAACATTAGGATGAATGGGGCCTTAATGACAGAGTTGTTTTTAAAAATGAAAATACATTAGATAAATAACGGGTAAAACAGCTATTTCTATAAAACCTTGAGAACTGTTAGATATGATTATCTAAAACTAAACTATATTTAATTCAATTCTTGATCCCATCTTTAGTATTATTTATTTCCCAAAGGCCCGAATGGATTTGACCCCCAAATACTTCAACACCCGAATGCCAAATTCAAGGGAAACCCATCACAAATTTCTTCTGAACCCGAATACAGAATTCATCGGAAACCCACCAAAAATATCTTCTGAACATCTGCCGTCAACTTTTACATGAACATGGCAGGTCTGAGTTGGAGTACTTTTTTATTTGTACATTTAATACAATCAGGATTTAATAAATCACAAAAAACATTTTTTCTATGAAAAAACAGTAGTTCCACAATCCATGTTTGGACCAACATAAATATGGGTTTACACTTTCATAGCTCCAGTTGTGCTATTTTCAAATGTTTGTATATTTATTATGTTGAAATAATACCAGGAAGAGGAAGGCATACCATAAGCATTGGTAGGTTTCCATGATACTTAGGACACAAGCACATAAGCAACCAGTCAATTTATAAAATCTCCCATAACTTGCCCTTGTAAATGTAATAAAATGGCACTCGAGTGACACAAATACATTGTGAGTGGCATGGCACAGGCTTGGCTTGCAATAATCCAGCTCGGTGAAGTTGTTATTTTGCTTTTGAGATAATCAAAGTTCTGATTTCTTTTTTTTAAACATCATTCTGAAAAATAAAAGTGACAAAAGTGTGCAATATGTATGTTTGCTACTGCTCTTCAACAATCCATGGGCGGTTCATAAAACGTTGATTTAAAAATAGAGATATAAATAATACAAATCGCAATTCTACCAATTTCGTATTTATTATCTTGACACTTTCACCCTGAAGTAACATGCAAGCTTTTTCTTCATGACCAATATTCAAAAGGGTGTTGATTTATTGAAATCAATAATTTATCTTCTTACTCTCATTCTCTGCTGTTAGCCAGCTGCTTCTAGCATGGCACTGCCAGACAATGTCAGCTGCAAAGTATAATGCCTTTATGTTTCATGTAGGAATACGAACATAAATATTTAAAAATTTGTTCTGCAGAAAGCCGGAGGAATTGAGGTGGGTGTGAGAGATTTTACTAGCTCACTGTAAGAGGTGTAATTCTACATATTTTATGGAATGCTTATATCAGCACTGATGGCAGGGACATCTTGTTGTTTGATTTTTATCTCTTAACAAGGTACAGAGACTGAAGTCTTTTCATGGCAATTTGTTGAAGACATCTGTTGAAGCTTTCTAGGGGATGAACACAGAACTGAGTGTTCCTCTGATATTAGTTGCTATGGGAACTAGTAAAAGACTATTCAACATCAGTGGATATAAAAAACATGGGTCCTAGGCAAACATCCATTTGGGCTTCTACCTGTAAAAAAAAAAAAAAAAAAAAAAGAAAAAGAAAAAAATAGAATAATCAATTCGAAAATATATATCATTTTGTAAAGCACATCATTATCATGTCATTTTAAAAAGAATACCCCCTATTTTATAATAAAACAATTGATATAATATTTAAATTAACTGTATCACCAAGGAAAGTTTCCAAAACATGGCCTTATTGTCCTTAAGCGGGTCAGATATATTTGCATTTTTTATGGATGTGCCTTAAAGTTATTTCCAATATTAGATTCAGTTTACAGAACTTGAGGTATGTATGGATATGTCTGGCCATGGATAATAGCCATAGGGCAATGCATAAGTACACTGTGCTTTAAGTACTGCAGTATGTCACCAATTCTTAAAATATAAACCTGAAAATACCATGCATTTCTCTGTGTGAAATTTACTTTATTTAAAGGAAAACTATACCCCGAAAATTAATTTTTGAGCAACAGATAGTTTATATCAAATCAAGTGACATATTAAAGAATCTTACCTACCTGGTATATATATTTAAGTAAATATTGCCCCTTTACATCTCTTGCCTTGAACCACCATTTCATGATGGTCTGTGTGCTGCCTCAGAGATCACCTGACCAGAAATATTTCAACTCTAACTGTAACAGGAAGAAGTGTTGAAGCAAAAGACAGAACTCTGTCTGTTAATTGGCTTGTGTGACCTAACTTTATAGTTTGTTTGGTATGTTTGTGTGCACCGTTGGATCCTAGGATCCCAGGAGGCTGTCCTTATTTTTTAAATTGGCTATTTTCTATTTAGCATGACCCAATGGCACATGCTACTAAAAAGTGTATTATTATGAAAATGGTTTATTTACATGAAGTAGGGTTTTACATATGAGTTGTTTTATGAAATATATTTTTATAGAGACCTACATTGTTCGGGGGGTATAGTTTTCCTTTAAAAAGTCTGCTTTAACATATAGGAGGTTATAATAATTTTCACTATTTTCTGACTTTTTTCAATTTCTTTTTAATTTGTCCCTGAAAACTGCGACTTTTCCAGCTTTGATGCCTGAAAACATGAAATCTTTAGATTATTGAACAAAACCCAGTGCAGATCAGGATATCACCAGGACATCTGTAGTGATGGGTGAATCTGACCCATTTCCCTTCCACAAAAATTAGCAAAAAGGCAAAAATTTGGCAAAATGCATTTGCCTATGGGAGTCAAATTGTTTTTGTTGCATAACAATTTTTTTCACTCATTGAAGTCTATGGGTGTAATTTTTGAGGCAAAACTTTCAATAGATAGAAATCTGCCATTGACTTCTACATGAACTCAGCAGGTCTGAGTTTAAGTACTTTTTATTCGGACTTTTAACACCATCAGGGTTTAACAAATCATGAAATACACATGTTTTTTTTTCTCCAAAAAAATTGTGTTTTCCCTTTTAAAAGTGTGATCAGAAAAAAAATTACACTTTATTAAATAACACCCTTAACAGCATCTGTATTCATGTATTGCACCAGCAACATACTTTACTGTAACTAGAGGCCAGGAACGACATTAGGTGCAGGGCCCAATCCTTATACCGCAAACAAATAGCTTAATCCCACTCCCCTAATGTGTATAAAGTGTTGGGGACTCACAGTTGTGAAAAGAGTTCCTGGATTTGACAAACACTAGTGTGTCATTAAATCATTGGAATTACAGTCTACAGAAGCCTCTTGTCAGTACATTTAAGTCTTCCCCCCCCCCCCCTCCAAAGGGGCAGACTTGTATGAACAGAAGAGGCAAGGGGCTTCATGCTTACAAGTTTTTTGTCTGGAATCCCTGTTCTAAACCCATCTGCAGTATCTTGGTTTTGTAATGTCCCCTTCCCACTGTGTTTTAGTTTCCTGGTGCCAGTTCTAGTTACTACATCTGTAGCTATTATTTTGTATGATGCTATTAGAGCTGTGCCAATGCAATTTTAGAGTACTTTATGCTCCACACACTTTACAATGTCATATTGTTGCATAGACTACAGTAATGAGGGTAAACCACCACCTTTCCCTGTTCCAAGAAGTGACAGAGCATCACATATTATGATGATCATCATTTATTTATATAGCCCCAGCAAGTTATGCAGCACTATACATTAATTATTGGGAATTGTCAATTGTAATTTGCAATCAAAGCAACACAAAAGCCACATCATATTAGCCTGTGATGGGTGTGTTCAAGCATATAACACTCTTGACTTGGCATTACTTCTGTGAGACATTAATCCCTCTGGTACTGGAAAGCGAGCAGTAATATTATGCCTCTGCTAACTTATCCTGACATTAAATATGTTCATATTCACAATTCTTTGTATGCTTTCACCTGGGGCTCTGTATTGTATTTTTATTTATAGATACTTTTGTTTCAGAAGAACATTGCAGCAGCTCTCACTAGAGCACCTGCCTTACGATACAGACTTGCTCTTTAATGATTTTTTTTGTGTATTAGTCTGACAAATAAAATTATGAGTTCCAAAGAATAGTTATTGTCAGAAGAGTCACTCACAGTCAATTCAAATAAAACAACAAATGCTTAAGCACGCTCAAAGAAATGTCTGGCAATCAAAACACAAAGGTTTTCGTTGGGCCTGAAACATTATACAATGTAGAGATTTTTTAAGGCAGGGTTATTCCTACTTTTTGTGCTGGAATAGGGTGTAAAGGGACTGATGTTTATTACATGCAGTATCTGAAATGTTCTGCATAATGTGTGCTTTATACAAATAAACAACAATATTTATACTCTTCTGCTTTTATGTTTCCTAAATAAATAGGGATGTATTACACTGGATAGGTGTTATCTAATTTCACTAACACCCTAGAGGCCCATTTACTGAAGGTCATATTTTAGAGGTAGTATTAGCTTGTTGAAACTACGATTAAACTCTAAATTTTCAAAAATCACTAATGCCATGAAAGTTATTGAAATATCTGAATAAAGTATGAAAGAAAATAGCTGTCAAAAAAGGCAAACCCCTAATTTTTCATGAACGAACAAAAAATTTGTGCAACAATTAATGTTTTGATGTCTGAAAACCTCTAAAACCACAAAGAAAGGTTGATCTTTGCAAGAAAGGGAACTTCCATTGACTTCTACATGAGCTCTACAGCTGTTACTTGCCGTAATTTTATATTCAAAAATTTCTTTTTTGTACACGATAAATTTTGAAAAAGACTATCTGAAAAATGTATTTGTTTACTCTAAATAGTATTATTTGGCGAAACGAACATTCTACTTAAATAAATCAGCCCCTTACTTTTAAGTGTGCACTAAAAACTGTTTCAAGCCCTTTATTAGAAAAACCAATGATATAATAGGGGGCCTATATGTGAATTCCCCCAATTTATGGAGTTTCTTTGTGGGTTAGATTGTGGGTAGTTTTATCAGTATATTTAGAAGGAGAAAAAGGTCCATCGGCTCTGGTATATGATATAATTGGCATATGCATAAAGAAACTCCAGAAACCTATAAGTGGAAACAAAAAAGAAGGAAAGTGTGTAAACATGTGGTTTTGGCCTATATCATCCCATAGCTGTAGTGTTTCATTTATTCAGTATGAATACAATTTTATTTTGCTGTCAGGAGTTGTGTTTTCTCTCATTTTGGGTTGGCTCTGCCTTTTGAGCCAATCCAGTAGTCAGAAAATACAATACTGTAAAGATGACAAACCCCAGGTTCAGATAAATAAAAGGCCTGTGTTTGAGAGCTTACATACAAACACATTTGTCCCAAATCTGTATCAGCAGAAAACAATTGCTTATCCCTGGTGACGTTTGAATTGCCATCAAATAATCCACAGTATGGAAAGACCCATTATCCAGAAAACTGCAGGTCCAAAGCATTCTATATGAAAATATGGATTATGTGGATAAAATGGAGTCTATGCAAGATACCTTTTCTGTAGTTCTGAGATTTCTGGATAATAGGTTTACAGATAACGGGTCCCATACCTGTACAAAATATTCTGGTAGCTGTTTCAGTAAACTCCTATAATTTCAGTTTGAGAAGATTTATCTCAGAACAATGGTTAATCTCTAGCTCTAAAATAAAAGATATAGAAAGTAGTCTTAAAGATACTGGGGAGCGACAAAGAAGACAGCTAAAGAGACTAGACATCAAGCTAGTGCCATTATGATAGTAGCAAAGAGCTGTATTCGACTATCAAGGCAGCAAGAAAATTACATTAGCTAATTGTGTATACATACTTTTAAGAACCATACCATCATCATTAACTGAGCTTAACACTAGTCAGAGATCAAGAAATAGCAATGTATATATGGGAAATAAATTCTGGCCTCATTTTATGTAGTGCTATGTCATTACTTACTTCTTTAGCTCAGAAATTAGTGTCTCATACCAGCCATAAAAAAGTATTGATTTGATTTGGCACAGTAGGAAAATGACATGATTAAATAATTGATGCACACAGATTATGACTTGTGCTTGCCATTACTGATTTCAGGCAAAGATAATTACATATTATATTATTTGTATTAAATTCCCCGAAAGAGCCTTTGTGGGAAAGAAAGATCAAGTCAAGTTTCTTATTAATATGGATTCCTTTTGTAGAAGGAATCCATAATAATACTAAACTAGTTACTGTATATCGCCTTATTACGATCCATTATTATTGTTCTCAGACTGACTTATATCTAGGGTCGGACTGGAGTATTGGGGGCCCACCAGGGCTGCGACTGCAAGTACCCTCCTAGCAGTCACAGAGGGCCCACTTCCAACATCCCTCGTGCACCCCTTGCCTGCGTGCATGCGTGGACGTCAGTGTGCCATGTGCATGTGCAAATGCAGGTGCACCACACATTGCTGTGCATCATCTTCTGGCCTATTTGGGGGAGTGGGATATAACTGTATACATTTATCCTTGAAAAAAGGCCTAATTTGTAGCTAATGTGTACAACCACTGGATGTATAAGCAACTCCACAAACTGGAGTGCAGGTTCTAAGAAGATTTTTGAATATTACTTGACCCTGCACCCACAATCCCCAGTGTGGCTTCGTGTGTACTAATTTAATATACTGTAGAAGCAAAGATTAATCCAAAGCACAAAAATATTACAACATTTTTTTCAAAAAATTTTTTTTGCTTATGTATAGTGAAATGAACTTACTATATATTCTCTAAAGGGCAATGTATATTTAATATCATTTCTCATGCGTTAGGTGTTCACTTGAATGGGCCTGCTGAGTCCATTAGTCCTTTTGAATTTATGATTATAAATCCAGTGCTGTTTAGGCATGACACGAATGACTCCTTACTAATGAGTAATAAATGTAAAAATTACATTTATCCCTGAGGATTACTGGCCAGAAATCACATTGAGAAGAAAGATAATTGTTTAAAATGTATTCAAATTCAATACAAATTTTATTGTCTCTAATTGCTTTTCCATGTTTTGTAGCATCTCCGTTATTCTTTTTTTTTTTCTTGTCCAAGTACTGTATGATGGTTTCAAAGAAATGTTTTTGTTATAGTCATGCCATTTCCTGTAAGTATTTTCTGGCATCAGCAAGACTCATTCATTACTAAATTATTACGGCTAGCTCAGCTTTTCTTATTCAGCATTTAAAACTGTCCAAAACAACGCTTTTCATTTTGGAATTTTCAATATTTTTGTTTATGTATTGTCTTGAATTATTTTTATATATAAGTGCTTCAATAAATCAATAAGGTCACAAATGTTAATTCTCTCAAAACAAAAAGTAGAAAATTCCCCCAGGTTGAAACATAAGGTATACTAAATATCTAACTTGCAAGGTATACTAAAGAATGTCATCAAAATTGTTGCTAAATATAGACGTCACCTATTTTTATCGCCACCTGGAGAGTATAATAAAAGAGGAGTACAGTCAGTTTTTTTAAATATAATCAGTGAAAATTAGTAAATGCATTGGGGAAGAATGATGCTTGTTAATGAGTGACTTCTAGTAATTAGTGAATTCTAGTGATGAGAAGTTTGCCGCAGAAATTATGATCAGATGCCGGTACCCTTTTTTTTTACGCATTTCCACCAACGAATTTTCAGCATCAAAAATGAGACACCAGCACTGTTTTGTGACAAATTCGTCCATTATTAGTTCTCAGCAGAGCTGTTCTTATTAACCCACAGCATCCATCCAAGGTAA
Organism: Xenopus borealis; assembly: GCA_024363595.1. Classification (NCBI taxonomy): domain Eukaryota; kingdom Metazoa; phylum Chordata; class Amphibia; order Anura; family Pipidae; genus Xenopus; species Xenopus borealis. Next base: position 178,779,940 of record CM044432.1, read on the forward strand.
AATCAGTTGTTATGCTGAAGACAGTCATTAATCATCTATTCTGTGGCCGACTAATCTTCTACAAATGCATTCCCACCAGCAATAAAGCGAATCTCTGGTGGTAAAACCCATGTGTTGCTTCAATCTTCCGAAATTACCTGACATTGCCTCTAGAGGAAGCTTCAAGCAATTTTGGAAGAGAATGAAGCAACATCCCACCAACGATTCACATTACTGCCAGTGAAAAAGCTTTTAAAGGAAAAGTAAATGTTTTTCTTTTTCTTTCTGTAAATTTGCTCTAAAC
>CM044432.1:178783704-178799202 GCA_024363595.1 Xenopus borealis
TGTATAAAGGCTGGAGTAACTGAATGTCTAACATAACAGAACACTACTTCTTGCTTTTCAAATCTCTAACTCTTGGTTAGTCAGTGACTTGAAGGGGGGCAACATGGAACATAACTGTTCAGTGAGTTTGCAATTGATACTCAGCATTCAACTGAAAACAGTTATGGCCCCTACTCAAGTCACTGATTGGTTACTGCTTGGTCACCAGGGTAACCAGTTAGTAGAAACCAAGAGAGTTGAAAAGCAGGAAATTGTGTTCTGTTATGTTGGACATCCAGTCACTCAAGCCTTTATACATTACATTATTATATTATAAACTGTGAGGTTTGTTTACTAAAGTGCGGTAAAAATATGCACACAAAATATAGACATATATCGCTGAATATGTTTTTGCCAGTTTACTATCCTGCTGTAAATATAAATTTGCAATTTTTTTGCGCACAAGAGTATGTGCTCTCCAGTAATCTCATTTGCTGAAAATAATGCAATGTACACATTAACGCCCGGTTTACTAAACTGCAAAATGTGCGAAAGATAAAATTTATGCAAGAATATTCACAACATTTTATCGCCACCTATGTAGTGACCTAAAAGTATTTTTTGCTAGAAAATTCTCAAGGGAAAGGAAATATCCCATAATACTTTTTTTAACCCATCATTTATACTGGAGAGAGATCTGTAGCTATTGCTGACAGGATGTTTTGGCGCCTGCTTATATCTACTGCAACAGCAGCAGTTTCAGCTCAGAGGCGTATTATTGGCAGTGGGCATCACAGTTCAAGGATTTGTCAGCCTTGATGTTTTTGGCAGGGGGTTTGGCTTCATTGTGATTGTCTACATTAAACATGTGCATTTATTTAATGCGAAGAGATACTGGTATGATTTCTTGTTCATATGATTCTATTGGCAGAAGAGTTTGTGAGTGGGTGGATGGATGAAGTATTGGTTTATATGATGCAGACATGTTTGCTTGGTGTCACCCTGGTAATGTTGTTGGATGGTATGATCATCAGTCAATAAAGTTTATGAGTTTTGAAGAGCATAAATGTCACAGTAAAAATTGCCATAATAACCGCCATAAAACAAGACTATTTTATAGCAAAATATTCGCAAACTTAATTTGTCGCCAGAAAATTCGCAACTCGCTACAATTATCGCTAACATAAGCTTGTTTGTTAAGGTATTTACTGCAAGTAATTGCAATGACTTTTGAGTGCATCACTGTTTAGTAAAAAAAACAGCGGAAAATTATTTGCAGCGATAACATGCAGAAACTTACACTAAAATTTACTGCTCTTTAGTAAACAGACCCCTAACTATATTAGAAACTTTTTTTTATTTTGCACAGCCTATCCATTTACCCAGTTTTTATTTCTATACTGAACAATTCCTTTAATGTCAATTTTGCTAAGGGTAAATAACCTCACACAGACTTTTTGACTGTAACTGGTTCTTTCCTCTTTATTTTACAGAGATGCCACCTGAATCTGTTAAGCTATTGGTTACCAAACTTCTGGGCTGCCCTTCCTGGTGGGGGTTCTGGAGTAGTGAAGTTGTAGGGGTTAACCTGAAGGCCAGTTAGGGTAACAATAATTATTATGAGCATATATGTAGCACTGTCCAAAAAATTAATTGTATACATTGAACATAGAGAAATACATACCTACAAAGCAACAAATAACTGACACAAGAGGAGAAGAGGATCCTGCCCAAAAAGTTGAAAGCCCAGCTTTAGGGTGACATTTGGGCTCAATGTGTAGGTGATGCCAAGATATTCATGAAACTATGGCTGAATATCCTATACGCCAAGGCTTTCCTCTATCTGAATGTTGACTGGCCAAAGGTTGGACCGTCAAGGGGGCTTTATCAGAAAAAATGTACAGTAACAACGTCCCCATATACTAACAGCACACAGGGCATTGTGACTGCTGATGCCATTGTAGGGACCCACAGGGGTTAATCTGCCCCTATGGCTTTAAGGCCCTACCCTTTTCCCTTCTCCCTAGTTATTACGCAGAAGCCTATGTATCTAATTCCAATTTGTAAATCCCCTGCTATTGACCAGGTGGTGTTGTGACCACATCTACATCTGGCCTCTACCTTGGTATAGTGATGTAAAGGAGTGGCAGCTTCCTCTTTGACTTCCACCTGACAAGCAAGGTGGATGTGTGTAGTAAAGTCGGGGACCAGACCAGAATGAGGTTTAGCTATAGTAGGGCAGACTTGTAATAGTCTCTCTAGGAGAGAAAGGCAGATAGGGTAAAGAGAAAAGGCATATGAAACTCCAACAAGGAATTTCAGGAGGTAGTAGCTTCCCAGAGACTTTTTAGATGCCTGAGTGCAGGGACCTCAATGAAGAGGGACTGTAGGGTAGAGGCTGCTTCATGACATCGTCCTGGAGGGAATGGTTGTACTGAGTTACTGCCTAATGGAGTCTGTTCCTCAGCTGTGTTACCTATTACCTGATTTGACTGTGCGTCATGTGCCAAACCTCATCTGTATACATGAGTAAACCTGGAGACATTGTCTATGACTAAATAAGTTCTTTTTTTGCATCATAAGAACCACAGTAGTCTGGGTGTTGCAGTTGCATTACACCTTAGAGGGAATGCTTCCACTTAGCAAAGGCCCTAGCCTGCAGTGTGAGTCCAATGTAACACATGCTCCTATCACTAGCTGGACATTAACTATTTTTGGTCTGCTTAGCCCAAATTGGCGTTGCACCATCAATATCAGTATTCATTGAGCAAAAGTAATAACCCTGCTGCTATTAAGCAGACAAGCAGAAAAACAGCTGTAGGACAATTTTGGAGCAGGAAAATAACACAAAGCAATGGAGAATGGTACAATATTAAAGATATTATAAGCAATGACAATCTAGCATCTAGCAATAATGCATCTGCTCTATGGTTGCTGGGACTTTAGGGAAATAACCCATTGGGGTTTGGTTTTCTGTGTGAAATTGATGACTACAACACACCTGCAAATGCCCATACTTTAAAGATATGTCAGTAAATGCATTTTCACATGACTATGCAAAGGACTAAGCAAAATGTGTGTATCACACAGCACAATGATACCTTTGGAAATACCTCTCCAAATGCTACCTTTTTGTTGCAGCAAGTGGAAAATAGTTACAAAATCGCATGAAAATGCAGATGATTGAAAGCATTTTGTGCCGTTATGTGATACATATGATTTACCATAAGTGATTCTTGTGCACTTAGGTCAAAAAATGTTTTTGGTTGCATAGTTGTCTTTGAAGTGCACAATTTCCTGCACCCCATGTATAGCCTTTATGTTATCTGGCTGCAGCCCTGCCGCTCAGAGACATATGATGGTGAATTATCTGGGGCTTGACTGACAGCTACACAGCTCACTTCCTATCCCTATAATTACCCAGCCTAGCTGTACTGAATATAATAAAGAGCCTAATTATGGGGGATAAGATAATTAAATGTGACTCTGGGACACCGACACATCCCTGAAATATTCCTTTTGCAGAAATAAAATTTAAACAAATGTGTAAGATCACCCTTATCATTATTTCAGTCAGGCAGTAGGCACAGTCCACTATTTATATTGTGTCCAGTTCTGTGGGAATCCTAGATTTACTGCCAGCTTAAAGGTTACAGTAGCTCCAGGATTCCTCTGCACCAATATCTGCATATGCGTGGAATACAGAACAGAAGGCAAGATGGACACATTGGCACCAAACACAAGTATATGAAACTGCAAGGAGTGTGTTTGGTTGCAAGTACAGTTATGAGACCTGTTATCCAAAATGCTCAGGACTGGGGTGTTCCAGATAACAGAGCTTAGTTACTAAAATCCAAAAAGTTCTCACTATTTTCTTAAAACCACTTCAACCAAACTCGGGAACACATTTTCATCACATTTATCAATAAAGTTACTCATAAAAATCTGGTGCAGAAAAAGACTTGATAAAATTGTGAAAAAATCTGAATCATACAATCTGTTGTCTGAAAACTTCAATATTTTCGGATTATCACCCGTAAACCACGACTTCTTTGAATTATTGTACAAAACCCAGCGCGGATCATATCTTCCAGTTGTAAACGGCACACCTTCCATTGACTTCTACATGACCTTTGCAGGTTTGAGATGGAGTACTTTTTTATTCTGACTCTAGAAGCCTCTGGGTTTCAAAAATCTTGAAAATGTGAGTTTTTGTGTTTTCCCCTTTAAAACTCCAGCCAGAAAAAAAATCAGACTTTAATAAATAACCATTTAAATAAACCCAATAGACTGAGTTTGCCTCCAATAAGGATTAATTATATCTCAGTTTGGATCAAGGTACAAGGTACTGTTTTAATATTACAGAGAAAAAGAAAATAATTTGTAAAAATTTTGATTATTTTCTTAAAATGGAGCCTATGGGATATGTTCTTTCTGTATTTTGGAGAACAAGTTTCCAGATAACAGATACCGTACCTGTACCTTTTATGAATGGCATTAATGCAAACAACGTCTACTTCCATTTTAATGATGCTGCAACTGTGGATGTAAATGCACGACTGAATGCTTTTAAAAGTAGTGTCCCTTTAAAATACTAAAGGGTATAAAGAATAGACAAAAACTGGACACTGGGGACTGGGATTGCACTAATTAAAGGAATTGTTCAGTATAAAAAGTAAAAACTTGGTAAATAGATAGGTTTTGCAAAATAAAAAATGTTTGCAAATGTAATGTATAAAGGCTGTAGTGACTTTAAGTCTAACATAACAGAACAGGACACTACTTCTTGCTTTTCAGCTCTACACTGACTGGTTACCCTGGTTACCAGGCAGTAACCAATCAGTGAATTGAGGGAGGGCCACATTGGTCATAGCTGAATGCTGAGGATCAAATGCAAACTCACTGAACAGCTATGTCCCATGTCCCCTTCAAGTCGCTGACTAACTCAGATTTAGAGAGCTGTTGTGTTGTGTTGTGTTGTATTCTGTTATGTTAGACATCCACTCACTCCAGCCTTTACATTTTTGGCTAACTAACTATATTAGAAACATTTTTTATTTTGCACAGCCCATCTATTTACCCAGTTTTTATTTTTACCCTGAACTGTTCCTATAAGGTGGTTGGGTGGATTATAGGAAACTATGGTGAGGCGATCTAGGGTGTCATAGTATGTGAGGTACATTGCACAATTAATCCTGGTTAAACCATGGTGCTAATTTATAAAGATTTAAAAAAGAAAATCAAAATAAATAAAGAAATCACCAACCTGATTCCTGCACCCATACTTTACAAGCAAATCTAAATTGCCCCTTTAAGTGTGCTCTCACTGACAATTCATTATGCGCTGTCCTCCTTTCCATTCTTGTCAGGCAGAAACAAACATGAATATATGTTTGTTTTCCTTGCGCAGAAACCACATTAAATCTGTAATTTGTAAATTAATATATAACTTTTATATTTGCAAACATTTCCCTCTGCCTCCTCGTTCCATTTGGGTGTTACATCTTACACCATTCATGTTTCCATGGCAACACCATCTACTTTGTATTCATTAGGAAGAAGTTGTGTTTAATTGATACACTAATGTATTGCCTAATAGTAACTGTTAAGCAGGCTTTTGTTCCTAGGTCATATTTACGGTTCACAAATTTGCATAAAAGCATTTAATTACTTGAAACCAATCATTATTAGTAATTTTGCTTTTGTCGTTTAAAATAACTAATCCCTCTGCCAGCTTTTATTTAATAGCAAATATTTACACTATCGAAAGGGGCTTTCTTCGCACAAGGCAGTTTGCTTTGTTTTGTGAGGGAGAAAATTACACTGTTTAGAGAAATCCAATAATATTTTTTGAGCTACAAACTACCGACTAACAAAGAGGACAAGAAAAATGTTTTCTGAATATATTTTGATATAAAGAAGCTTGTCACAAGTCTTCTTGCCTGGGTTTTTAACTCATTAAGTGATGCAGAGCCCTATAAAACTGGCAGCCATGTGAAAGTGCAGGAGTGTGTTGAAGGCTAGCACCTTAAAAGAATAATACAATATAATATATCACTACTATAGTTTATATAAACAAGCTACTGTGTAGCCATGGGGGCAGCCATTCAAGCACAAGATACACAGTAGATAAGTACTACTATAGTTTATATAAACAAGCCGCTGTATAGCCATGGCGGCAGCCATTCAAGCACAAGATACACAGTAGATAACAGATAAGTACTACTATAGTTGATATAAACAAGCTGATGTGTAGCCATAGGGGCAGCCATTCAAGCACAGGATACACAGTAGATAACAAATAAGGTCAGCAAAATCACATTCTATGCTACAGAGCTCATCTGTTATGTGCTTTGTAACCTGAACCTTTTCTTCTTTTTCAGCTTTGAATTCACGCCTGGACTAGGGTTGCCACCTGGCCATTTTTTTTACCGGCCTGACCGGTGTTTTTGATGGTTGATCCCAATGTTATTAATAGGCAAAAAACCTAAATATAAAGGAAGGGCCGTATTGTTTTTAAGAAAAGGTGGCAACCCTAGCCTGGACTGATAATATACAGACTCGGGCAATTTCCCGAAGGTCCGCTCTGCTCACTAATGAAATGGGCTGGCACGGGTAGAGAGAACAGAGCGCAGCCTCTGCTTCTCCCTTCACACAGACGCTGCTGAGCCTTTTTGGTGAAGAAGGGGGTTTTGGTGGTCCAGGTGAGATGTGGACTCCTGTCTGTACCATGGAGCCATTGATGTTGAGTGGTGTGTGAGCAGGGCAAGTTCTCCTGAAGTCGATGATCATCTCTTTCATTTTATACACATTCAGTGACAGGTCGTTCTCACTGCACCAGACCTCCAGTTGCTGAACCTCTGACATCTCGTTGTTGTGGCTAATGAGCCCCACCACAGTCATGTCATTGGCAGGGCTGGAACTAGGAGTAGGCACATCCCTAGGGCGCAAAGCTAGGTGGGCTCCATGCACGTATCTTCTCTGTCGCCTACCCCATGTCCGGTTACTTCTCTCCCTGTCTTATTGCGCTCCCACACATGCGCGCCCTCCGTTTTGCTCTTCTGCGCATGCATGACTGGTGATTTGTGCTTCTGCACTTGCGCGCACGGCAAATCGTGCATTCGTGTAAGCATCAACACACACTAGCGTGCCAATTTGCGCATGCATGTGCTCCTCTGTGCCATGGCTGGCCAGGTTGCCTAGGGTGCCAGGCTGGTGTGGCCTGGCTCTGGTCATCGGCGAACTTGATGATGTGGTTTGAGCTGTGTCTAGCTATACAGTCATGTGTCAGCAATGCGTACAACAACAAGCTGAGAACTCATCCTTGAGGAGCTCCTGTGCTCAATCTAATGGTGCTGGAAATTTTGTTGCCAATACAAACAGACTGAGGCCTCTCTGACAGAAAGTCCAAAATCCAATTGCACAAAGAGGTGCTCAATCCCAGCTCGCTCAGTTTCTCGTTCAGCTTTTGAGGAATGATGGTATTGAATGCTGAGCTAAAGTCTATGACCAACATTCTTACATAACTGTTTTTCTTTTCCAGACTTAACTTGAAGCAGCCAGGATTATATTGGAATTACGGATGGGTACTTACACATGGCAAATTTAGGTTTAGGTTTGCACATTGCATTCATAAATGATTCTTAGAGGGTTATTTATTAAAGTCCAATTTTTCTTGTTGGAGTTTTAAAAAGGAAGAAATTTGTTATGAGGAAAAAAACAACTTGAAATGTTCATGATTTATTATACCCTGATGCTGCTAAAAGTCCGAATAAAAAAGTACTCCATCTAAAACCTGCAGAGGTCCTGTAGAAGTCAATGGCAGATGTCCCATTTATTATTGGAAGATATCATGATCTGTGATGGGTTAATACAAATAATTCATGGTTTTTGAGTGATAATGCAAAGTCGTACAGTTTGGATTTTCTTACAATTTTATCTAGTCTTTTACTGTGTTAGATTTTTTTGAGAAAATGTATTCATAAATATGGTAAAAATGTGAATGGGAGTTTGGTCGAAGTGGGTTTAAGAAAACATTAAGACATTTTTGGATTTTAGAAATAACCCCCTTATGTCAGTATTATCTATAGTATCAAGTCTAACAGTATTTTCATAAGAATTCTTGGATTTATTTAACTGAAAGGGGTCTTCAATTTACTTTGTAATGCAATATTTGTTCTCTATATATTTTTAGAGAACTTGGAGATGATCTAACCTTAATTCCTAATTATTACTCCATATGGAGAGTACTGATCCCTTGGGAAGCTTGGGACATTAGTAGGCATGAAGGTCATAGAAAAAAAGACATATACTATGACCATAAATCATAACTCCAGACTTGACATCCACCATCTACACAATAGGTTGCATTCACAAACATAAGCATAGACACATACATCCACAAAAGTGTTATAACAAAGCATATGGAACTAGTAGGATCATAAACAGACTGACAGATACTTGACTAGAATGGGGTAACACTGCAACTTGTTTTTTAAACCAAACAAATTAATATGATTACATTGTAGTTTTCATATTTATACATTTTAACATACCATAGCCATTTAATTCTGCCATCCATCTGGTTAATCCAACTGAGCACCTCTAAACACCAGACATATGGATCTACCTAGTGATGAGCAAATCTATCCAGTTTCGCATTGATGGATAATTTGCAATATGGCAAAAAATTTGGCAAAATGCATTAAATTACATTAAACTCTGGGCATTTTTTCTTATGGCGACCCTTTTTGTCTCTGCAGCAATTTTGTCTTAGCAACTTTTTTGTCTCTGAGACTTTTTTGTTCAAATGAATTAAAGTCAGTGGGAGATTTTGTTATGGCTGCAATTGTGTCTCAGAGGCAATTTTGTCTTGGTAACTTTTTTGTCCAATGCATTAAAGTCAGTGGGTATTTTTAACTAATGGTATGGAATGTCTCAGCGTATCTATGCCTGTTGAATAAATTTGCTCTTCACTAGTTCCACCATCTTCCCAGCCAGAACCAAATGTTACTTGCTATACACACCCATGAAATTCTCAACTTACCCAACCTAACAACACCACCATTTGAAATTCTTAATACAAAATTGACAGGGTGAATATGATGAAGAAAATGTTTATCCAATGGTGACATTAATTAGCAATGGCAGCTCCATGTCTGTCTTATAAAGTTTAGTTCTGGCCTATTTAATTGTTTCTACAATGCAGGAACTTACTTATTTTAAATAAGGATATAATGTTGATTAGGATTGATCATACCTCTATATTTCATTTCCTGGAGGTCTGTGATAAATATGGATGATATAAAATGTGTGGATGTAAAACTTTTTTAGATTAATTTTTTATTTAGATTAAGGAACTATGGAGATTTTTACACACAGGTAAAGAGCAATGCCAGGAAAGATAGCATGAAAGACCATTGAATCCTCAAAAGAACAAACAAGTGGCTATTGCTTTGAAGAGAAAAAGCACTTTACTCACTATACCTTGACCTCTGTCACTATGAGTTTTTGCATCGATTCTTAACTCTGTATCCTTCGTTATTAATGTGTTCGTTGATGGGGCTTAGTGTGGAGATTGGTGACCTTCTCGCTTGTCTAATTTGTATTTGGTTCACATTTGAAGTCATTAAGGTTCATATACCACCTGGGTGCAAATGACATGCACCCATACTTATCACACACAATCTTACTTTCGCCATACAGTCACACATATCCATCTTACTTAATGACACTACTAGCTATCCAGCTTTCTAATGGATCAATTTGATGCTATGATAGACCCTTTTTAATTTTTTTTCTGCTTGCTTTTAGTCTGTTGCTCAGAGATTTTACCTTTCTCTGCTTGACTGTAATAAAAGAATTCTAAAAACATGTATTATTCCAGATTGCAATATTGCATGTAATTTGCATCTTGGGACATTATTTTTTTCTCACTCCACAACACAGTTAGAACACCACACAGACATCAGTACTTAAAAAAGTAACACACACACAGACACGAGTTATGAAAAGCCATTGATGGTCAAGGCCCCACTTATATTTTTTTTAATGAATTGGTGGTCAGGGCCCCCCTACAAGTTAAAACAAATAATTGGTGACCAGGGCCCCCTTGCAAGTTAAAAAAAATTGGGGCCCCCAGATAATATTTTTAAAAAACATTGGTGGCCAGTGCCCCCCTGATGGCAGCCCTGTTTATAATAATACAAAAATCAACTGAACAGTGTATCAATATATGTTAAATACACCCAAATCCCATTACTCAGTTTCATCAGCAGCACTGAACCTTAGTGATGGGTGAAATTTACCACAAAATTTGTGAATCAGCAAAAAATGGCGGAAACACAATGAATTCACTACATTGCCACTACATTGCACTATACAAGCCCAGGAAACCTTTAATAAAAAAAAAAAAATAAAGTTGTCCTATTGCCCTACATGTGCCCCCTGTATAGTTGTGTTGCAATATGTTATGAAATGTGGGGGGGGGGGAAGGAGGGTAACCCCTCCAAAAAATTTGCTCTTTTTCAGACTATCACCCTAGAAAGGTAAAACACGCCAGCGTTTTTTTTGGGACTTAGAAGTAACGTCTAGCGTAAGAGGTAACGTTCAGTAAAATGGTCATCTTAGTGAATTTGTGTAATAACGATTCCTTCATCAGTGCGCAACTTTGCCTGGCGTAAGGGTGCAAAGTTGCGCTAGTCTATCTACTTCGCTAGCGAAAATTTGCCAGAGTCGGTGTTAGTGAATTTGCGAAGTTATGATTTGACGTCACGCTGGCGAATTAGCGCTAGTGTTAGAAGCTTCATGCTTTAGTGAATTTCCCACAATGAGCGTTCAAATAATTTTGATTTGTAACAATTTTGACAATTTTTTTTTCATGTGGCATATATTTTGCAGACAAATTGTTGATACAGTTTAATTTGCTTGCAGTGAAAAGCGGAAATTTGCTGCAAATTTGGTCTGGCAAATTTATTTGCCCATCACTACTGAACATCTTAAAAGCAAAAGTATTAATATCAACCAAGGTCCTGTCAGTTTGCTCTTCCATAAGCAGAGCAATATCCCATGAAGCCCACCATGAAGCCCACCATTTATACTTGAATATTAACTGAACTCCATCCACATTAATGATCACCTACCTTATGGGTTAAACCATTGTGCCAGGAAAAATCTCTCTTACCGGCAAAAATATTTCCTGGCAGACTAACAAAGGTCTGGTCCCAATACTGTGACAAATACCATGAGTAAGGATGACCTACTGCAATTTGCCAGACCTTCCCACTAACTAAATAACTAGTGTACTCCAGTCCTCCAATGCCACTATGGCAACTATGGAAATGACAAACAACAAAGACCATCCCCCCAACTAGGGAGGATGGGTGGAGAACCATTCTTTCAGCTGCCTTAAGGTGGCCATACACGGGCAGATAAAAGCTGCCGACAGACTGTGTCGGCAGCTTATCGGCCCGTGTGGGGGCCCTCCGACGGGCTTTCCCGATCGATATCTGGCCGAAAGTCGGCCAGATGTCGATCGGGCAGGATTAAAAATCCCGTCAGATCACGGCCGCATCTGTTCGTTGATGCGGTCCCACGATCTGACCGCCCGTACTGATCCGATCGTTGGACCCTAGGGCCCACGATTGGATCAGCCCGATATCGCCCACCTCAAGGTGGGCATATCGGGGAGAGATCCGCTAGTGGATCTCTATGTGTATGGCCACCTTTACTGAAAATGTTGGCCAATTACTCCTACTCTAGCACTAAGATGGCATCCTATTCCAGCCTAGAGACTTAAAGGACCAGTAACATATTGTATATTGTTTGTACTGAACGAAAAAAAAAAAAACCAAGACACATTGAGGTTTAAATTTGCAAAGTCTTTATTAAGAAAAGGTGATCCAGTGTCGATGGATCGTGATGGATCGTCGCCAGATCGCCTTTTCTGAAGAGTAGCAGAAGCACAGTATCGATAAGTTATTTCTTAATAAATACTTTGCAAATTTAACCCTTAATTTGTCTTGGTGTTTTTTTCATTCAGTACAAACTAATTTTTTTTTTTAAATGTTAATGTTATTTGTCCTTTAACTTCCTCTTTTCACTTACATGCACCTATATGGCTCCTGCATGGGCTAAGCCTGGGTTGTGCTGATCCTCCTCCAAGCTTTGCTGCTGTCAGTGACATTACTGTAGTTTGGGCAGGGCCGACATTAGAAATCACGGGGCCCCATGCAACAATATTTTCGGGTCTACTGGGCCACAGAGAGTATTTGAAAATAAACATTGTTGGCAGGGCCCCCTTTACAAGTAAACAAAAAATGGGGCCCAAGAGAATATTTTTTAAAAAACATTGGTGGCAGGGGCCTATAGAGTATTAAAATAAAAAAAAACCCACATTGGTGTTCAGTAGAATTGAGCTTGTGGCTTCAGGACTTCAACTTCACCTCCTTGCGACTTTTCACCGCTTCGGGACTTCAATTCTGGCAGTTTTCCTGACTTCGGGCCTTTTCGCCACTTCAGGACTTAAATTGTGTCTGTTTTCACGACTTGGGGGCTTTTTGCAGCTTCGGGACTTCGACTTTGGCTATTGTCATGGCTTCGGGTCTTTTCGGTGCTTCGGACTTAGGCTATTCGGCACTTTCGCATTTCAGCTGTTTGGAACTTCGGAAGGGTGGCACAGCTTCAGCGCTGTCAACGGGGGCCTGGCTTTTTAGAGAAGTGCAGCACTACCAGGCCCCCCTTCAGACCCAGCCCGGTAAACTTGTACCCCCTGTGTCCGCCTGATGGTGGCCCTGAGTTTGGACATTACTTTATAAGTAGGGATGACAAAATACTTCAGCACTTTTCACCAAGAACAATAGGCTGTTAGCAACCTATATTTCATCGCTCCAAAATGTTGCATGGTTTGAAAACTTGGAAAACTATACCCCTCAAATGAAAACTTAAGCAGCAGACCTATATATTTTATATAAAATATAATATAATATTAAGTAACAAATTAAAGAATCTTACCAAACGGGAATATATATTTGTATTGCCTTGCCTTGAACCACCATTTCATGATGGTCTGTGGGCTGCCTCAGAGATCACCTGACCAGAACTACTACAGCACTAACTGTAACAGGAAGAAGTGTGGAAGCAAAAGACACAGTCTGTTAATTGGTTCATGTGACCTAACATGCATCTTTACATTGAGAAGGAAAAACAACAGCCTGCCAGAAAGCAGTTCCCTCCTAAAGTGCTGTCACAAGTCACATGACCAAGGCAGCTGGGAAATTGACAAAATGGCTAGCCCCACATCAGATTTCAAAACCGAATATAAAAAAATCTGTTTGCTCTTTTGAGAAATTGATTTCAGTGCAGAAGTCTACTGCAGCAGCACTATTAACTGATTTTAATGTTTTCCCATGACAGTTTCCCTTTAACATGAAGCAGGGTTTTACATATGAGCTGTTTTATGCAATATATTTTTATAAAAGCCTACATTTTCAGGGTTATAGTTTTCCTTTAATTTTTGGGGTTATTTTATGTGGTCCATTGTATAGATCTGGTGTTTTGTGTTGTAGCACAAGGTTTTTAGCTGTGAAATGCACCTACAGACCTGGATGCTAAATTTAAACTGGCTTTGTGGTATCCATGGCAACCCACTTTTCCTTTTATCAACATCATTACATTGTTGTCATTTACACAGGCATAGTAACTCATCACCTATAATATATAAGATAATAACCTAAAAAGCATGTCCATATACACTACAGTGATTATTGTAAAACATGTACAATTCTGCAAAAACATTGATGCTATAATGTTCTTTCTGTATTTTGATGTTATGAGCTAAAGGCTGTAAGATTACTTTTGCCCCATATATTTATTTGTTTGTTATGTAATACAGGTGGGGTTTATCTCTCCATCTAAAAATTAAAGGATGTCATATAACAACAATGAGCCAAATAAAGTGATATATGGAATATGTGTTGTGCTAAAAGTAGAACTATCGCACAATATTTAATTGTGCGTAAGGCAATTAGTCATGGAGAAATTGCTGACTCGCTCTTTTTTATACCTTCCCAAACATGTTACAGAAAAAAGCCCCATATCTCCCCACATTTTTCACATTACTATCAATTCTCTCACAATAATACTTTGGTGTATCATTTAGGTGTTTAGCATTTGGCTGTTTCAAATTATTAAAATCTCCAGGTGCCATTGCTCTTGGTGTACTGCTGTTCAGTGGTACAGTTAGGGGCAAATTTATCAAGGGTCGAAGTGAAAATTTAAAAAAAATTTTTTTGAATTTTGAAGTATTTTTTGGGTACATTGATTATCGAATAGGCCAAAATTCTATTTGAATTGAAAAAATTTGTTTTGAATATAAAAATTCAACCATCCAAAAATCTACTGTACTGTACTACTGTAAAGTACTGTCTCTTTAAAGGGAAACTCTCATGGGAATTTTTTTTTTTTAAAACGCATCAGTTAATAGTGCTGCTCCAGTAGACTTCTGCACTGAAATCCATTTCTCAAAAGAGCAAACTGATTTTTTTATTAATTGATGCATTTTGAAAAATTTTTTTTTTCCCATGACAGGATCTCTTTAAAAAATTCTAATTCTTTAGAATTACCTTAAACCTGCCAAATTGCTGTTTTAGCCTATGGGGGACCTCCTATAACCTTCAAGGAGGGTTTTTAAAATTTTTGAAAAATCTAATTATTTTTGGAGGAAATTGTTCAGTTCAATCGAACGATTCGAACGATTTTAATTCGATCAAAAATTGACCTATTCGATCGAAATCGGACCAACACTTCTAAAAAATGTGATGGTCGTATTTCAAAGTTTTTTCACTTTGAAATTTGACCCTTGATAAATCTGCCCCACAATCTTTTTTAAAGGAGAGCTAAACCCTAAAAATTAATATGGCTAAAAATCCCATACTTTGTTTAATAGCCTTATTGCATCAGCCTAAATTTTCAGCTTCTCAATAGCAGCAATGATCTAGAATTTCAAACCTGTCACAGGGGGTGGCCATCTTGGAAAGTGTCAGTGACACTCACATGCAGTGGGTTCTGAGCAGCTGTTGAGAAACTAAGCTTAGGGGTCATCACTAATTATCCAGCAGACAATTAGGTTGGCCTGTACTATAAGCTGATGGTACAGGGTTGATTATTAAATGCTCATGCTAGTTGCACTGGTTTCTGTGCTGCCATGTAGTAATTATCTGTTTTAATTATGACGTTTATATTTTATTTGTACTGTATATTTTGAATCAGTCCCTACACAGCACAGAGCATGTGCAGTGAATCAGAGGAAAAGAAGATGGGGAGCTACTAGGGCATCTTTGGAGGCACATATCTTCTCTGCTAAAGGGCTGTGGTTGCCTTGGCCTGGTACAGAAGCCCAAAACATAATCTACAATACTTCTAGAATACTTCTTTAGTTATGCTTTAGTTCTCCTTTAAGTATACAAACAGTTTGCTCACATTTGTACTAAGCTGAGTGTGATTGACAAGATGCTGCAAATA
>CM044432.1:178824789-178861127 GCA_024363595.1 Xenopus borealis
TTTTGCACAGCTTATCTATTTACCCAGTTTTTATTTTTACCCTGAACTGTTCCTTTAAATATATATACCAGTTTGGCAAGATTCTATTATTAGCCACTTAATATGATGTAAACTATCTGTTGCTTAGGTTTTCATTTTGGGTGTATAGTTTTCCTTTAAGTATAATAGAAATCTTGGCTCTTCAGGTGATAATGGAATACAATTTATAGTTTGAAGTGACTGGTAAATGCTGGGTTTGGGTACGTTTTGTTTACAGAGGTTTTCTTTCTCTACATACTAATATAAAGGGGCATATTTACTAACCAAAGAATTTTTCGTCAGCATCAGCTTTGCACCCATTGCAACACTTCGCCAGGAGCAAATTTGCTCAGACTACGCCAATTCACTAATATGCCGAGTTTCATCCTGTGCGCCGAATGCTAGCAACTGTTCACTAGCGGTACTTTGGTAATGCGAGCATTTGATAGTAGTGAATATGCTCTAGGGTTCATTTGTGCCTAGCAAAAATTCGTTACTAATCTTGCGCTTAGGTCAACGTGCATAAAGTTGTATGGATATATTTATTTTATATGTTGGTGCAAATACTTAACATCTCCACTTTTTAAAACAAATGTCCAGGGAACCTTAATAGTTGTGCAGATTTTGCAAATTTGACAGTAGGTAGCAGGTATTTTTCTTGGAATGCAGTGTTCTTCTCCCACCATGCAAAGCGCTTTTTGTTATGGCCAAATAACTCAAGTTTTGCCTTATCAGTCCAAAGTTCTTTGTTCCAAAATGACTGTGGCTTGTCTAAATGAGCTTTTGCATACAAGTGCTTTTGTTTGTGGTCGTGAATGCAGAAATTTTTCTCATCACCCTGCTATACAGATGTTCTTTGTGCAAATTGTGCTGAATTGTAGAACAATGTACAGATTCACCATTTGCAGCAAGATGTTGTTGCAGGTCTTTGGTGGTGATCTTTTGGTTGCCTGTAACCATTCTCACAATCCTCAGCATATGCCGCTTTTGTATTTTTCTTGGCCTGTCAGACCTGGGTTTTAAAGCAACTGTGCCTGTGGCCTTCCATTTCCTGAATATAAACTTACAGTTGAAACTGACAGTTTAAACTTCTGAGATAGCATTTTGTAGCCTTCCCCTAAACCATGATACTAAACAATCTTTGTTTTCAGATCTTTTGAGAGTTGATTTGAGGATCCCATGCTGCCACTCTTCAGAGAAGATTCAAACAGAAGCACAGCTTGCAATTGGTCATCTTAATTACATTTTCTCATGATTGAACACATTGCCTATGAAGTGCAAGGCTTACTGGAATAATACAACCCATTTGGTGGTGCCAGTATCAGAATTGAGCAGTTACAGTCATTAAAATTAGCAAAATTACAAGGGTACCCACATTTTTGTACAGCCAGTTTTTCATATTTGATTTAATTCCATACAACTGAATACTGCTTCACTAAAAATCTTTGTTCAGAAAACACGCCAGTAGATGTTCCTGGGAAATGAAAGATATATCACTGTTATTTTTTTTTTGTTGAAAGTGGAGTAAATTATTATGCAGGCTGAGAGGGGGTTCCCAAACTTTTTCATGACTGTAGGACTGACTTGGAACAAGTACTAGATGTGAGATAATTATTGTGGTGGTACCATCATTCTACTAGACTGCTTTTCATAATGTTATTATAAAACAAAAATGATGTCAAACACAAGGAAATAATAGAAGGGAAGATGAAAGTCCATTTTTCAATAGGGCAGTAGGGCAATGATACCAAACACAGCCCAGAGTCACAGTGTGACTCAAAAAAAAAAGTTGAATGACCTACAATGGTCCTATCAAAGTCCTTTTCTTATTCCAACTGAGAATATGTAGCATTAATAATTGGGTCCTTAAAATTATTGATGAGCATTTCACCATTCAAGACATTTTGCAACAAAAAGGTGTGATAAAAAAAACACAGAGACAAAAGAAACACCCATTGACTTCAATGCATTTGGCCAAAAAATCGCCTGAAGGGGAAAACGGGCATTGACTTTAATGCATTTGTCGTGAATTGAAGAAACTGTGTTATCTAAAGTCATCTTAACTTTTAATGCATTTAACCTTTTCATTAGCATACGTACCAAAGCACCATTGTTTTCAATGGTGAACTCTTTAATTAGATGGGATGCTGTGACACAATATTCTGTGATAAGTGAGTTAAATGGGATGTCTGAGTTAAGGTTTTCTGTGTGAAACGCACAATCCAAAGTGGCTTCTTCTGTATATATGCTATATATATATATATATATATATATATATATATATATATATATGCTATATATATAGCAAAGACATGTTAAGCTCTTTAGAAAGATTGCTCATTACTCACATTGGTTTTATTTTAATTTTCTAATAAATTTATTTAAAACCATAATAGTTTGAATAAATGAAAAAATCAATAAATGAGGAACAGTCTGAACTCTTATTATAATGATGGATGTTGTCATTTGTAAATGAGAACAAAAGACACATTTATAACATTGTCATAATTTATAATCAGTTCCAAGATATGTTTTCAGTTAGATTCTCCTTGAATGTGTCCCTGTAGACACCTTTTGTGCAGCTTTGCATGATGCTAATAAACTGAGGACTCATCACTCCCAACTTCACTAGTTTCAGTTTTATTTCTGGAAATGATACATGCAATGCTTTTAGGATGTTTTTATTATTTAGTTAATCTGATTCTAAAGAAAATTTTAAACAAATGACAGAATGGCACATTGTATATGCCTATTATCTTACTGTTAGCCCAGCCTATTAGTCCACTATGGTAGATCAATCTGCTAGAGTATCTGCTCCCTATGTAATAGAGTGACTACTGTGAAGACATATCTAATGTAATATTGTTCCTTAAACTGTTATTGCAGTCGACAACAACACAACGTGTCGAAGTTGACACGACGTGCGTCAAAAACGTGCCACGACTCGTTTTGCGATTTTTTTTCGCCAATTTGTGAATTTCGCTGGAAATTCGCGAATTTTTCAGCGAAGCGAAACTGGGTAGATTCGCCCATCACTATTTTTCAGTAAGAAATTTTATTACAAGGACTACCTATTGGCACAAGCTTTAAAATTCGCAAACTCTCTTCCGCCATCGGAAGTGATCACTAAATAGTTTCTGTGTTCGCAAAAGCTGTATTATATTAGCGCAAAGCAAAAATTGTTCACACAGAGGCATAACTTTTCGCATTGTGAATAGTTTTTCCATTACTGTCTTTTATTACATTCCCCCAATAGAGTTGAATCTTGGTTTCAAAAACCTCTAAAACCATTGAGATTCAACCTTTGATAAATGGGCCTACAAATGTATCTTTTGCAATCTACACTGAGTGAATGTTCACTCATTGTACTGAAACCATTTCTTTTACCCTGCTTTATTAATAGCTCCAGGTCAAAACCAACAACACTCATTTAAAGAATAACCAGCCCAACTTCCTCTTATTGCAGGTCCACATCCTGGCTGCATGTATCACACCCCTTTTCCCCAGCTATTCACCCACAATCTTTTTACAGCTAATAAGTAGGAATCCTTTTTGTCTATTTCATATCAATAATTACATTTGAACATTAGTGATGTGCTCTCTTTTTCTTCCAATCTTTAGCCTGTAGTACCTATATTTGGGGTTTTGGTTAAGCCTTTTATCAAGTGTACTTAAATAAAAGATCTTTCCCCTGTAATAGTGTGATATGCATACTTCCAGTCTATGGTGATTCGTTTTTCAATTAAGATGAACAGAATATTAATTGGCTAGTTTTCCTTGATACATACTATATTTTTACTTGAACAGAAGTGAACAAATTTAGGGCATGACACTCAAGAAATAATTACTTGTCAGCACTTTATATTACAAACTTCTCAGCGCTTTACAAATTTGTGGATGACCAACAACAAAGTCAGTCTACTTACTCTATGATAAACAGAGTTTTGTGTATATTGCCAATGATACCCTTATCTGTTTCATAACTAAGGCATACATTTTAAGTACATTTGGCAATATCCATCTTTTGTGGTATTGAAAAGTATGACATTGTGATTTCTATTCCAGATAAGTACATATATGTGTTATTAGATCAACAGATTTTAAAAATACCACTGGACACTTTCTGGAAATAAAAACAAAAGGGACACATCACTTTTTTTTAAAATATATATATATATATATATCTGATAACAAATTTTATAGCACAATATAAACATGTCAGTGTTAATGTAATGAAAATGCACAAATTTTAAAATAAAATAAATAACATCAGAGAAATGGGAAACAATTGTTTTATTAGTGTCAGAATTATAAGATATATATTATATTTTTAGTTTCCAACAAAGAAATAACTAATAAAACAATGCCATGCTTTAACTGGAACTATCATTATTTAATTATAATTACACAATAAGGAAAATGATATAAAGTCGACAAAAACAAAATGAGTCTAACTTGTGACATACAATAACTTGATACACTGATAAAAATGTAACTGCTGCATATTATTATAATTATTATTTGTGTTATTTTATATTTTATTCTAATTAGTAGGTTATGATTCTGCTATGGGATCACTAATATGAAAACCCAGTATCCAGAAAGATTTGAATTGTAGCAAGGCCATATCCTAAAACCAAATTTAAGCAAATAATTCAAAGTTTTTAAAATTGTTTCCTTGCTGTAATAAAACAGTGGCTTGAACATTATCCTAATTAAGTTAATGGAATCCATATTTGCGGCAAAATAATCATATTTGGTATATTTAGGGGCAGATTTATCATTGGTCAAATTTCGAATTGAAAATAATTTGAAATTCGACCATGTGAATAGTGAGGGAAGTAAAATTTAACCGCTATTCGAATATTGAAACGATCGAATAGGAAAAATTTGATTGTTTGATTAAATATTCGATTCAAATGATTTTAACCCTTCAATCAAATTTTTCCTATTCGATAAAAAAAAATTTAAAACACCTTTGGGAGCTTTCTAGCAATTCGGTAGGTTCAATCTGGAGAAATGTTTTTTTAAAGGGGAAGTACTTCGACCATCGAATAGTCAAATATTCAAATACAATTAAATTTGTATATTCTAATTATTCAAATTGGTTTAATATTCAAAATTCGATGGTCGAAGTTGCCTCATTTGCATATTCGAAAAATTCTAATTTGAATCTTTTTGAAATATTTTTGTAGACTTTAAAAGGCCTTTTCCCATAGACTCATTCCCATAGACATTTTCTTCCAATAATCGAAATTTTCAAAAATGATTTCCTTTTTCTCTGTAATAGTAAAACAGTACCTTGTACTTGATTCAAACTAATATATAATTTATCCTTATAGGAAGCAAAACCAGCGTATTGTTTTTTTTTTCATGATTTTATAGTAGACAAATTACAGAAAACTCCAGGTCCTAACATCCAAATTACAGACATCTCCAGGTCCTGAGCATTCTGGATAACAGATCCCATACCTGTATTGAAAAGACCCCTTATCCAGAAAAACTCTAGAAAAGCATTCTGTATAATACAACCTATACAGACACTTATAATTTACAATAACGGTCAGAGTGTAAGAAACTGGCTCAAAATATATTCAATATACTGTCCAGGAATCCTATAAATAAACTGATCCACAGTTTGCATTTCAGATGTGCAGTAATTGAGCTGCTCTGTGCACAACCTTGTTGAAAAACATTAGGTTGTCTTCACATCATGAAACGTGCTTAAATGAACTTCATCTTGCATTCATTGAACGTATAGAATGCCTAAAGTTTACTGTAAGAATATTTAGATTGCACATATAAACTTTCACATCAAAACATAAGGAGTTAAAATCTTGATTAAATAAAGGACTCAATCAAGTATATAACTGAGAATAGGTATGTGGCATGATGGAAGTGTTTCTCAAAAATATCCAAAAGAATAAGATAATATGTTGTACGTAGTTGGGATATTTATATTAGCCATTCTCATTTTGAATTCAATCTATTATGACTTTTCCCAAACTGATGAGATAACTGAAATTATTATTTAATGCATGCCTGAACAACATCTACATCTACATGCAGATTTCCTGATGGTTGAGGACATATTAGATATTCACAATCCTGTCTTACTCAGCAAGTTATGGGATTTGGTCATTTTCTTTGACTGAAAGCAGACCACCCTCTTTTATCTGAATAAGGTCATCCACACCTCATATATTCCCACAGTGTGTTCACATATAGTATAAACTTCCCAGTAAAATAATATACAACATATCTTTTAAAATAAGGACAGCATTAACTTCTATTCCTCTGCTGTTTGCTGATAAAAATGAAGGCACAAGAAATATGTGCTTTTTAATAGCACATTGAGGGAGTGTGTGATGGAATGGAAGGAATGAGAGGATAGAGAGGGTGGCATAAATAAGGGAAGGGGGAAGGAAATGAATGATGGAAATTAAGAGCTCTATACACAAATGCACAAATATTAAACATTAATGAAGTATTGGAGAAATATGTTTTGAGTATATTTTAAATATTGATATTGCTAATGATAAATGTGTTTTAACATGATTTATGGTTAGTTTTTATGGTTAGCATAAAAAAGCAACTTTGGATATGATAAACTATTGGTTTGCACACAAAAGACCCTTTTATCATTATAAGTGTTGTTCTAGAATGTGTCACATTCAGCAAATGTGATGTTATTATTATTAACATGTATTTCTATAGCGCCAACTTGTTGCGTAGCGCTAGCAACTGTATTCATAAAAATAATGTATGAAAATACGAAATAGTGATGAGAGAATCTTTTCATTAGGCATGGATTCACTGTGCAATTCCGCACTTGATGCAAAAAATTTGCTGAGGAAGATTTTGCCACAACAAAAAAGTTGCCAAAACAAAAGTTGCGGTAAGAAAAAACGCCCATTAACTTTTATGCATTTAACAAAACTGTCGCAGAGACAAAAAATGTTGCCATGACAAATTTGTCGCAGAGACAAAAAACTCACTATAAGAAAAAATTCCCATTGACTTTAATGCATTTGGAGTGAGAAACAATTGTTGTGCATAAAATATTTTGATGACCATTGTTTTGCAAATGTTTGATGTCTAGTGTTTTGCGACTTTTTTGCCATTTTACAAATTCTGTTGCAGCTTTGAAAATTTTTCGGTGAAGTTAAACGGGACAGATTCGCTCATCACTAATAAGAAACATGCAGGATATAAGGTTGCTGAGTTAGCGTGATATTGGGTCTGTAAGGTTCAGTTGTCTGAGAATAAATTGGACAAATCTGTTGCAGAGTATGTCAAATAAGTTATATATTGGTCTTGAATTAGTTTGGGGACTTTAGAATACAAAGAAGTAGGCCTACGCAAGTGATAGGTGGCGTGGAATCCTCAACCAACCTCAAGGCCAATGGCAATTGCAGCTTAAAGATCCATGTCTCATCACTGATCCTGAGAAGTGACTTTTAGGGGCTGCTTTATCAAGGGTCGAATTTCAAAGTGGAAAATACTTCGAAATTTGACCATCGAATTTAAATACTTTGATTTCAAGGGTTGAAGACCCTTAGCAAATCTGCCCCTTAATATGTATATTGTGAATGACAAAACATAGGACAATAATGTCTTTCTTAAAAACTTGTTAATTATATTTATAAAGTGTTGTGTGTACTGAATACTCCTTCTATTGATATGTCATCAAGTGTTATTAATGCAGAACTGACACAATAAATGTGGTGTCTGGTGTGTATCAGTGACATCTAGCCATTCTGCCATTGCTCCATATCTCCATATACACACATATATATATATATATATATATAGCTGATATTTGGAAACCTTACCTGCCCTTATGGAAACTTTCTCTCTTTGCCCTTTTGAGCCTATCAGAAAATACTATTGCTTATGCATATGATTTGGTGTTGATCTGG
Organism: Xenopus borealis; assembly: GCA_024363595.1. Classification (NCBI taxonomy): domain Eukaryota; kingdom Metazoa; phylum Chordata; class Amphibia; order Anura; family Pipidae; genus Xenopus; species Xenopus borealis. The sequence goes on from CM044432.1 coordinate 178,832,730, forward strand.
GGCCTACATTTACTTATTATAAAGAAGCAAGAATTTATGCATTTCCATTTAAAACAGATGTTTTTTTCTCCTTCTTTAGAATAGGTTAGATAGCTGAATGTCTTTATTTAACCTTGACAACAATGTTGTTACAAATAAATCATAGCTTCATAAACATTTCTTTTCACTTAAGCAATTGTTTACATATGAATATATAAGAAGAAGGAACTGATCAGTTTTACTACAGATGGCATGCCTTGCATGTCCATTGTATTCTCTTAAAGTCCATGGATATTTTGGATATTTAGCCTTCAAGGTACCACTAAAAATTAAAAGGCATCTTCCATACTAGGAAAAATGTCTAAACTGCTTCCAACAAGTCTATATGTGATACAATTGTTTGTTGTTGTTAACAGAAGATTGCCCAAGCATGGGATCTCTTTTATTTTGTGTGTCAATAATTATAATTTCTGCTATTTGGCTTGAGCATAGACTTTCCTTCCTGTTGGTGCCAGTACATGAATTTCTTTGATTGAGCAGTGCAAGACTTCCTTTGAAAAAAAATGACCTAGCATTCAATCCAGTAGCAGAGGCTATTCCAGTGAAGTTGCCTCCTGGCCTGCAAACATCTGTTCTTTAAGTTTACAATAACTGTTATTGTTCCAAACTCCTGGAGCCCAAGAGTCTGTTTTAAAAGATTCAGTCAGAAACAGATTAACACCATCGCTTCCAAATAGCACATACTCATGTTACTGAAAAACCTGGGAGGTGCAGGACTACAGGGAGTCAGTTGTCAGGTAATCCCCAAGGAGCTATTGATTAAGACACATTTGGAAAACCATCAAGCTACAGGTCTTAGTATAACCTTACCATAGTTTTTTTTATCATGTTATCATCAGGAAGCCACCAATCCACCCAAGGGAACACGTACTTGATGATGATATAAATCCTTAATTAGTAGTACACAAGATATGTTGCTCTCCATATAAAATAAAGGGCATGATGTAGAGTATTATTGAAATATATATATATATATATATATATATTTAAATATGATTGAACCCTGTTGCACTTTTCCACATTTTGTTATGTTAACTGGAATTAAAATGGAATCATTGTATTTACATACTCTTACACTTTTAAGGTGCAAAATATATTTTATTGTGGCACAAAAGTTAATTAATTAGAACCATTTTTGGTTGAAGTTACCCTTTGGAGTGGGTTTCTACCAGCTTTGTACATTTGCATGTTTTAATGCATTGTTTTGACAAAGATGCTGTATTTTAGTTAACAACAATTATGAAGTCATCATATTCTCAATCAGATTGATTGACTTTTACTTGGTCCTGGTCTTGACTTGACAACTCCAGTGTAGCTTTAGCTGTGTGTTTCAGGTCAATGTGCTGCTAGATGGTGAACTTCTTCCAATCTAATTTTGACAGCAACACATTTTCCTCTATAGTTGTACTGTTTATGGCTATATTAAACATTTCCTTACTTCTGACTAACTTCGCACAGGGTTTCTAGGATCTTGGAAGCATTATGTACCAGTGATCAGCTTTAGGCTGGATTAAATGGGCATATTATTTTTGTTTTAGAGAGAAAACTGAGTAAGAAAGTTACTGTATCTATCACATTGAAGTCAAGCATGATGTCTCCATTGTTTCATTGATGATTGTGGACACTTGCCCGCCATGCATGATAGACACATTTTTTCACTGCCTTATTTATGTGGTCTTTTAGTAAGACCATATATACAGTATCCCCCATGTTTATAAAGCACACTACTTAGAAAGTCATTGCCTTCTTAAAGACACGCAAATCTTATTTTAGCATAGCAACTGATGGAATAATAAAAGGTTTAAACTGAAGCCTAGTCATAAATTAATGATTTATTACCTAAGCTAGGAATTAAGCAATACATGTCTATGTATTATATCAGAAAGCTTTACACTATACATATTTATTAAGGTGTGTATAAAAACAGAATTGACACAATTTACATTGCTACTTTAATGCCACCATAACATTCAAGACTCCCCCTTCTCCTACAAAGTTATTTTCTCTATACTGTAGTTTAGAGTAAGCCATATAGCAATATAGATCAACAGCTTCAAGTTTGACTGCTTGACTTGTGTAAAGAAGGGGACATGACATCAGTAAAAGGCTTGCAGCCAGTGCTAATGTGGTATGCTGATGTTTAATAATACATAGTAATACACCACCAATCAACTTCAATCTTCCAATCTGAAACTAGCAAGCAATGCTAGAAATAGTTAGGTTGCAGTGTTTGATGATTCTTGCTAATTTGTGGAACATTGCAGAGTGCACTTCTGGCCGAACATAGACATCATATAAAATTAGAATAAGGCTGTTTTTGGTGCTTTGCTCACATTTTTCTTTATTTTCTCTTGTTCGCATACACCAAATTGTCCAAATTTCTCATATTCTCCATAAGACATTATTGATGTTTGTAACTTTAAGATGGTATCAGTTGTTTTTAAAATCAATATTACAACACATTTTATAAGCATATCACTTATTCATATGAAAAATAATCCCTTTAAAAATGATATAAGAGTACAGAGAAGTTCATCATCTATGTATTAATGTTTTCTTGATAAATTTCACTATTTTTAATCACTTACAAATCTATCTTATTATTTCCTTGTATTTTTTTTCATGAGAAATGATAAGTGAAGCTTAGTCTACATTTATAGCATGACACTATAATCTTCCTTGTCTTTTTCAAAGATGTCCTCTTTGTCTTTTTTTTGTCTACAACAGAACAGACAATGAAGGTGATTCTGAGCCTTTCGCTTCCAATACAATGTGACACCAGCTTTTCAGAATTTCTAACATACTGACAGCTAGCACGCATTAAGATTCTGACAACTTAAATATACCACCTCCATATTCTTATAATGGTAGGTGTTCACAAAAATATCACAAAACATATAAAATGGCTCTGTAGATCTATACATGTTTATAAAGCTATTACTTGTTAGCTCACATTGTTCAGATATATTTTGGTTCTATGAAAAGATTTTAACCATTTAATATATATTCTCTTAGCCTTAAGAGTTGCTTATATTGGAAAAGAACTCTTAAAATCAAAATTTACCATCTGTACTCTACATAATGCCTGTTGTCCATTTTTTCCCCTCATTAAAACTTTCAATTATTATAATAATAATATTCTAGTACAATAAATTATTCTAGAGCAGTGATCCCCAACCAGTAGCTCGCGAGCAACATTTTGCTTTCCAACCCCTCATTAACCCCTCATTAAAACTTTCAATTATTTCAAAGCATATTGTTGTATTTATACATGCTGTATAAATGGAAGATGTAGCCAGAAAGAGAATAAGAGAAAAGAAACCCCTTACAATTAATAAAGTGAATAATAATTATCCTAATAATAATAATAATAATAATATTCTAGTACAATAAATTATTCTAGAGCAGTGATCCCCAACCAGTAGCTCGCGAGCAACATGTTGCTTTCCAACCCCTTGGATGTTGCTTCAAAGCAGGTGCTTTTTTTTTTGAATTCCTGGCTTAGAGGCAAGTTTTGGTTGCATAAAACAGATGTCCTGCCAAACATTCTCTCCTGTAGGCAACAGTCCATATAGATGTTACTAAAAAGCCAATCAGAGCTTATTTGACATCCACATGGACTTTTTCATGCTTGTGTTGCTCTCCAACTCTTTTTTAAAAAGGTTGGGGTCCCCTGTTCTAGAGAATCAGTTCATTCAAGAAATGAATTACTAAAGAGGCATGGTGTTGTTATAAAGTCGCAAGTGCTCTAATCAGATCCCAATTCATTAAGTAAATTGAAATTATTGTGCTTATTAAATACTAAAAAGGGTTAAAATCTTTCCAATTCATTCAAGGTTCTGTTAAGGTAATGAAAATGAAAATTCATAGATGTGGAGAAGTCCCATAGAGCTCATCTCAATTGTGTTTCTATCTCAGGGACCCCACAAAATGAAGAAGTCAGGGTGTCTGGAACTGAGGTTTATAACTGCACTTGTTAAGGAGAACTATACTAAAAAACCTCAAATTCCAGGACACTTAGGAAAGAAAATAGGTAGGAGTAAAGATAAAAACCTTAAAAAAAAAACCTAGGAGAAGCAACTCAAATAAAAATTTACAAATCTCATATCAGGCCCCCCAAAAATCAGGAGCTTTTTCTAAAAAATGGGCACTTTGTAACAAGTTCAACACCATACCTCTTTAGTAATTCATTTCTTGAATGAATTGATTCTATTCAATTTATTGATATTATTATGAATTGATGTAATCATGATGAATTTATATTGATTCTCTAGAATAATTTATTGCACTAGCACATTATATATATATATATAGTATAATTATTTATAGGAAATTTTAGAAATAAATCAATTCATTATTAATTTAGTGAGATCATACTTGGGTGTGTGTATGAATACCCTACTGAGTAGGATATTATTAGGATAATTATTATTCACTTTATTAATTGTAAGGGGTTTCTTTTCTCTTCTTCTTTTTCTGGCTACAAATTGACACTATACTGACACAAGTCAGATCCCTCTACAATTAGGTTATAGATCTCTACTTTCCTTACAAAACAATAAATGGAAGATGCTGAGACCATTAACAAAGCACTATGTTTTATAGCTTACAATTATACAACTAGAAATATTTTTTTCACTAATCTCTACAAATTCATAATCCCCCAATTTAAATGTAAATTTGAATGTGAGATTTACCACACCTCGACCATGGAAACACTTCTAATTCGAATATAATAAGTGAAAAGAATTTTTTTTTACTTCGTTTTGTGACAAAAAGTTACGTGATTTTACCTTCCCATCCCTAATTTGCATATGCAAATTAGGATCCGTATTCAGTTCATCCAGGCACAAGGATTAGGTTGAATCTGAATCCTGCTGGAAAAGGCTGGATCATGGATGAATCCTGAACCGAATCATGGATTTCATACAATCCTAGGAAAAAACATCTTTAATGCAAAAGTGTACCATGTAAAAGCTGTCAATGTCCTATAGAAGCCAGTGCGAGCTGGGCTAATCTTACTGGACCAATTTAATCCATTCAGACTTTAGAGGTTTTCTTGATTTTTTATTCACAAGTAGTTGTTGGAAAAACTTGAAGTTTTAGAAGTTTTGTATTTGTTTAGAACACTGTCCAATATTTTTTTTATTTATTTGTATTTTTTATATTCTGATCTTTTAATAACCTTCATGGCACCATAGAGGAAACAGAGCATAACTTGCAATAGACAAGGCAAACAAGATGGTAGCTAGTGTTGATATAAAAACCTACCTTTTAATCACAATGGAATATTTTGAGATATTCAATGGTAAAATATATAGAGATACCTTATAAATGTAGCATTGCAATTAATATATTGACTTTTGCTAATATAGATTCGTGACCTCTAGTCTGAAGAGCTCAAAGACTTTTTAACTTACTTCCATTCTAAGTTTGGATGTGGTGATCTTATGCACTGCAGTATTATTGTAAAATAAGAGTTTATTACATGGCTAAGTAAGCTGATCTTTTCAAAATGCACAAGTTGCTTTGAAATAACATAAAAACGACTTAATCCAATCTTCTCCCATACAAAGTCTATCAAGGAGAACAGACACAGCCTGTTAAAATAACAAAGAAAGTAGAGTTTCCATTCACAGACAAAGTGTCCTAATTCAAATGTTCATTCTAAAGCTACTTTTCCTCTCTGCTCAGCTTTCTGTGCTGAAAAGTAACATGATTCCATGGAAGCTCTGTTGATTTTGTTATATGGTAATTGGCAGTGCTTTTTAAGAGTCACAGACTTGGTGACACCTACATGGCACACACTCTGGATTGTCTTGTTGTGTAGAAAAGGTAGATAATGGAGGGAGGAGAAACATAAAACAGGTGGAGAAGGGTAAAGTGGCATTATCAAATGTTTCATGGATCAGGAAAGAAGTTCAATTTAATTCAGAAGATAAAACAGTAGCTGTGTGGAAGTGATTTTACATGGGGTATCCCCTTACGTAGAAAGTCCTGAGAATTCTGCAACATAAGGCAGGCTAAGAGGGAAATATCACAAAGATAGACTTGTTAGAGGTAAGATCTTTTGAACCCGATGACAAGAGCATAAGCAAATACTTACATATCACTAATTGTAATTAGTGTTATAAGTGCTGCTCAGAATTCAACTGGCAGTAATACAGCGTATTAAGCCCTGTAAAACGTTGACATGCCTTGTTGTGTTTGAAAGCTCCAGAGAATCAGATACAAGCTTTTAGCGTAGATGATGTCTTGATATGTAGGTCAGTTCTTGCACAAGCTTTGTTCTTTTTTCAGAAGTAGCTTTTCTAATCAACTAAAAAAATCATATATTTGCTGCAGAATAATATAATAATGTTTATGGCCATTTGCCAGAAAAAAATATTTGTACTCTGAATAAATATAAATCAGCTGGTAATACACACAATAAACCTTTGTTTTGATAAATAGTTCTTTCTTAGCTGTAATATTCTATGCTTAGGTGCAATTCACTTGGTATAACAAATTTTCAAAATACTAGCTTCTGCATATTGTGGACATAAAACAGGCATTTAGATAATTCAATCAATTGACTGGCTAATGCACAGGCATTTATTTACTGGTGCATCAGAACATCGACTAAGTCCATGCTTGGTAAGCTTAAGTCCTTCCTTAAGAGGGGAATAAATAAATGGACAGTAACTGCAATAAGACTTTTCAAGCCTATAATGGGGTCAGGAACATACCTTTAAGACAATTAGTACAATGGATGTTAACATATCAACATATTTGGGCTTAATGGTGGGGATTGAAAAAAAATTGCACTAGACATGTTACAAAAGTTGAAACAATTGCTTTTAATGAGTGAACAGCCAATAGAGTGTATAGACAACATTTATGTCTGAAGCTATGGCTTAGTATGGTGGTAAAGAAGGAAATAAAGAAAAAGAGATGTCCTCCTCCAAATGCAGCCCTCATGAGACAAATTCAACACAAATATGTCTCACAATCCTGGGCGCTGTTTCGGACACATTCACAAACATTTTGGTGAAGCAAAACACATTCGCCCATCACTAGTTCTAAACAATACATTGTGCAATTTCATATGAAATTGCACAATGAATTGCTTAGTACTATAACTCACGCACTTTCACTTGCAATGACTAATTAATGAATGATGTGCACTAATTAATGATCAGCACTGACTTCAGACCTTTAGGCAAGAAATGCGTAAGTCCGTAAGCACCCAACGCATTACTTTGTACCACCAAGTGTGTTTAAATAAAGCCGTTTTTTCACATAAGCTGCATGGTCCTCCTTGATGTCCGAAACAGCATCAAGGATTGCGGGACATAACTGTGTTGAATTGGTAAAGAAGGAACTTGACTAGAAATCATCGGATCACATATTTTTGAAATTACAAGTTTAAATAAGGATTGACTTTTGTAGGTCAGAATTTTTATTGATGAACCCAACTTGAGGGCAATGACATTTTTATAATATCCTTTTAAAATATATTTTTCAGACTAAGAACCATGTAGAATGTATTCTCTCTACTTTGTTGCCTGCCGATATTTTCTATTTATTATAATTATTATGATTAACATGTATTTCTATAGTGCCAACATATTTTGTAGCGCTGTATTCTATTGAGCTCTTTAACAATGAGGCATCACAGGTTGCAGGAATGTGTAAGGGGAACTACAAGGTGTATGCTCTTCATTGACCTCTGTAAATTTTATGTACTGACAAGAAACTGAAGACTAGAAAACTGTACAGAGAATATAGGGTTTTGTGTTGAGAGGATGGTTGTTCCTTTTATCAAATCGTCAAAAGTCTTACTAGCTATTGTTGCAGGAATTAAATATAATTATACTAAATAATGATTTTAATGAACTGACATTCTTATTTCTAATTGCAAATAGGATTCAGAATGTCTTGTTTCGGTAATTCAATAATTCATAAAAACTCAAAAGAAATTGTTTTGTTAAAATGTAGTGTGTTGACTACAAATTTAATATATAATATGAACAGAAGTAAGCAGTTTTGTTCACCTATTGTAAAAATGAATTTAATAGAAGAAAGCTAGTGGGCGAATAGCTGCATTGTTAAGTGGCCATACACAGACAGATTTAAGATGCCAATTCAGCACTTAATCTCTGTGCGCATGGGTCCACCAGACCAGTATCTAGTCAATGTTGATGTGCATTGCATCATCTCTTTGATGTGGTCCTTGCTCTGAAGTTCTACAGCTCTTGGGCCAAATTATTGGATTAGCCGGATATTACCCAGTTTAGGTGGGCATACCTCACAACCTCTCCCAGCATTTATATGTTCTTTTGGGGCTTCCAATCTTTCTAAAGTGGTAACAGAGAACTCACTCCACTCGTGGTACAGGAATACATGAGACAAAAACGTAGTCAAAATCAGGATGAGGATAGGGGCAAGCCAACAGAATAGTAATCAAGGGCAGGCAGAGATCTATAACTGCAGCAACCAGAAGAAAGGCAAATAACAAGCTTGAACAGACTATTTAAAACAGAGTGAAACATGGGCAGGAATACAATTTAATGGTTGGTGCTACTTTGAGGGGTGATGCCTTGTATCAAGGTATATGAGTATCTTTACCCTAATTGGAGAGGACACAACCACGCATGCAGAAAACCAGGATGCTATGACCAAATGGGCTTCTGATACCTGTTTATAAAGGTGTGGACTGCAAAAATGTACAGATATTTTGAATCCTAGAATAGGCAAAAAAGACCTCACATTTCAGTGATATATACACACAGCAGATATTTTGTTTGAGACTATTGCCATATAAAAATGCTTTTATATATATATGTCTTGAGAAAGGTCCAGACTGGACCGAAACGTTGACAAATAAACTTCACCCTGGTTGATTCTACTATGAAGTCCTGGAGTGCATCATTCTTTGGAAAAAGATTATATATATATATATATATATATATATACCCCTCAAAAAGCAAAAAGCAATAATGCATATGAAGCCTGGTGAAAATAGTTAAAGAAGCAAGGTGGCTTTTAGTCATGTAAGGTCTGATTTACTTTTGGTAAAACTATTAGCTGGTGACATTGATGCTATCATTACTGGCTAGTGGTAAACTATTTCCTTCATTAGTAATTTTTTTTTAAAAATGGGAAACGTAGTAGCTCCCCACCTGCATTGTCTTGTCCCAATGTAATGAGAGGTTGGATGACTAATGAATTAATGATTGAGTGGATAAATTAATTCTGGGTTAGTGCACCAGGTGCTGTTGTAAAGAAGAGAAGAATGGTTACTGCACATGCAGTTGAGAACACTTGACAGACAATGTTTTATAAAAAAAAGTTTATATGCCGAATACAAATCCAGCAATCAAACCTGGAGACGTGACCTCCCAGCTGCAGGTCCTTGTCTTGGAGGTAAACAAATGAATCAAGGATCATTTCTGTGTTCTCAGTGGAAAACTGTTTCAGAATAGTATTTACTATGTTATCATAGCAGAGAAAATAAAAATGAAAATAAGAACTGAATTTCATTTCATTTTAATATCTGATCAATTAACAAGTACCAAGAATGGGAGAATACATATTTTACTTCATTACTGAGGGCTTCTTGTTTTCAGGAAAATACCATTAATTGTCAGGATAGCTTGATGGTTAAACATTACTTTTCTACATTTAACAGATATTAGAACAATATCTATGTAATTTAGTAAAAGTTGAATAAACTCAAAATTTTACAAAAAAACAAGAATATTTGCTTATTTATAAAAAGTGAATCTGCAAAACCCAGTTGAACAAAGCCATGAAAAGAAATTCAAATGCATCAAATTTGTATTTTACTCATAATTTTCAATAGGACTACAAACATTCAAAAACATAAAAAATGTAATAACAACCTTAAATTCCTAGGGTACAATTGTGGAAATGCCTAACTGAAGTAAATGTATTGCACACATTTATCATAACCCCAACTGTGTCAAAACATTCAAAATATGTACCACTGTCTCCAATTAATTTATAAAAACTCTGTGGTCCAGCATGAAACATATATGTCACATAGAAATATATATATATTAATATAAACATAACAAATTATGCATTTAATAGTAAAAATCAATTTACTAATTGCATGTCAGTCTGTAATAGCTAGCATTATAAAATTATTAATCTCTTCTGATAAAAGTCAACAGTATTATAATCACTGATAGAGTAAGAAGAGGATAATTGGGAACACTGCATTTTCTGGAAATTAGAATTGGTATTTTTAAAATGTAGAATTTAGATCATTCAAAGGAAGCATTGGAATACTGGAAGAATGGCTATAACTGGCTGATTGCTGCACCATCTTACACAAAATTGTGAAGAAGAAGAAGAAATATTCACACCATGATCTTATAGGGGATTATTTATTAAAGTCCGAATTCCAAAATATTGTAAAATTCTATAATATAATATAAAATATTTAGTGAAAAAAAAAATTTGTGATTTTTTTTTTTTTTCTTTCCCCAAGGATGAAAAAAGTCAGACCTGCGAGGTTGTATATAAGTCAATGGGAGAAGTCCCGAAGATATCCTGAGCTGGGTTTCATGCAAAAATCCAAAGATTTTGTGGTTTTCAGGCAGAAAATCCCAAAAAATATATAATTCAAATTTCATACGATTAGAATTTTGTAAAATTTTAACGATTTTTTTTTATTTTTTCCCAAACTGGATTTTTTCGGGTAAATGTATTGATAAATAAGATGAAATAACCCAATGCGAATTAGGTCGGAGCATATTTCAGAAAATTATTAGATAAATTAGAATTTGGATATATAACCCACTTAGTGTATATTTACTTACATTCTGAATGCTAATCCAAAGCCAATATGCTCTTTTTTTTCTTGTTCACAGATAAGACATAAATGAGAGAAGATGATAAACATGATTCATAATTTCAATGTAAATTGAATATATATTTTTATCTCAAAATTGTATATTTTTTTTAAATAGATGAATAAATTATAGAGGTTATTCAGATACTCACTAAATTCACCATAGGCAAGTTGAGTGAATTAGAAAAAATTCTTAAAAAAGAGTGAAAGGCTTTTCAGTTTATTTTTGATAAACTTACCCCTCTTTTTATCACTCTTTATCCTATGTTCACCATCTTGCACCTTTAAATTATGACTTCCTTAATCCAATTAATAGTTAATAATGTTTAATAGCAGGATTTGTTAAGTGTTCTTGTATTCTTCCTTCTATGCTTATTAAAGCTGGCCCATCGATCAGCTTTCTGAAGCATCTTTCTAGGTAGGAGTATACTGAGTGTGGGCTTCAGGCAAAAACTACACATGCAAATGAAGAGTTATTGTCTTATTTTATGTGTACCATAGTTATAGTAATAAAACTGAGAACTTTGTATACACATACATCTAAAATAAATGGACCTAGACATCCATAGCCAGATGATGGTTTTGAAACCAGTAGGAATTGGTTACAAAACTTTCATGTATTACGCCAATAGCTGGGCCTATTGATAAATGTCAGCAACAAAACACCGGCACACAGGAACAACTTGCAGGTAAAACCTTGCTGGTTTATTGTGAATGCAGCATGCTGCATTCACAATAAACCAGCAAGGTTTTACCTGCAAGTTGTTCCTGTGTGCCGGTGTTTTGTTGCTGAGTTTGTTACTGAGGGAGGCCGAATCCCTTCTTGCTGTGCACCAGGTAATCGTTTTGGTTGGAGAGCCAGGGTGTGCGGGCTGAATAATTGAAACTGCGAACCTATTGATAAATGTGCAACTAGGTCATTTGTCCAGGACCCACCAGCAGACTTTTTTTCTGGTATAACCTTTTATTTATATCAAATGTTTATTTAAATGTCCTTGCTTTTCTTGTAGTATTCCTGTTTTGTCATTTATCTTCTCCCGTGGCTTTTGGTCCAGGAAGGCACATCTGGGGATTAATTAAGTGTAGACCATATTCACTGTCTGCCATTTTATATTTAAGTTCATATTCGTGAGGGTTGTTCTATCAAAAAGTTCTTAGGGCAGAAGTTGGGGCCCACCAATGAAACCATTGCCATGAACCATCTACTGCCTAAAAGAAGCCCTGTCCGTTATGCTAAGCTTATTTATGACTTGTCCAGAACAGGAAACAGACCTACCTATTCATTCACGGATTTCTTTCAAATTAAATCTGTAGATCATTGGGTGTTCTACTAGAAATATGCACAATAGATGGGATACCCAAGGAGTGTGGCTTTATCTAGACAGCAAATGGGCTGAACTCCAGATAGTATATAGACTGAAATAAATAAAACATAATTTTTGCTTTAATCATTTTTATATATTCAAGAAAGAAATAACTGGTAAAATGTCAATCGACTCCAATACATATGACTTTAAAATGGCAGCTGAGTGCATTTCTTCAAAATTTTCAGGGGTTTTAAACATTCATTGATGCTGTCTACCTTATACATAATAAAGAATTTTCACTATGTGCAACATCAGCTCCTCTTACTGGAAAACTCATCACTGAAAATTAAACATTGTGTTGAATAGTGTGATCCAAAACTTTCATTGATATAATTATTTTACATTGCATGTACATAAAATTTCTGCTAAACATCTGAATATAGCTATGGATTATTGAAATAACTGGACAATGCTTTGGGAGATATAATTAATCTCTTTCTCTCTTTTGGGATATTCAGCTGAAAAAAAGTGTGACAATGCTGAATGCAACACCATTGTGGATGTTTGGTACATAATTTAGAAACCTTGTTATGAATATTTTAAATTACATCACTTCTGTGTGGAAGATAATACAAATATATTCTGATTCACATGGGGCAGTAACATGTCCTTTGTTTAGAAGTGGCCTTTATAAATTACTTAAAAGTTTTGTTTGGGGAAATAAACTAGTTGTTAAAAGAGAAAATTGTTTTCAGTGAGTAAAATGGTAAAACTGTCTGATTATTTCTCTGTAAATTTTAGCAAGTTAAAAATGGTAATAACGTATGGATATAGAGTGTTCATTTTATGTACTGTAATATTTCTAGAATTTTATTATACCTTTACTTTTTCAAATAATTTATTAAAGGTCATTTATAACCACAACTGCAAAAAAATGCAATTCTGGATGCAATATTCTATGTAGTGGCTTCAAATGGATTTATGTCTGCCACAATTGCACCTGATTAGGGATTGCATCATTTTCAGCATACCTCGTTAAATTGTCCAAAAATCTGTCCATTTAAAAAAAGCCCACTGCTGGAGCTGTGGAATTACAGCCACTTTCAGGATGACTGTAGCTCTAGGGTTCCCTTTAGTAATAAGCGAAACTGCCCTGTTTCACTGGAAAGAAATCCATGAAACTGTGGAAAAATTATCTAAATGCCAGCAGTTTCGGAAATGTTGGAGGTTATTTATTGAGATTTATTAAACTCAGAGACTGCTAAATAAAATAGTACTCCATCTCAAACCTGCTGAAGTCATGTAGACGTCAGTGGCAGATGCCCTATTTACCTTAGGAAGATATCATGATCGGTGCTGGGTTTCATACAATAATCTGAATAATTTGTGGTAAATTCAAAAAAATCAAATCAGAAAAGATTGTACAATTCAGTATTTTCCCACTTGAGATTCTTTTGAGAAAATGTATTGATAAATAAGTTAAAATGTATACAGAAGTTTGTTCAAAGTGGTTTTAAGTAAATAGAGAGAATTTTTTTTTAGATTTTGATAAATAACCCTCTACATATAATGCAAAGGAGGCAAATGCATTGTGGTCAGAGGGTATATTTTCTTGTGCCAAATGCATTGTAGTCAATGGACATTATTGCTTGCTCCAAATGCATTGCTGTCAATGGGCTGTTTTTTTTCTGTGTCAAACACATTGTAGCCAGTGGATTTTTTTGGGCCAAATGCATTGGAGTGAATTGGCAGATTTTATTGTATGCGATGGATCTATGGGCTAAACCAAAATGCATGGTGAAATTCAGATTTGTGAAAATTTTAGCCACTTGGGAAATGCCAATTTCTCTATGAATCTGTATCAAGCAAAAATTGATCCTTGCTAGCTTACTTGACTCAGTAGGCATACTTGTGATCAGTTCAGCTGACTGGATTTCCTTAATAGTATATTATAAAGAGTGAGCCAAAATACCCAAATTATAGTAATAGCAATGATTTATATTTGTATGGGAGGCTCCAAATAAAGAAAAAAGAGGCTGTACTTACAGTTCACGATAGGAAGGTTGTATAACTTCTGCAGTAAACATTGATGTGTTGTTTTATAAAATGTTTTCTAAGAATAAAACACCAATGAAGATGAACTACAACGCTCCTTTTCAAAATCTTAACATAATAATGTGTTCCAAAATCATAAGATATAATACAGATATTATTTATAAACCCATCATATTAAAATACCCTATCCCATAAAAAACAAAACACAGTATGCCCATATATGGCAAGTTCATAAGACCTGGGAGAATTGCCAAATCATTGTTTTAATAGTTGCAGCTGGTATTGGAAAGTTATTAGCCAGTATTGAGTATTATTTTGCTTCAAATCATTATATGCCCTTAAGGGAAAGTTCCCAGGAGTACTGACAAAAATGGCATTAGTGTCAATCTGTTTAAGTTATTGTCTCCTCTATGGTGAATCCAAGCCCCAAACCAACTACTTAACAATTTCCCAATTTGGTGTTACTTAGCTGAATTCTATTATAGGGTACATTTTCCTCATAGCCAGATTGGTCCCATTTTAAAATATATTAAACATTGGAACACCAGGCTCAGTCTATGGCCATGCACCTTAAAACACTTCTGATTTTTCAACACAGCTGTGTCTCCATACTAGGGCCATTTTCCATTCCTGTACTGAACTTACCTAGTCTATTTTAGGAAAAAAACAAGTCTATTTTTCTCCATAAGTAAAAAAAACTGCCTTTATAAATATCATTTATTTTTGTTGATGATGTTATGTTTTCAGCAGTTAATACTATTTCCTTGTCGCTACACCTTCTTTTTACCTTTTTACAAGTTTTCTTGGTTCATATAAAAAATATTCTTTTTTTTTCTAAAATTCCTGCTTTGCTTTATATCTCACCCCCCATTTCCTTTTCACATCTCTAATTTTCTCACCACCATTTCCTGTTAAATGTTTTTCTCTTTCAATCACGCCCTTCTGCTGTTTCTCACCACACCCACACACAAACCAATAAAATAATATGAAATTAAGTTTTGTATGATTTTACATATTCTTTATTTAGTTTAATTTTTTTCAGAAAAGAAGAATAAACAAATCATAAACAATGTACAGAAAGAAGAAAATATAAAACAAAAACAGTATGGAGTTCACCTTTACCATGTTCACAATGTGGCATTACACCCTGCACAATCAATGTTTATACAACAATCCATATGACAACATGGACAATAAAAAATTTATTAATTTCCATTTTTGTTCAGTTTAATTGGGGGTTCTCCATAGTAATAAGAAGGTTGAAAGTGGATCAGCATGTCACAGTCTGTTAGTACCTAGTATTTACCCAGCGATCTATATCTTCCACTTGTAATATGCGGAGGTTATCTTTTTCTATTTGATTTTGATATTTTCTACCTTTTGTTTTATACAGTAGTTAGAGTATAAGTGTAATCCAAAGATGCTTTAAATAAGACCCAGGGCGTCCAGACTTTTATATATTTATTTGGAGTCAAATTTGTTTATGATAATAATTCTTCCATCCATTGTATATGGTTTAGTTCAACAACCCATTCGCCAGCTGTGGGTGCCTTGGAACATTTCCAGTGCCTAGGGATTATGGTTCTAGCTGCTGCTAGTGCAAAGGCTACAAACCCCTTTGGTGTAATTTTTAGCGGAGCGCTAGGGGATGGTATGGATATTAATGCTAAGGAAGGGTCTGGTAGAATGTCTACCCCTTTAACCTTCCATATTAACTGGAAAACGGAAGCCCAGAATGGTTGTATTAGTTGACAGTCCCACCAAATATGCTTCATATCCCCTTTCTGCATGTTGCACTGCCAGCACTTTTCCGATACCTCAGGGTAAATAGCATGTAAAGTGGCAGTGCATTTGTACTATCTGGTAATTATCTTATAATTAGTCTCTTGTGTATTACATGCAGTAGCCAGATTATGTGTAAGTACAAAGGCCTGTTCCCAATCTCTATTACTGAACAAGGTATCAAAGTCCCTTTCCCATTGCTTTTTAAATTTAAGTTCTTGAGAACTAAGATCATGGAGTACAATTGTGCCAGGGTATGAGTGGGTCTCCTCTTAGCTAGAAATAGCTCATTGAAGGTTGTGGTTTCTGCTAACAACATATTTTTCTCTGGTGGTGCAGAATCTCTGCGAAAAAGAATATGTACAATTTTCCAGAACGTTTTCTAGAGGCTCTTCCCCCATTGGGTTTCTCACCTGTATAAAAAGATAGGTTTCCGTGTGTCGTTTATCTAAAAAACCTTTGCTGAGCATGCCAGGGGGAATGGCTGGGTTCCCAATTAAAGGTGTCATTGGCCCTGGTCTGTTTGATAGATGTATTTGTCTTAAAGGAACAGTTCAGGGTAAAAATAAAAACTGGGTAAATAGATAGGCTGTGCAAAATAAAAAATGTTTCTAATATAGTTAGTTAGCCAAAAATGTAATATATAAAAGCTGGAGTGAGTGGATGTCTCATAACAGAATACAACACAACATCCTGCTTTTCAGCTCTCTAAATCTGAGTAAGTCAGCGACTTGAGGGGGTGCCACGTGGGACATAACTGTTCAGTGAGTTTGCAATTGATCCTCAGCATTCAGCTCAGATTCAAAAGCAACAGTTATGACCCATGTGGCCCTCCCTCAAGTCATTGATTGGTTACTGTCTGGTAACCAAGGTAACCAGTCAGTGTAAACAAAAGAGAGCTGAAAAGCAAGAAGTAGTGTTCTGTTAGACTTGCAGTCACAGCCTATATACATTGCATTTTTGCCTAACTAACTATATTGAAAACATGTTTTATTTTGCACAGCCTATCTGTTTAACCAGTTTTTACTTTTATACTGAACAATTCCTTTAAAAGCCTATCCCAGACCACCAATGTATTTTGTATTGTCATGGGTAGTGTTGTATTATCCTGTCTGTCTTTGGGGTTTAGCCATGGCAATGAGGCAATTGGTTGTTGTATCTGGCTCTGTTCTATTTGAATCCACTCTTTTTGATCTTTGTGGTGGAAAAAATCTATTAATCTACTGCAAGATGCCGCTTGCCAATAAGTGTACAAATCAGGTAATCCTGCTCCCCTTTTTGTTTGCGTCTGTGTAAAGTTGTTAATTTAATTCTAGGTGGTTTGTTGGCCCATATAAATTGTGTGAGTAGTCCGTTTGCACTCTGAAAGAAGCTTTTTTTTTGGCGGCATTGGGAGGGTTTGAAAAAGATATAAGAATTTTGGGAGGATTATCATTTTTATAAAGGTAATACAAAATCAAGTGTCAATTCGAATGGCCTTATCGAATTGTCAAACAAAAACCAGAGCAAACAGAGGAAAACTATTGAGAATCCTGAAGGTAAAAAACATTGGCTTCTACAGATTATTTTCAGATTTTGATTTTAGCAGTTTCAGAGCATATTAAAAAAAAAATTCCAGTTTAAAAACTCATCTTTTACAGTTTATTAAATAGGCACCTACGGGTCTATGAGTAGTGATGGGCGAATTTATTCGCATGGGGCGAATTCGCAGCGAATTCCCGCGATTCGCCGCTGGCGAATAAATTTGCGAATCGCCAGCGAAATTTCGCTTTGCGAAAATTCGCAAAAAAAAACCAGGTCGCGCGTCAAAAGCGTCCCTCGACTCGTTACGCAAATTTTTCGCCAATTCGCGAATTTTTCGGTGAAGCGAATCTCGGGAGATTCGCCCATCACTATCTATGAGCCATTTACCAATTATTGGGATGCAAGTGATAAGAATGCGATGGGGTAGGGAAGAGTGAAATATCGAGAAACATCCATAGACTGGATAGTAAAAAAAATATTGCACGGGTTTGAAAAATTGACATGCAAAAAATGCCCATTGACTTCAAAGTGTTTGGCGCAAGAGCTGCCAGTCCCTTTTGAATAGAGCACTACCATAGAAGATTTTCTCTCTATTAATGCGAGAACTTCTCAAAATATTTGCCAATTTTATACAATGATTTAACTTTTTTGCAAACTACTGAATTGTGTTTCTCATTGTTAAATGTAATTTTAGTTTTTTAACACTATGGCTAAATCAAGGCTCATTATCAACACTGGGCAAATATACTACTAGGTAAAAACACATTACAACCATCAATTAGATTTTTTTATCCAGTTGCAGGTAAAACAATGAATTGGTTGTAGTGATGAGTGAAAAATTCACCAGTCAGGGATTTGAAGCAAATTTCCGTGTTTCTCCACCTACAAATGTTTTCATAAAACTGCACACATTATAATTGGCACTTGTCAATATTAATTCAGAAGGTTGCTCACCTTCAAAGAACTAGTTGTTTTCAGATAGATCACCAAAAATAACAACTTTTTCCAATTACTGTCTATTTTCTATTTGTAACCGTTTTTCTAATATTGGAGTGAAAAGTGTCAATTTCCCAGCTTCCCCTGGTCATGTGACTTTAGGAAGGATTTGCTTTCTGGCAGGCTGTTGTTTTTCCTCCTCAATGTAACTGAATGGAACGCAGTGGGACATGGGTTTTTAATATTGAGCGGTATTCTTAGATCTACCAGGCAGCTGTTATCTTGTGTTAGGGAGTTGTTATATGGTCACTTTCCCATTGTTCTGTTGTTAGGCTGTTGGGGAGGGGTGATATCACTCCAACTTGGAGTACAGCTGTAAAGAGTGATTGAAGTTTATCAGAGCACAAGTCACATGACTTGGGGCAGCTGGGAAATAAACAATATGTCTAGCCCCATGTCAGATTTCAAAATGAAATATAAAAAAACATGTTTGCTCTTTTGAGAAATGGATTTCGGTGCAGAATTCTGCTGGAGCAACACTATTAACTGATGCATTTTGAAAAAAACAGTATCCCTTTAATGCATTTGGACAAAATGGTCTCGTGTATAAAAATTGTCGCTTGTGTAAAAATTATTTTGATGCCCATTAAATTTAGTGCTTTTTGCAAACATTTTCATCACTGGTGAAGTTTTATAGTGAAACTATAACAGGTGAAAAAGGCCACTAATCCCTACAAAGACCATCAAAGAGTATTTATTACAGGAAATCAAGCCTTACATGAGCATCATTAATATTACTAGCA
The DNA here is from genome assembly GCA_024363595.1 of Xenopus borealis. Lineage (NCBI taxonomy): Eukaryota > Metazoa > Chordata > Amphibia > Anura > Pipidae > Xenopus > Xenopus borealis. The sequence continues at coordinate 178,852,040 of CM044432.1, forward strand.
TGGAATTTATCATCCATTTCTGGGGCCTTGGTTTTCCATACAAGATTTTAAAATATTGAGCAGAACATCTTAAACCTACTGATCCCATTGTACATACAATATTTAGCAACTGGCATTTGAAAGTATGCAAAGTATAACTGTCATGAAGAACTTAATTGAGATGACATAATTTATTTAAATTATGATTTTTGTTCTATCAATTTAATAATGTAACTTTCTATTTTTCGGTTGGTATTTCACTTATTTGATGATATGATCTGGTATGGGTAGGAAGTGAAATGATTGATATGCATGGATATATGGATTATTTTTGGTACAAGATAGACTGAGCTGAATTCCACTATTTTAAACTTACAACATTTTCATGACATTTTAATACACTGTAGAACGATGAATAAAAAAAAGCCATAACATGTGTATATTTACTCTGTCTTTGAGTATTGTTTGAATTTACAAAACATCTGTTATTCGCAATCCTCTCAAACTTTAGGAGTAGAGGACAATTTATGAGAATTATTCATTGGAACTGGCATACCATTTATTTCTATGCTAACATAGAATCAAATAACTGGAATGCCTGATTCTTTTTTATTGCAGCGTGTTTGCGATCAGCTCTGAAAAATACATTTGGATTCATACATTGTATGCAAAGCAGCAGAAGTCAGTGGAAAGAAAGTTTTGTTCATAATAATTCAATTTTTGCAGAATACCCTGAAGGTTTATGCTTACCCACTGGATTTAAATCACAACCAGGATAATTGGTGATAAGAATCCAATTCCCTGAAAAATGGGCATGTTTTATGGCTCTTGCATAAATTTTCGACAAAGAAGGTATAATTCTTAGTATGACAAGCAAAAAATTGCACTTCACTCTATATGAAGTGCAGCGTGTGTTGAGAACCATGGCACATGGAGAGGATGGTAGTTTGAAGGAACGTGGGCATTCCCCAATTCCCTGTTGCAGCTGATCAGAAAAGTAAATTCACTGATGAGCAATAGCAATATAGACATGAAACTGGAATCTTATTGGCAGCTACACTGGCTGTGGTTAAAACCTAATAGGTGAGATCAGCCTATAGGGTATGAAATTAAAAATCATATATTAAGGAGTTATTTATTAAAGTCCTAATGCCAAAAACTAAAAACCGAAAAAAAAAAAATCCGAATTGTTAGTGGAAAAAAACTAGAATTTTTCTGAATTTATTAAACCCCAATGGTGTTAAAAGTCCAAATAAAAAAGTACTCCAAGTCAGACCTGCTAAATTCATGTAGAAGTCAATAGGGCAGATTTAATAAAGGGCGCAGTGTCTAACGCTCAGAAGGACTTCACCAGTTCACTAACGGGTGATGGCTCCAATTCGCTAGTGAAAGAGAAGTAACTTTTTGCTCTGGCAAATGGTTGTTACTCTGCAAATCAGGGCTAGGAACTAGGGGTAGGCAGAAGAAACACCTGCCTATGGCACAAAGATGTGGGGTTACTGGGCAGGTGCCTGTTCAAAAGTTTTCTACCTACCTCTAGTCCCCTCTAGTCCCCTGCTCCGCTGCTTCCCTGCTCCTCTCCTACCTCTTTTCCTCCCACGTCACTCACCCCACTCATCACTCCCCTCCATCTTCTCGTCACTCCCTCTCCTTGTCACTCCGCTCCCTCCCCTCATTACTTCCCTCCACCCTCTTGTCACTAATGGTCGACATTAGAATTCATGGGGCCCCGAACAACAAAATTGGCGGGGCCCCCTGGGTCCTGCCCACCCAGGCACCAGAACCCCGCCACCCACTCTGCATCAAAGTTAAAAGACCATACAGACATTAGCACTAAAAAAGCAACCCCCCAGGGCCCCCCTTATAAGTTAAAAATAAAATTGGCGGCATGGGGATTAAAAAAAACCCACATTGGTGTCAGTAGAAGTGAACTCGTTGCTTCAGGACTTTAGTTATAGCTGTTTTCATGACTTCGGTTCTTTTCGCAACTTCAGGACTTCAGTGTCGGCTCCTTTTGTTTCTTCGAGTCTTTCCGCCGCTTCAGGACTTCGTGTTTGTTCGGCACTTCCGCATTCTGCCTCTAGACTTCTATACGAGCACACGCTTCTGCGCTGGTAAGGGGATCCCGGCTCTTTTAAATATTGCAGCATTGCCAGGCCCCCTTCAGCACCTGATGGCAGGCCTGCTCCCCTGTCACTCCCCTCCCCTCGTCACAAACCTTCCCCTTCCCTTAATCTCCCCTATGGCATATGCGCACTCTCGAGCGTGTGTGTGTGCGCTTGCATGCGCTGTTACAAGGGGGAGAGGCAGCAGCACCTGGGCACCCTGTAAGCTTGTTCCAGCCCTGCTGCAAATTCACTAAAATGCAGATTTTACTGAAGGTTACCTCTATCGCCATACTTGCGTTTGCCAGCTCAGACCAGGTGAAGTGCAATGAACTGCATAGATCTTCCTTAATCTTCTGTCATTTACATCATATTCTGAGTGGAAAATGGATCAAAGTTCAAAAAGCGCTAGAGACTATTCCTTTTTTAAGTGTGATAAGCTGCAAAAGTGCTAAAAAATTTTTTGGGGTAACCAGTTTCCACCATACATTTTACAACATATGGAACATTAAATTACAGTGGGCTCATGTGTAGGGCATTATAACAACTCTAAAGTCTTTATTAAGGTTCCCTGGACATGGGTAATAAGTAGTGATAATGTACTGTATTTGCTGCAACTAGTGATGGGCGAATAAATTGGCCTGGCACAAATTCACAGCAAATTTCCGGTGAATACATTTGTGAGTCTCCCGTGAAAATTCATAATTTTTTTTTTACGCACGTCCATTGACTTTAACTCCAGCGTCAAAATGAACATGGGCGTCAATTTCTGATTTTCACAAATTTTTCATGAAAATGTCAGATTTTCAAAAAAATTTTGTGAAAATGTCCAATTTCATGATTTCTGCATCAATTCTTCACAGTTTCATGAATTTTCATATGCAAGTCACTCATTTTTTGGCGAAGCGAAAATGGGAGAAATTTGCTAGCTGCAACATATAACATAAAGACGTCCATTCCACCTCAAATTACCTGTTGTATGAGAATTTACCTGAGTGCAAGGCCTCTAGCGAATTTGCACTAAGAAATTAACGTTAGAACATCTGTGCTTTGAATTGCTCTCATTGCCTAAGTAACGCTAGTGAACACCCAGATGTTTGAGCTAATTTTCACCTGGCAAAGTGTTTCGATAGGTGTGAAGCGGATGCTGGAAAATTTTCACAAGTTAGTAAATCTGCCTCAATGAGAGTCCTGAAGATATCCTGATCTGCACTGTGTTTCATGCAATAATCTGAAGATCACTTGGTTTTCGGGGGAAAATCTGGAAAAAAAATGTAGTTTTCAGGATTCAAATCTAAAAGATTTGAACAAATCTAATTTTTTAGGATTTTATCAAGTTTTGTCATTTGTACTTCAAGTAGAAGATCAATATCTGTTTACACATATCCTACAGACTTAACCAAGGTCTTTAGAAACCAATAAGCTTGTATTTAATGTTCCAATACATGAAAAAAATTAGGTACACACACACACATATATATAATTATAATATATATATATATATATATATAAAATGTAGAGAATCCTGTATGCATCCTCTAAAGTTTTGCTATTTTGTTTCAACACCTATTATATTGTACACATTTTATACTAAAATAATATTGTAGTGTCATCTGAGTCATCTACCTTGTCACCAAGTACCCCAGCCTTTAGAATATGTGTGTGATTTTGTATTATATTAGTTAGTCTAAAAGGAATTACTTAACATATATGCTTGGGACTTGGGTTTTTCCAGTAATTTGGATCACCATACCTGTGGAGACTAAGGGGCACATTTATAAAATTCCCGTGAATGGATCGAAGTTCGATCGAATATGATCGTATTACGATAGTATGATTTTTTTCGATCATCGAATACCAAATTATCGAATAGATCAAATGATCGGATATTCGATCATTCGATGATCGAAGGAATAAAAATTTTTAAATCCTTCAAATGCCTACTTTGCCAGATTGAACCCACCGAATACCAATAGAGGCCTATGGGAACCCCCCCCCCCATAGGCTTCTTTGGCTAAGTCCTGCTTGAATATCATTCATACGATCGAACGCATCGATCGTTCGAAAATAACTATTTTTTCGTGAAATCGACCGATCGATATACGATATTCGTACAATCTCATTGAGTAATTGAATATCGAGCAAAATGATAGCCTAAAACTATTTGATAAGCATTTGATAGTCGAATGCTTATCGAATTTCAAATAAAGTCGTAGGATTTTTGGGGAATAATAGTAAATTTGCCCCTAGATGTTAGAGGTTTTTGAAATCACTACTAAACTCACAAATGGTGATGGGCCAATAAATCTGCTGCTAATTTCCACATTTCGCTGTGGCCAAATAAATTTGTGAAACTGCTGAGAAAATTCGCTGATGAAAAATCCACTGTGTCAAAAATATTTGGGCGCACTTCAAAATAATTTGGACGCCCATTGACTTTAATGCATTTGGACAAAATAGGGGGTGGCAAAATTGACATGGGTGGCAAAATTTTCGTTTTGCTATTTTTTCACCGAAACGGACAAATTCACCCATTACTACTCACAAACTCTAAAATTACGATTGTCATGAGATTTCAAATTCAGAACAAAAAAAGAATGAACTAAGAAAATGGCGAACAATGCACTAAAAATACGAATTCCTAAAATTCCAAGAACCATGGAGTTTTCCTGACAATTTATAGTGTAGGAAGAATCTGAAAACCATTAAGAGTCTGAATTGATTTAAAGTGGCCCAAAAGGATCAGCACAGCTCCCATTGACTTTTAAAGCACATTGACAACTTTTACTTGGCAAAGTTTTCCCTTAGATGTTTTCATGTTTATTTTTTTCACTTAATAAATCTAAAAATTTTCAGAGGTATAGAAAAAACAGAAATGTATAGAGATTTGTAGAAAAAAACAAAATCAGCCATATTTAATGAATTATGGTCACAGATACAGGGAAGGCTTCTCTATACTGTAGCTTTTAAAACTAAAAGCTGCCGAAGTTAACTTCCAAAAGCCTCTTTGAGCATGCTCATGAAGATTGTCACTTTTTTCAGTATTAATAGTAAACTCACATGGGAATTCCTTTATGATCGCCTGAGCATGAAAGTTTGGGCAATCACAAAGTCCCCCCCCCCATAGATACAATGTGAATATTACATTACGCATTATCGCTAAGCAAAGGTTAGCATTTACACCTGTTTTGGAGTTTCATAAAATATTTTGTCACAAAAAATGCTTTGCAAAATGAAATTTTAATACATACACTGCAAATGTTCACAATATCAATTTGGTTGCAAACTTTGCAAGGAAGTCTGTCAAAAACATGGTCACTAACATTTTCAAAAGTTTCTGCAAAAGTTTTTTGCTAACAACACATATTACATTCCCCCAAAACAAGTTTTCATTTTTTTTTATATTTTTTTGCAAGGAATTGTTAAAAAAACTAAATTTTTCAGAAATTGTTTGCAACTTCATTTTGCATTTCTCCATGAATAAAACACTGCCACTTCACAAGTCCAAATTAAGTAAGCACTAAGGGAATGATTTTGCACACTTGCCTTAGGGACAGTAAAAAATTGAGCCATATGTATCAGTAATACTGTTGCCTCAAGCGGCTGTCTCTTTTATTACAAAAGAAACACTACAAAAACTCTGTGAGATTGGAAACCATGAGAAGACAGTAAAAGGGGCCTATTTATCAAGCCTCAAATTTTTCTGGTCAAATTTTAAAGGGACAAATGAGAATGTCTTGAAATTTATGCTTCCGAAATGCTAAGAAAATGCTAAGAAACCCAGCGGTTCTGAATGCATAGTTGGCCACAGGGACATAAAGGGGTGATTTACATGTCTCCGCCCATGATGCATTATGGGAGAAAAAAAACTCAAAACTAGGCAGTGCTATATGTATGGCATGAGACAAGTAAATACCTTCTGATTTCAGAAGGCTTCACTTTGCATATTATTGCTTGTGAAGGGCTTTTTGGCTCCTTTCAGTCCTTCTCACCCTAACCAGGTCCCTTTTTGCTGCTTTTTGCTGCTCTCCAAGTCCTACCCCTCAGAAGCAATGATCCAATATCTTGCACTGATGAGATCTAACAAGATCGAAATAGGCTGTCTGCAAGTTTGGATATATGGCTCTGAACTATTAGGCTGTATCTGTGCTATAAACCAGCGGTTCTGGATGCATAGTTGGCCAAAGGGACATAAAGGAGTGATTTACATGTCTCTGCCCATGATGCATTATGGGAGACAAAAACTCTCATTTTTGATATCTAGGCAGTGCTATATGTATGGCATGAGACAAGTAAATACCTTCTGATTTCAGAAGGCTTCACTTTGAAGAATATTCCAGCTAAAGCCTGTCAATATCATGTAGAAGCCAATGGCAGATAGTCCCTTTAACAATTGGAACATTTTTTACCTCAGGATTCTCAATAGTTTCGGGCTATTTGTGCTGGTTTTCATTGGGAGTTTGATTGATTTGTTTTTTAAATAAAGTGAGAAAAAGTTGAGTTTTAGTAAATATACCCCTAAATGCTAGGATAACAATTGGAGAGAATAGCCATTTACTCTCCTAGATACACCTGGAAGCCTAGATTAAAGGTAAATTGTTGTGAGATTTGGGATGAATAAGTATACGCTGTCCTAAATATTCTTGGAGCTAAGGGGCAGATTTACTAAAGGGCAAGTGGCCGTCCCTATTCAAACTGACCTCAGCATAAGTGTACTAAAGTTTCACTAGACAGAAACAAATGTTAGCAAAAGTTTTGTATGAAATGTTCACAACTTTGCCAGCATTTGGCTGCCGAGAAGCAACTTCGCATTTTAATGAATTAGCATAGTGATGGCAAATTAACAGCTGGCAAAATAGTGCAGTAAAAAATTGCCCTTTAGTGAATTTGTCCCTATCTGATACACAAATTGTTTCCTGTATCTGTATTCAATTTAAATGAAAAGGAAAAGTTAAAACTAAGTAAGCTTTATCAGAAAGGTCTATATGAATACACTAGTAAAGCTTCAAAGTAATGCTGCTAAGAGTCCTCTGTCAAAACAACACCCCATTTCTTTCCTTGTATTGTGTATACATGGGTTTCTGTATCAGACTTCCTGTTTTCAGCTTAAACCTCCAGCGCTTGGAATTGAGCATGTTCAGTTTGCTCCTCTCCCCCTCTCTCCTCTCGTCCCTGCTGTAATCTGAGCTCAGAGCTATAAGAGAGCAGGGAGAGATTCAGACAGGAAGTGATGTCACACCAAGCTAATACGGCAGCTGCTATCCCAAGCTGTTTACTCTGATATGGTTCTAGCTCTGCACTGTTGTGGCTAATCTATTGGCAATTAGCCTTGGTAGCTTTCCTTCTCTTTTAAAAATTAAGTGCGGCCAAAAGGTGGGGCTTGAACTGAAAAGGTTTGATGACCACTATTTGTCTTTCTTACGAACGTTAAGTGCTGCTTTTTGGAAGCTTGTGGTAAATTAGTGCAACTCTGCTGTCCATAGTAGTTTTTAGTTGAAATAATCCATTAAGCTAATTAGCTGTGGTATAAAATAATATTAATACACTTCTTTGTCAAAATTGGTATTTTGGAAGAATCAAAACGAGGCATTTTCCTAACAACTGTCTGCCACAATATAACCCTGTAAACCATCTTTTCACTGTAAACCTCTAAGTAAGTGATAAAAGGAGAAATGTCCTTTCAGGGCTTCTAACATTGTCTTTCGTGACAGAGGATGTCTTGTTCAGGTTGGGATAAGAACAGGTAATTTGTTGTCTTTAACTAAATCCTCTGAAGTGTTTTTACTTGTATTTTTTTATACGTTTCTTTCAGATATTTATGTTATATTAATAAGAGGAAGGTTGCTGAGCAATGCGAGTTTAGGGGAAGAAAATGAATAAAAGGAAACTGAAGAATAATGAAAACCACTGAAATGTAACAGCTTAGTTCTATTGTCACAAGAATTCCATTGAAGCTCTTGACTACTTAGAGAATGTTAATAGCAGTTGTCTCTTTAACAGGTACAACTCTAAAGTGAGACGATTCTAATCTGGTTTTGCAATGGACAGAATTCAAGCAAAACCACTGATTGCTTTTAAAGCTTGGGATCAGTGTTAGCTGTCTAAAAATTTGGAGAATGTTCTATAATGAGTCAAAAATTAGGCAATTGAATTTCTGGAGCAATACTGAGCTTTACTGGGATAAGGTTAATTTTCATGCAAATTAGTTACAAATGGCTTATCATAACACATAAAAAGAATAATAATTAGTTGTAATAGCTCTTGTTATTTTTATACTGTTTATATATTTTAGCTTGGGGTAGATTTGGTAATAATTTAATCTTTTATTTTTTTCTAATTAGTAAAAACTCTAAAGGTCAAAAATCTCGAATGTGCTCTTATTTATTAAAAAGCTTGAGCCTAACTCAATATTCTTCCCTTTTCATTTTAATGAAGCATATAAACTTTTGAATAAATCTCAAAAATGGTAATGGCTATTGATAGCTAGAATTTTGCCATTAAATCTCTCATTGAACTCAGTAGCTTTTAGATGCTGACGTTTTCTAAAAAAAAATATCTGAATTTTTAGGATTTGTAGCCAAAAACTGCAACTTTTTCAGATTTGACATCTGAAACCTGTGACTTTTTCAGATTATCACCTTAAAACAACGACATCTTCGGATTATTGAATGAAACTCAGCACATATCAGGATATCTTCCAATTGTAAATGGGACATCTGCATTGAATTCTACATAAACGTGGCAGGTCTGAGATGGAGTACATTTTTATTTAGACTTTTAACACTATTGCGGTTTAATAAATAAAAAAAAATGTTTTTATTTTCTAGGAAAAAAATGTGTTTTCACTTGAAAAGTCCAACCATAAAAAATCGGACTTTAGTAAATGAATGTCCAGTTGCCTCTGACTTAATTCTACTAGATATGTATATCATAACCTGTTTAAATGAGAATCTTCATCGACATTTATTTTTTGCAAACAAAGCAATTTGAAAGCACTTCCTTAA
>CM044432.1:178863687-178886099 GCA_024363595.1 Xenopus borealis
TCTGGTGAGAAAGAGCAAACTAGACAAGAACAGATTGGTTTCAGCACCTTAGACAGGATTATTAGTAACTGCTGAGTGTTGCATTCAAGGCACAAGTTGTAATAATTTGGGTAATGCAATACAGTTTGCACCACAACTCATAAAACTATTAGCAGTTAGAAAATGGCCACATCAATGACTGCTACTTTTTTATATTACTCCCAATGTTTTCTGGGGGAAATTAAGATATTGTGCTCCATAAAAAATAATGGAAAATACCATTTATAGGTACAACCCTACATTCCCCAAATCATTATACAGAAATGAGAATGCAATGTGAGATGAAAAGAATGCAACATAAAAAGACTATTGAGGCATTTTGGTAGGTGCAAACCCCTAAAGTGCAGGAAGCATTAGCTAACACTAGCACAATGAAAACTGCCTTAGTCCTATGAAAAGTAGCTGTTTGGGTCTCCCAAAGCAAAAACAGGAGCATTTGAAATTAGTATCTGTTAGTAGAAGAAAATGTATTTCATAAACTGCAAACAAAGATCTCAGCTTTGGTACAATATTTTCTGTTTTGTTTTTTTCTGATAAAATAAATAACTGAAGTTGCTCTTTTCCTTACTCCAGAACTGATGTTGGATAATGTTGGGATTATTTACATAATAGCCAGAACTCTACTTTCTGCTTTGAAGCTCTTTTGGTTTACACTGATTTATTACCAGGTAGTACAGAGGCTTGAGGGGGGCCACATGGGTCATAATTGTTTGCTTTTGAATCTGAGCTGAATTCTGAGGATCAATTGCAAAATCACTGCACACACAGTTATGTTCTTGTGGTCCCCCTCCAAGTCGCTGACATAAGGTGGCCACAGACATATAATATTGACACAAAATATATATGACACAAATAATATTATACGAAATAATTTTCCTACGATATTCAATGGAAAACAAGCCAACCGATATCGGCAGAAGACTTGGATATCAGTCAGCTGGTTGATTGGGCTGGATGGAAAATTTTGATTGTTAGTGCTGAATCATAAGATACAGGTAGAATTATATTGCTTCTACCTGTATATCTGACGATTCAGCTCTGTATTGAAACAAACAATCTTTCTTGGAAAGATATAACATCTATGGCCACCTTAACTCAGAGTTGGAGAGCTGAAAAGCAGGAAGTTCTGTTTTGTTATGTTACATATCCAGTCATTCCAGCCTTTATACATTACATCTTTGGATAACTAACTATATTAGAACTCACCACAAAAAAACTCACAGGGGGTAATTTATAGAGTTCGCACAGCGCATATTTATTCGCAAATGGTTGTATTGCCCATGCTTTTCCCTGAATGCTAATATATTGCACTGCTCTGACCGTCTTTCCGGTTTTTGTGACTTTGCATTGTGAATACATTTTCGCAAATGAGTTTGTGGGAGTGCACCCACTGTCCAAAGTTGTTGTGCGAGAAAAATTTGCGTTGAATGTAACTCAAATTTGCATGAATGTTTTGCAAGTTGTGTCATAATTAAAATGCAGTGTGCACATAAATATTCACAATTTGAGATTTTTTTACATATTTAAAAAGCTCTTATAGACATTCGTATTGTGAAAAAAAATTGCAATTCTGTTTGATCAGTTGGAAAATTTGCCAGCGTTGGCTTCGCTAGCGTTCGCCACACTTCGCCAGGCGAATTTTCACCAGCGCTACGCAAATTCACTAAAGTGCAAAGTTACACTCAGGTCGGCGAACAGTAGCGTAGTTGTGCTAGTGTTACTTCGCTAGGCAGAGCGCAGTTACGCTAGCGAAGCCTAATTTGCATACGGCGGGAACTTTAACGTATCATAGAAGTATATGTTACAGCCACTACATTCCACTTCACAAGCCCAGGAAACCTTTAATAAATAAAATAAAGTTGTCCTATTGCCCTACATGTGTCCCCTGTATAGTTGTGTTGCCATAGGTTAGGAAATGTAGGGGGGAAGGAGGGTAACCCCCCCCACAAAAAAAAAAAAACGATCTTTTTCAGACTATCACCCTCCAATGGTAAAACACGCCAGTGTTTTTTTGAGACTTTCCAATTTTTTTTTTCAAACTCCTATCTATTGTATGGAACTTCACCTGGTCTGACCAAGCGAAGTAAAGTCTAACATAAGTGGTATCGTTCAGGAAAATGTTCCTTAGTGAATTACCTACTCTCTGCTGCTCCCTTGTGCTGTCCCACTGATCACTGACACTGGTACTGGAAAGGCAAGTGATTCAAACAACTGTCAAAATCTCTAGCCCAGCCCCATTTCAGATGGCTCCAGCAGGTGCCATGCTGCCCTAGGCCTGGGCCTTTGTGGTCTGCCCATGAATCCAAGCCTGTTTGTAACCTTGTATGAGCTCACAAGTTCCAGTGGTTTAAATAACATACAGACAATATGGCAACATTCCCAGAGCTTCCTATTTTCCAACCATGCCACACAGAGCCGGGCCAGCCCCAATTGAGCACGCGCATGCATGGATGGGTAAATTCTGCACAGAAGCTCGATTTGGCACTTGTGCACATCATCGTGCATAGAATCGCGAATAGCTGGGCATGCATGCGCAGAAGAGCAAATACATGGGGAGAGATGCGAATGGACATGGGGCAGGTACGTGTCTAGTATCCCCCACCATCTTTGCACCCTAGACATGTACCTACTCTGCCTACCCCTTTGCTCGGCCCTAAAGCCACACCTACCTTACTGCCTGCACCTCTCATCTGGCCACATCATCCATCCTTGCCAGTGTGTAGTCAAATGTATTACTGGAGGGGATTCAGGTGAGGGTGGCAAACATTATTTGAAGTGGACACCATTGACCATATCATTTTTAACATTAGGGATATGTTGAGGTAATCCAGCTAGAAGGGAAGACTCGCAAATTGTATGTTTTTTATAGATTAACATCTTATCAAAAGTTGGTGGATCCAGGAAAAATAAACTTTGAATTACCAAAAAGAAACTCTATCACTTGCTTAGGTGGTTCTTACTTTTTTTCATTATCCTAAGTCTCAGGACAAGTTGAGCCAGTTTTAGTTTATGGCCCCCATCAAATATAGTGGTGCAGTCAAAGTCCAATAGTTGTGCACTGTCCAGTAATGACCACATGACATGGTGGCCCTAAGTGACTAGTAAGTGTCTCTCAGTAAACGACAGTGAGTAACCATCTGGCTTCAACTGATCTGCAGCCTAAAGGTGGCCATTCACATAACAAATACAATCTCTCCCAAAATCATTGATTTTCTCTTCTACGGTAATCTCTGAATCTTCAGATATGTGGGTAAAAGCAAAACTATCTAAGGATTCAGCTTTAACATTTTGCTGATGTTTGGGTGTCTATAAAGGCTCTCTATAAAAATTTACTGACCAGTCTGATCAGCAAGACTTTTGCTAATATTGGTCAGTATGTCTCCCAGCATATACACACTGAATATCAGACAAGACCTCATTTCGTACAATAATATTGGTTTGGATAAGGACACCTTAAGGAAAGCACTGCATGGCCTTCAGAAATCACAGACTGCCTATCCCCATTCTTCACTACTTAATAAAACGGCATATTAATAAGGGATGGCATTTACTGTACCTACATCCACAGAAGAATACTACAGGTAATAATACATTGTCCAGAAAGCTCCAAATTATAGAAAGCTGTCTCTCATAGACTCCATTTTATCCAAATAATACAATTTTTTCCTTTTATCTTTTAATAATAAAACAGAACCTTGTACTTGGTCCCAACTAGGATATAATTAATCCTTAATGGAAGCAAAGCCAGCCTATTAGGTTTATATGATTTTATAGTAGACTTGATGTATGGAGATGCAAATTACTGAAATATCCATTATCCAGAAAACCCCAAATTCCACGCATTCTGAATAACAGGTCCCATACCTATAAAATGTGTTTGTCCTTGCAAAAAACAGCAAATTCCCAATGTGTCATATTAGTAATGGCCAGTGCAGAACTCAGAACTGGGAGAGAATGGGAGAATCACAATATTTTAAAATATACTGAAATTTCATAGGTGAGCTTCATTTCCATGCTGAACACTGTCATTTAACCTCTGCTTGCTCTTCTCAACAGATAGGGCTGCTCATAATAATTTTATTGGATATGGCTTGTGGCTGCTACAAATATAAGTTTATGTGTTATTATGGGATATCTACCATGCCTCCATGAGAATTAAATGTAATGTAGGTCTTTACAACGTCAAGAACAGCTATTAATCATGCCGTAAGACATAACCCAGAGGCTTTTGGCCTGCAGTATTACACTATACTATGTTTGGCTGCCAGCTCCATGATAAAATAGCTTCCCTATTAAGCATCAATGACATTAAGGATTCCTCTTATACAATGGAGTCAGGCTAGCAGCCATATTGATTTTCAAGTCAGGATACACTAGTGCATAAAAAGCACATTATCCTCATCCTAATAGAATGAAAGTGGCATTGTTTTCACTATGGGAAAACCACAGAGGAACACAATGAAAAAAAAGGACCAGTTGGATTGTAAAGAAGAATATTAGAGACTAAACAACAAACACTTCCATAAATATGTGTATTTTTGTTTGTAGAAAAGTTTTTTTTTTGGGTAAACATTTAGAAACAAACAGTTTAAAGTTGTAAAAAGAAAAAAATACTGTGTTTCTTGGAGAAGAAATATTACACTTTTGTTCACATACACAAGAGTATTCTTTGTGGTAGAAAGGTGGGCAACTGGCTACATCAGGCATCATACATATCCACTCAGGCAGCTAAAATATATTCATGGCCTGAAATGGTATCTCTCTATTATCAGGGAAAAAAAACTCTGAATGTTTTATACCCCGTTGTAACTAATACTGCAGGGAATATAGTGAGAAATAAAAGAAGCCGAGTATCTTTTCAGGTATAAACATAGACTGCTGAGAGTCATTCACCAATGAACAGATGATTGTGTTTTATTAGCGTAGCACTTAGGATGATTTGCTTGTATTCCTCATTGGACGGCTGTCTTTTGTCATGACAATGATATGGTCAGTGTAATGAATCTCTGTTTGCAACACCAGACCCTCTATTTACATGAGTTTGTTACAACATGTTGCTGTCTTACCTCCCGTATTGTTATGTAGATGGAACGTGTTGGCTTAAAGCACTTTTAATTCATCTGTCATTTGCTTAAGTATTCACTTGCAGGTCATCTGGACTGTTGGTGTGACCTGTACCAGCTGTTTTGCTGTTCTCAAAGGAGTAGAACAAAGAGAGCAATATGTATTAGGGCCTTGTTTGCAAACGCATCTCAAAGGGGTACAAGTGTGCCATATGCAATGACATGCAAATGTTAGTCTATTAGCTACATTGCACATTACTGTAAGTACGGTGGTTGAATAATTGCTTTGCATAGATCTCCCACCGAGACGGACAGGAATAGTAAAAAATCTGCAAGGAAAGGGAGGGGGACAAAGAAGCCTGTCTCAATAAACTTTGTGCTCTGCCAGTGAACAGGTTCTGGAGAATAGAAGCTGTGGTTGTAGTAAAGCCCAGTCCTGGCAAATATGCAACACAAATACAACTTTGTATATTCTTACAAATCATCAGGTGGAGTAAGAAATAGTAATGAAACAAAATTGGCTTCAAAAGTATTGTGAAATTCACAAAAACCGGGGCCAAATTTAATTTTCAATATGTTGCAATAAAGCATTTTTATAAGGCATGTTTAGTGCCTCTGCATAACAAGGTTACAAACAGAGACATTGGGGTCACTTTGCAAAAATTCCAAGGTTACTTGGGACACAAAAAGAACTCACCCCAAATGTCACCCTCACTGACTTTCAGGCTGGGCACTTAAGTTCATAACAAGGTTACAGATATGGACATTGGTAGAACAGTCACCCTGCTATAGTTCCAGGGGTACTCAGGGCACAAAAAAGTACTCATCCCTAAGCTCACCCTAACTAGCCTTCAGTCTGGGCCCTTTAGTTCATAACAAGGTTACAGGTAGAGACATTGGGGTAACAGTCACCCTGCTATAGTTCCAGGGGTACCCATGGCACAAAAAAGAACTCACCCCAAACCCCATCCTAACTGGCCTTTAGGCTGGGCTGTCTTAGGTCATAACAAGGTTACAGATACAGGATCTGAATTGCATGAATACCGTCTCCCATAGACTCAATTTTAATAATTTTTAAATTTTTAAAAATGATCATCTTTGGTCCGATTACCATCTTTGAGTCACGAAGGAATTTTGTCCCCCTCTGAGACAAATTGGGGGTTTAGCCTTCCACTGGATAAGCTATCAGTTAGGGAGGTTATGCTGTATATCTATAGACTTGAAAGGTTGAACTTGATGGACGTGTCTTTTTCAACCTAACCAGCTGTGTTTCAGGGACTGCTGCTGCCTGTATGAGTTTTGGGTTTTATTTCTGTAATTTAAAAAAAAGTGTCTCCTGAGCAGGTCCCTTTTATATCAGAAATCATTTAATCTGCCAGTTATTTGGTGTATGGTGGAAAACCTATGAACTCCTTGCAGTGCCCTGGTCAGAACACTGCAATGCAACAGCACTAACCACTGTGCCACCACATTATTATGTGCCACATTAGACACATTCTAAAACAATTTGCAACAATTTTTTTTACATGTGGGGTTTTTTCAATGACTTTAGTTTGATTGTATTTGCAAATGCTTTACTATTAATGTCTACATCACAGTTAATTGTCATACATGTACTGAATCATAGAGTCCCGAAGAGTAGGATTTTCAGGTGGGGGTATAGATGCAGGTCTGTGGGTCACTAAAAATCTTATCTTATGTTATACTGTCTATATTTTACTCCTTTTAAAAATACTTTTTTTCTGTCCCCGTCCACTTTCAATAATGCCACTTCCGGTTTGCAGAAACCTCCCTTCCTGTTTGATGTTGGTCGGTGGATTGTGGGTAAGGCAGTTGCAGGTCTGGGTTGGGTAGCGGATCAAAGTGGGTAAATATGCAGGTTGCAGTTCGGGTCACGGGCGGAGGGTTGTGGGTTTGAGTCTTAGAAATTGGTTCCACACAGGACTCTACGGTACCATATTAAGATTCCTTCATCTGGCAATTCCATCATTCACATGGACCTTTGCTCACATTGGCCACCCTTGCGCTGACACAAGTCAAGCTGATTCAGTATGCTTATTGACCCTCATCAATAATTGCCATGTTTGCACCCATTATATTTTTTTAAGAAAACCAAAGTGTAGGGAAAATATTTCTGTACCAAAAAATAAAAATAATGGGCAAGCTCAAATAGCAATGCCTTTTATGTTCCCTAAAACAATTATTCAACAACAATGTCACAACTCCATACCATTATTGCCCTATGGTGAAACCTTGTTTTTAATTTGCTGTGTTCTGATTTATCCATATGTGATCTGTGATGTTATGTCTTATTTTCTAGTAACTACGAATATTTAACTGTACGATTTGACCAGCTGCGAAAATGTGTTACCAATAATATTGATCGAATAGGTCCGTTTCTGTTCAAATTAGGGATGCATCTAATCCAGGATTCGGTTCAGGATTCGGCCAGGATTCGGCTTTTTCAGCAGGATTCGGTAGAATCCTTCTGCCTGTCTGAATCGAATCCTAATCCTAATTTGCATATGCAAATTAGGTCCAGGGAGGGAAATCATGTGACAAAAAAAGAAAGTAAAAAATGTTTCCCCCTTCCCACCCATAATTTGTATATGCAAATTAAGGCTCGGAATCTTTCGGGAAGGATTCGGGGGTTCGGCCAAATCCAAAATAATGGATTCAGTGCATCCCTAGTTCAAATTTGAACTGTTTGAATCATACAATTTAATTCTTCATTTTGAACGATCGCCTCCAAAAAAACTTCGACTTCTTAAACTTAGCCAAAATACTCCATATCGGTTATAGGAGGTCCCCCATAAGTAAAACAGTAATGTGGCAGGTTTAAGGTGGCAAATAGTCGAAGATGAAGAGACAGTACTTCAAAATTCGAATAGTCAGTCAATTCGATTCAAATTTTGGCCTATTCGATAGTCGTAGTACCCAAAAATTACTTAGAAATTCGAATTTGCACTTCAATCCTTGATAAATCTGCCCCAAAGTGTCTTATAGTACACAAGATCCATGAATAAGCTAAACTTTATATCCTTATTTTATTATATATTAGTAATGTCATCATTTCTAATACATCACTTGTGTCCCATGACTGTGTGACATGTGGCTCCAGGTGTAGAAAAGGAAGATACAACAAATTCATTCAGAGATTCATGTCCTGTATAACAGACCCAGTGTATTTAAATTCTCATAGAACTCTTCTGTGACTCTTAATACAGTATGGAATCCATTATCCAGAAACCTTTTATCTAGAAAGCTACAAATTAAGGGAAGGCTGTCTACCATAGACTCCATTTTAAGCAAATAATTAATTTTTTTTAAATTGATTAAAAAAATAAAATAATAATAAAACAGTACCTTGTACTTAACCCCCAATTAAGGTATACAGGTATGGGACCTGTTATCCAGAATGTGGGAGACCTGACAGAGCTATATAGAAAATATTACCCAACAATTATTATACTGGACCTGGGGTTTTGTGGATAATGGATCTTTCTGAAATTAGAGTCTCCATAACTAATGTCTACCAAAAAATGATGTAAACATTAATTAAACCTAATATGATGATTTTGCTTTAAATAAGGATTAATTTGATCTTAGTTGGGATCAAGTACAAGCTACTGTTTTATTATTACAGAGCTAAAGGTAATCATTTTTTTAAAAAAATTGATTATTTGGATAAAATGGAATCTCTGGGAGACAGCCTTTCTGTAATTCAGAGCTTTCTGGATAATGGGTTAACATATAACAGCTCCCATATCTGTACAGGTATGGAATCCTTTATCCAGAAAACTACAATTCACAGGATGCCCATCTCTTAATAAGCAAATAATTCTAATTTTGTGAAAATTAATTCCCTTTTCTCAGAGCTTCCTGAATACCGGATTTCCGGATAATGGATCTCATACCTGTAAATGAGCTTTATTAAAGGTAAAACCATCAGCGCTACTAAATAAGTTGGCGCTATAGAAATAAATGTTAATAAAATCCTATTCAGTTGATTAGATGTTCAAATTATTTTTGTAGTTGGCTTAAAATATGGAGATCCAAATTCTGGAAAGACCCCTTATCCAGTATCTTTAGATTATCTTGATATTGTATAATACTGTTGGTTAATACTCTCCATGTAAAATATGACTAAAAAATAACTATCTTATTTCAAACTAAAATTATATATACATCAAGGTCTTGACAATGGTCTTAGATGGAGACCGAAACGTTGACCTGTCCTTTATTTTTAGTATGTAACAAATAAAAGTAATTTTTTAAGCCTTTTCAAATCCTGGTGTGCATCTATACTCTATTCAAATTATATATATATATATATATATATATGTATACATATATATGAATATATATAGTGAACAAACAAGCCACACTCCAAGGACTTCATTTTGAAATACAAAAGTGAAGTTTTATTCTCAACGTTTCGGCTCCTTAACTGGGGCCGTCTTCAGGAGAGTGAATTCCACACAACAGTGAAGCAAATTTAAAGGCATGTGTAATTGGTGCCCATGTGCAACAGCTGATCAGTATATGTCATACAGCATAATCCTGTTAGTATCAATATATAGGTTTACTTATCATATAAGTGCATATTATACGTAGTAAGATCCAAATGGAAATGTGCATATTAATAAAAGGTGCATCATCTGTGTCAAAGTGCTTATTTGTGCTTGTGTCCATACATAAATGCTTATTTAATCACAAAACATTCTCCCGACAGCAGGGAGAAACACCATATTCACTTATTTCATTGATAACTGATAGGGTCTCTGGCAGTGTAGGAAAGCTGAAAGAATGAATGTTGTCAGTTATATCATAACAAAACCTAGGGAGATGTGCCTTCTATGTCCCTTATATACAGAAAGACTTGTCCTTTTATTTTGCTGTGGTCCATGGAGTGAAAATACAGGGCATCTGGATCTATGTGTACCTCCTGCCTAATTAAATATATTACGCTGCATACAATCGGTAAGGGCTGTTGTGCTGTCTTCTTTTCATTTAATAATGCTATTGCAAATTGGCTGATAGCATTTGGGCTAAAATACACGCAAGGCTTTTGCAAGGATAAAAATGTTCTGCCTTTTCTCTGGTGTACAGCAATTTGTCATGTAATTAGTCAGGCTAATTAAATTTTTGTAGCACTAATCAAACGAAAATGCTAAAATTTTCTTTGCAAAGCCAGTTTTCTGTCTGCTTGCATTTGAGTTGACGGCTGGAAACAGGGCCTGGTCTGTCTGCCACTCCACTTAACCACCTGATTTGCATTTTATATTGGCAAATCAAATTAAGCAGCAGTGGCTTTTAGAGTGATTGACTGAGGTCGGAGCTGTTCAGATGGGATTTTTCACAGAAAACTATGGACATTTTATTATGAGTGAGCTCGTACTTTTTTTGTATTCGGCGGACAGCATTCACTCAGCTAATTAAAAGTGCTTGATGCCTGTTGCAAGCTTATGATAGATTTCCCCATCTGCTGGGTATATTTGCCTTTCTATCATTTCTTGATGAAAGGCTTTACGTGGGATACATAAAATAGATTTCCTGAATAATACTCATTTCCAACCTGCGGATTCAGCCCATGTCTTATTCATTATGGCAGAATTGTGCACCACCTGTCCAGGTTATGCAAAAACTTCAGGTTGACACAGTCATATGCTCATGAAAGTACTCAAGATTTTTGTTACTTTTAAGGGGTCATTAATGAGTGCACCCCCAAGTGCAAGTTCCCTAATATGCAATGGAGCAATGACACAATTCATGCATTCAAACACGCTCCTGCACTTCCCCATGGTTGCCATTGCCTTCATTGTGCCTAAGTGCTCTTACACACGGGCGTTTACTTATGAGTTTTTCAAAGGCACAATGAACACAAAAAAACACATATATTGCATTTAAACATGCTTTTTTGACACAGCTAAATGTGCCTTTTTCATACCAAATGCAACGCTCTATTCTATTGACAACTGAAGGTGCCGAAATGTTGGAACAATAAATAAACTGTTTCTCTTTTTTGCCATATTTTAAAGTCCTATGAGTGCCTTTCTTTACATGATATTCTCTATGACTTTTCTACGGTGTGCACCCAGGCTTTTTCTCTTGTAAGCCAGTAAGTGAGTGCAGCTATTTTTTCTTTATATATCTAAAGATATATATATACATATATATATATATATTACAACCTGGGTGCAGTATCCCACATATTTATTCAATCCAAATGCCATAAGGTCCGCACTTTCAGGACTTTTAAGAAGTCCTTAGAGTGCGGACCTTATTGGATTTGGATTATATATTTATATATTTAAATCATGGCTCTATAACGGTTGTGGTCTTTATAAAGGTCTTAGGAGGAGACCAAAACGTTGGCCTGTTTTAAATGTTTTCTAATTAAATTATCTGATTTTTTTTTAAAAAAGGTTTCCCAATGTGCACTCACTTTATATGGATACTCATAAACATTATTTGTTGTGAGTAGCACCTGGCTCAATTAACCAATGAGTGGAGTGCAGTTGAACATTTGGATCTTTATCAATCCTTGATAAAGATCCAAATGTGGATTGAAACATTGGAATGCACAGTGGAATAAATATTCACTAATAAGAGAAACTGGTGTGCTGGTCTCCTTGACAAGTATGAATACAATTTAGATCAAGCACCTATAATAAGTGAAATGGATTATAATGCATAAACACACCTGAACTGTATGTGTGTGTGTGTGTGTTTATATATATGTATATATTATTAGAGCAGCTGAACTGGACAGGTTACCTATATATATATATATATATATATATATATATATATATATATATATATATATATATATATATATATATATATATATATATATATATAACAAACAAGAAAAAGTTGTGCTCACCACTAATTTTTAAAACCATTAGGCGGGGGTGCAATGAGGCTGTGACCACAAAATACATATAGACAAATGCAAAAGGTCCTCTGCACTCAACCCATTATCAATATATTTAAGACATTGAGACATTCTGTGCATACAGCTACTAAAAAATGCCTTACCCTTTAAACAACAGGGATTGTTTGACCATATATTGCAATATATTTAAGCTGGCCAACTACGTCAAAGTCATCCCATATCTGGCCAGTCCTACGCTCAATTTTCATCTGATTCATTAAGAATTTGACGTAGTTGGCCAGCTTAAATATATTGCAATATATGGACAAACAATCCCTGTTGTTTAAAGGGTAAGGCATTTTTTAGTAGCTGTATGCACAGAATGTCTCAATGTCTTAAATATATTGATAATGGGTTGAGTGCAGAGGACCTTTTGCATTTGTCTATATATATATATATATATATATATATTTCCGCCTAAATATTCGGAAGGGGTTTTTTACAGTGAGAGCTGTGAAGATGTGGAATTCTCTCCCTGAAACTGTTGTACTGGCTGATACATTAGATAGCTTTAAGAAGGGGTTGGATGGCTTTTTAGCAAGTGAGGGAATACAGGGTTATGGAAGATAGCTCATTATACAAGTTGATCCAGGGACTAGTCCGATTGCCATTTTGGAGTCAGGAAGGAATTTTTTCCCCCTCTGAGGCAAAATTCAAAATCCAATGATCTCCCTTTTCAGCTACTGGACAGAATAGACAGTTTCATGCCTTATTTCCTATTATTTCCAGTACAGTCTTTCAGATATTTCTCTTGACGGGATATCCCACTCCCTCAAATTGAAATTGAATTCAAATTCAAAATCTAGCAGAAGTTTTATTCACTGCCTTATCAGCCTTCCCATATCCTTCCTTTTGTTTTGTTTGTCTTGTTCCAGAATATATAGTCTGGGTTACATTTCCCTCTGTCTGAGCATTGGCACAGCTCATAACTGTATGCCCAGCCTTCTTTTTTTACCTTTCAATGTCTCACTTGTCCTCTAATTGCATTTGCTTCTATTACCTACAAGCTATCATTTGTATGTTCCAAATCTCCAGAGAGACCGATTCATTTATCTTTCCATTTCTTTTTTCTAATGCGCCACCTGTTGTTGCATTAAGATGCATGTTACTTGTTTTCATGGCTTTGTGCAGTTTAGCTTAAAAATTTGAAATTTAAAGGCAAGAATTTACTTTCATGAAAAAAGAAGAACTCAGATTCTAATCTTAAGAAACAAAGAAACTGATCTTTTTCCTTTTAACTCCTAGCTCAGTTCTTCCCACACTGTGGGGATGGACCCATGGATGGTGGAGTAGCGGTAGACAGGCTCAGCCTGAAGGTCAGATTTTAGGAAAATCCTTATTTTTTCTTCTACGTGCTCCTGGAACCATAGCACAAACATCAAAAAGTGTATATTGTGTTGGATCTTTGGCTGAATTGGGAAGGGCCATGGCCCCCCAAAAATTCTGCTGACCACTTCATGACAGGAAGAATGGGAGTGATGATAGCATGGTTGGTACCAGACAAGAGGATGAAAAGGGAAAGTGAGAGATAAGAAAAGAACACTATAGAGAAGTAAGATAGCAGTTAGTAAGATAGAAAATGACAGGTGATGAAAAAATAAGATATGGTCGGGAGAAGATAAATTAAAAAATTAGGTAGAAAAAGGTCAAGAAAAATGAGAACAGGAAAAAGATAAGAATATGTTGCAGGGTAAAACAGGTTTAAAAATTACATTATACATGGGTACATGTTGGTGTGTGGGAGTGCACTGTGTCTGGATTGCCGAGGACTCCTTGTCTTATTGAAAAAGGATCTACTGTATATTGTGCAATGTCATTAGAGCTCTGTTACAGAGCACTCTGCTTTACGGACAAGATGGTGGTGCCAAGCGCCACTCACTGACTTCACTGTGCCATGTGCGGGATGTCATAGCTCTGAAAATGGCACACAAATTCTAAATAAAAAGGAACGCCAAGACACGTGTTCAATGCCCAAAAATAGGATGCACTTCTTGGTGTTCCTGGGTGCTACATAATTCTTTATTAACTGTTTCCTGTACTTTTGACCCTCTGCATTGTTCCTGACTGTGACCAATTGCCGCCTGCCTTTGAACCTTTTGCCTGAATCATAACTACGATCCTTCTTGACCCCTCGGCTACCACATACTGGACTTTATACCTAGTGGTTCCTCCTTGGTCAAGACATCTCCATTAGTTGAGCGGCGAAGCCCTCACAGCAGTGATCCCACCAGTGTTTAAGCACAATGCACAGAAACAAAATGTATATCATTAAAACATCAATGAATTAAGGACTTAATACTGTTTGATGAGGAAGAGGCTAATAAGGTACTGGATGGGAAAGTGAGAGTGAGCAAAGGCCAAAATGTGATAAAAAGAAGTAAATGTAGGGAGAAGAGATGAGAAAGAGAGAAATACTGTATAAAACAACTCCTGATGTGGAAGTCATGCAAATATTGATACAGTTGTGTAGAATGGAAGGATATACACTGCCTCTCACAGTATAAGTGTAAGTCTTTCCTGCCTGTTACTGTTTAAAATATGCTTGTGGTGTCACTTCTCACTGCTTCTTCCTATACTATTGAATGTGTGCTTGGGATGCCAAAACCTCTCTCCTAATTATGTGCTTTAGTGCACCTGTTTCTCATGATATAATGTGCTTGGGGTGCCAGTGCCAATTACCTCTGCATATATCATTATTTGGATGCCAGAATCCTATTTCTCTCTTTTCTTGTAGGTCCAGCATTTGTAATGTGGGATGACAGTGTCTGTTGCTTCTCAATGTATAATGTTTCACTGTTAAGTCCATTTTGAACAGTGCCCACTGCTCTCATTGTATAGCACCTCGGTGATGCTATATTCCATTTATTTGTTGTTATGTTATGCAACAAACAACCAAACTCACATTTATCCTAGTGTATTATAATCTCCTAACAAAAAGCCAGAAGGGGCCATAGTTTAGTAACCCAGAAGGTGGGATCCGGCATTACTAGGCTTGTGGTTATGAAACTCTTTATACCAAAGGCACCTCCCTAGTTTTAATTATGGCCTGTACAGATAGATACCATAATACTATGCAAGCAGAGGGAATGCCCAGTACTAAGTACAATTCCACAAGAAAGGGAAAGCAGAATGTGACCCTTTATACTTATCTGAACATATTTAAATTTTAGTCTCTGTATAAGTAATTTCACTGGTGCTGAACCATTGAGTTTTAAAGAGATTCAAAGCAGTGAAATCTCTTATCCCATCTCTATATCTTACAGGCACTTATTATGCCCATTTTATTAAAGTAATTCTTTAAAAACTCTTCTAATCAAACTCATACTCCTCTGCGTGACCGGAATTATAGCAGTTAGGCTTCAATATTTTTCCAACAAGACTAAGCAATTCTTCCTCCAGCTGGCACTGTCTGTACCTTGTAGAATTTAAAGTAAAATATAAGATACATCTCTGTGCATAGCTTTGTCACACCAACATCTGGGGCACTTGACAATTTCTCGGTAAACCCTCAATAGATACTGCAACAGTTTGATCCATTCGTTTTAAAAAAGACAAAGATACATAAGGTGGCAAACTTGCCCAAAGGTTTTTTTTTTATTCTTTTTTATTGCTTTTAATACATGCAGCAAAAAAAAAATGAGAACAAATGACATAAATAAAAAATCAGGTGGCTATGCACAGTTCATTGCTTTTTTGTAGGTTTTACATACTGTTATCAATTAAAGGCACAAATAAAGAAAAAAATAGTGGTCTCAATGTGGGATGTCCTCCAGATCTAAAGAGTCTTGCCAGCATTTCCAAACCTGCTCAAATTTATCAGGTATACCCCTTTGTATGCATACCAAGCACGCCAGGGTGAGATGCTCTCACAGAAGAGATTTCCACACACTAGTAGTAGACAAAGATCTATTTAGTTCAGTCTACCCAAAATACTGACAATTTAGCCACACACCATCTGTGTTACTGGCTTTATTTTTAAACCTAAATTGCCTAATGTGCCATTATCACACAGCCTCCCATTTCCCTCTTACTGTTTCAAATATCCCGATGAGATCTCAGAAGTGTACATGTCCATGTCAAGTGGGCATATTCTGATATCATGAGGGTGAGGCTGTAAATGGCACTGTCCTATCAGGGATATCTCCCTTGGTTTTCTCCTAACCTGTACAGAGAAAAAACAATTCAAGCAATATCAGTCTTTCTCAGTACTAAAAACTATTCTTCTTGATATTTTAAAATATTCAGTGGCCCTTTGATAAAAAAAAAAAAACATTCGATTGAAAAAAAGCACCACCAGGTATAAAGAAAACTGCCCTTCTAATTATGCTTTAATACTTAAACCTCCATATTATTAAGCTACAAAATAAAATAATAAAGTCAGATTTTTTTTTATGACTTGTGTAAATGAATAGAAATTGTCTGGAGCAGACCAAAGGGTGTTTGAAAGGACAGCTGGAATATGCCTGTGATCTGACAGACACATTTTCTTGTCAATCTAAAAATGGGCTAAAATTATAGCTTTAAGCAGCCATTTGAATAATGTCATATAGAAAAAAAATCCCAAGACTATGACATAGAAAGGAAAAAGTGATTCACCTCAACTATGCATCCATCTACATGCAAAATTGTGTTCAGTATTTAACACATTAGTAACCAACAGCTGCATTCCTGGGATATCTACAGCATTGTTTTTTTCTTCAAATAAGCAAGTTTCAGGGCACCCCATTCACAGTCTTTTTGCACCAATCCAGTTGTTGGGAGTGTTTCTATTGTCTAGTTCCTAGCAGGCTGGTCATCAGCAACTTTTTGATTAACCAGTTTTAAAGGATCTGGTGAATTTTGATCCACACAATAGAATGACTACTCTCAATGCTTGGTACTGGTCAACTATTTTGTTTGAAAAAATAACATTTATTTTCTGGCTGATATTATTTTCCATACTGCTACATCTGAGATGAATGTACTGTATGTTTTTGGTTTGTTTCTTTAAAAACAGTTGTACAAAAAGCCCCATATGGTGGTCACTAACTATTTACCTCCAGTCATAGTATCCAAAGTCTGGCAATTACCTGCATGGTAGCATTTCTTGGGATAAAGGTGGCCATAGACGCACTGATAATATCGTAAATATCAATAATATTGTATCATCAGATCCAGGTAGAATTATATTGTTTCTACCTGTATATCTGATAATTCAGCTCTATGAGTCTGTATTGTAACGAACAATCTTTCTTGGGAACATCTTTTTCCAAGAAAGATTGTAATTGTTAAATCTATGGCCAGCTTATAGGACAAGGAAATTGAAACTATAGAAGTAGGCTAGAAATGTTGTATATTATGTTTTGTGCTTTTGTATCAGCCCAAGGCAACCACAGTCCTTTAGCAGTAAAGATCTGTGTCTCCAAAGATGCCCCAGTAGCTCCCCATCTGCTTTTCTGCTGATTCACTGATTCACATGCTCTGTTCTGCTGTCAGTTACTGAACTTAGGGACCGACTCAAAATATACAGTACACATAGAATATAAATGTCACAGTATAAGGCTGATTATTAATTAATATGAATAATTACTATGTGGCAGCACAGAAACCAGTGTATATGCATCCGCTAATTTTACAGGACAAACTCCTTTTCTGTGTGATAATTTGCGATGACCCCTAAGCTTAGCTTCTCAACAGCTGCAGCTCAGAGCTCACTGAGCATGTGAGTGTCGCAGACACTTTCCAAGATGGTGACCCCTTGTGACAAGTTTGAAATCCTGGATCATTGCTGCTATTGACAAGCTGAAACTTTAGTTTGGTGCAATAAGTTCAGTATATAAAACATGGCAGTTTTAGCCATAATGGTTTTTAAGGTTTAGTTCTCCTTTAAGTGTCTCCTGACCTAGGCATTGGCTTCAGTCAACTCAGAGGACTTAGTCCTCTCTGCCATTAGGTTTTAGAAGAGAGTGATTGAAAAGACCAAAGCATTAGTTTCACAGGCTTAATCCTCCCCCACTCGTAGCTTTTAAGAGACAGTGAGACTGCCCAGACCAACACCTATTTTTAAAGACAAGAGACCACAATTTAAAGGGATGGGTGTGGATTTTTAGGTTAAGTATTCTTATTTGTTTCTCGTTTTCATCCATGAAAGCAGACATTTGTGAGTTTTTTTAAATGTAAGTTTAGTTGAATCAGAATTGTACTGAAAAAGTCCTAGTAAGTAACAAGCAAGTAAAATTAAATACTAATAAATAAAAAATTATAATAATACTTAAGTCTCGCAATCAATCTCTTTTGGAGACTTAATTTAGTATAGGACCTGTTATCTAGAATGCTTGGGATGTGGGGCTTTCCAGATAAAGATTATTTTCGTATTTTGGATCCCGATTCCAAGTCTACTAAAAAATCATACATCATTAAACGGTTTTGCTTCCAATAAGAAGTAATTATGTCTTAGCTGGGATCAAGTACAATGTACTGTCTTATTATTACAGAGAAAGAGGATATTATTTTTTTAAATTTTAATTTGATTAAAATGGAGTCTATGGAGATGGCCTTTCAGTAATTTGGAGTTTCCTGGATAATGGTTTCCAGATAATGGATCTCTTATTATTATTATTATTATTATTAACATGTATTTATATTGTGTCAACATATTCGCCTGGTGCAAATTCGCCGGAATCTCACTCCTTTTTTTTTACGCCGGCCAAAAATGAAGCCTGCATAAAAAACGAGACACCAGCTGTGTTTCTCGGATTTTTCGCTGTTTCGCAAATTTTCACAGATATTTGGCAAAGCGAAACACCCCAGATTCACCAATCACTAGGAATAAGTTGTGGGTTTTCAGAAACAGGATCTGTAGCACCTAGAGCATAGGGCAGGCAGAGTGTTGAATACACAGGCATAGTAGGGTAGAGAGACTATGGCACACACGGACAGAGAAGGACTATGGCCTATGGCACACATAGGCAAATTAGGGCAGAGATGTTATGGCACACACAGGCATAGTAGGGCAGGGAGACTATGGCACACACAGTATGGCAGGCAGAATATGGCATGCAAAGGCAACATAGGGCAGGCAGAGTATGGCACACACAGGTAGAGTAAAGCAGGGAGAGTACACAGGCATAGTAGGGCAGGGAGAGTTTGGCACACACAGGCCACACAAGGGGAGGCCATTGGCCACCAGTTGAACAGCACTGCTCTATAGGAAAACATTTTACTGTTTTCCTCTTTAAGACAGGAACATGTAAGTAAAGTGCACAAAGGTAAAAAATGTAATTCTCTACTTTGATGAGGATTTTACATGGTTTGACCAGTAATATTGTTGCTGTAGAAACAACACTGATGATAAGTTCTTGACTAGACAGGTATATTCCCATTAACAAGTAAAGCAAATAAAAGTTAAACATTGCTAAACCTGTCATGCCTCAAACAACATTTCACTTTTATGGTGGAAGATACAGAAAATATAAGCTATGCAGTTCAAAAGGGGGAATTTCGTCTGTTGCTGTAAAAAACATTCCTGAAGCCTCTTCTGGTTTCGTAGAAACCATGTGGCTGTTTTGCTTCCTGAAAAAGGGAAAACACCAAAGATTTTTATAAACATGATTACTAAAGAAAAATAAAATCAATTCTGTATCTGAAATAGAACTATCCAAAATAATGGATCCACTGAATTTGTTTTTTAGAAAGGCAAAGAAATAATATGAACAATGCAAAAGTTCCTGTGTTTTAATCAAGTTTTACAAATTTATTTAGACACCAGTATACCAGTGAAGCTATTTTTAAATGGCTAATTTAATGCATGTATAACCTTTTTACAAATTACGAAGGCCATAGATGAGGGAGGGTCTGACAAAATAAGAAAACCACTGTTGTGGGTTAATATACATTAAATATGCATTTAAGACTGCAAGTGAATTGATCAAAGTGCCATTTTAAATGCAAATATCATACTTTTTTTTTAACACTGCATGTTTCCCAGAATTCCAGGGTTGATGCAGTTTCATGAGTCAATCATGGCTGATGCATCAAAATGATTTTTAATACAATTGTGCACATTAGGGATGGGAGAATTTATTCGCCTGGGTGAATTTGCAGCAAATTCCTGTGATTTGCCACAGGCGAATAAATACGAAAAACACCAAAAATTTGCCTGGCGAAAATTTGCCTGGCGAAAATTTGCCTGGCGAAAATTCCCCGGCATCTAGTTTTGGACGCAGGCGTCCGTTTTTGGAAGCGGGCGTCCGGTTTTGGCAGTCAGTGTAAAATAAAAAAATGAAGTTGGGGCGCCTGCGTCCAAAAATGGAAGCCCACGTCCAAAACGCAATGCCGTGGCATTTTGCAAATTTTCCACCATTTCGTGAATTTCTAATAGAAATTCGCAAAATTTTGACGATGCAAAACGCCCCAGATTCGCCCATCACTAGTGCACACGCATAACACAATCAGACATATATTTTACAGTCCTCTTGGGGTAATTTCCAATTGGTGAGATAGTGTGTGCCAAATTTCTTTGATAGAAGTGTGCTGTGCCTAGTGATGCAGGGTACAAAGTGAAACCTGGAGCTAAAGCTTGGTCCATAGGTAATGTTACTCCAGGGTTCCCCTGGGACAATAGATGAAGACAATAGATGCAACACCTCTCAATTTGGAGGAGACAATAAGAACTGAGTGGTGCTGAATGCAAATAGGGAGGTACAATCAGTGCATTTTGATGCAAAAAACATTGATAAATGTTGTTGGGAAAAATTGAGCGAGTAACTGTACTTTTTTACTTCTATGCTCAGTAATTACAATGTCTCCAGTATAATCATGGACTGTAAATTGTTATTTAAGAAATAGAAATACAGCTGGAAATATTTTAACAATAAGGAATTAAAACTAAAATATTATTTGTTGTCTTTAATTATATATTTACTTTTTAATCCAGCACATTGCAGTTTTTCTCTCCTGAACAACAACAGCAACAACAAAAAAAAGTAAAAGGACAAACCACTAAAAGCTTCATTGACAATACTGCCCAGACTGCACATTTCTCCCAAGCCCTGCAACTGGAGATTTCTAATTCTTCATTTCAGACAAAATACAAACCCCAACTGCCCATTTGAAGAAATGTGCCATAGTACACCACAGGATTGTCTTGCTGGGTTAGTTTTTCTCAAAAGAAAGGTTATCTTTCTCTGTTAACAAATTGTGCACAGTTCTTAAACCTTGAATTAACAAGAGAAAACGAAAAGAATGTCTATTCCTTTGACTGTCCCACAGCTGTCAAACAGTGTACTGCTTGTAATGCTTTCTGCAGACTCCCACAAAGCAGGTCAGTTGCTCAGTTCTTGCAGATAACATATGTAGTGCATGACTGGTTCATGCATCTGGGGGTTTATGCTACAAAGACACAATTATCTTTGGCAATTTTAGGAATAGGTATAATTAGCATACAATATAAGTGTGGGAACTGATAAATATAAGGTTCATCTCTCAAAACAACTCCAGCATTACTTACAGGAGAAAGCTTTTCATGAGCTGATCAAAAAAGAGAAAGAAACTAATTTCTTAAGGGAAATATTTTTTTCTTGCTTAATTGTACTTTATTCAGGGAATGACTATACTATATTATATTTTCCTCTGTACAAACTATGATTTGGTTGGGATTGTCTTTGGCCAAAACCCAGATATACTGGTGGGATTCTTGCCCAGAATGTATTACTTATCATAATCAACATTATTTTTTATTTTAATTTATATAAGTTAGGTCATATTTTCATTGCAATATTGGATTTTTTTCCTAGTTTGAGTTTTCTGACTTTACATTTTTTTCAGAATTAACTGAAAAAAAAAACTAAAAAAATTCAGTCAAAAGATTGGGCAGCTAAAACCTGCTGAGTTTCTGTCAATGAGAAACTTCCTTGCTTTTTGTTTTTTATTTAATTATTGAATTCGAAGAATTTTAAAAGGCAGTACTTCAAAAATTTTACTTTTTTTTCTATTTGAATTGAATTGAAGTAGCCCAAAATTACTTTGAAATTCCAATTTTTTAAATTAGAATTTTTTTTAAATATTCACTTCGACCCTTAAAAATGTGCCCCTAAAAGTCTGAATGGTCAATAGGACTAGGGCAGGTCCCATTAAATTCCATTGGACCTTGACTACTTTTACTTGGGAAAGTTTTTTATTAGTGTTTTTAGTGGTTTATACTCTCTCAAATTTTTTGAGTTTTAGAGAAACATTTAAAAAATTTGAATTTTTTAGAGAAAAGATATGATTTGTGAAATAAATAAAAATTCATATCTTAGTAAGTTTGCCCCTTATTTTCAATTATTAAATCATGAAAAACACAAATTCATGAATTGAAAAATCCCTGGCCTCAAAATTGGGGGGGGGGG
>CM044432.1:178907266-178930004 GCA_024363595.1 Xenopus borealis
GCAAAAGAATAAGAAATCAGGAAGGGGGCAAATAGTTTTTCACACCACTGTATATACGATATGTTGCCAGAGTCTGAGGAGAACAGAGAAGCAACTGAAAAACTTTAAACTTTTGGCAAAAGAGATCTGGTCAGATATTAAAGACTTAGGGGACCGCAACGTACATTTAGAAAACAAAATGGAAGAACTTGTTACAGCCCATAATAATCTGGTAGATGAAACCAGCACAACCAACGACGATGTTCAGCAGATAAAGAATAAGCTAATGGACCTGGAAGACAGATCCAGAAGGAACAATGTGCTCATTCGTGGAATTCCTGAATCCATAATAGCAGACCTATTGATGACGCACTTTACAGAGCTGCTATATACCATACTACCAGATACTCCAAAAGAGCACCTGATGCTAGATCGCATACACAGGACAATGAAAGACAAAACAGCTCCGGCTTCAGCACCTAGAGATGTTCTGGTAAGACTGCACTTCTTTCATATTAAAGAAAAACTTATGCTCGGCACTCGGAAAAAAAGAACTCGTACCGGAAAAATATCAATCCTTGCAGTTCTTCACGAATTTGTCCCCAGCAACTCTAGCAAAACAGAGAACACTAGCTCCAATTACTCAAACGCTAAGACAACATACAATTCCATATAAATGGGGATTTCCAGCTAAACTACTCTGCTCCCAGAAAGAACGACATATGTCATTAACACTTTAGAGGACGGTGCAAACCTCCTAACCTCAAGGAACCTAAATTCACCAAATCTCCCTACTACATCAGAGCCCAAAGGCACCAAGCAAATCATAGAGGATTGGACCATGGGAACTGGGAAAACCCAAAGAAAGCCAACATCAATACCATGGCACACAGAGTCATCCTGAAAGAATAATTTATCACTTGCGGGTATATACCTAATCTCTACACAAAGTAATTTCAAACTTGAGACAGCCCGGGACCATGCAAAGGCAACTCTCGATACAAACCAAGTACTGAGTGAGTATTGTTCATGTATGATAATCACTACCAAGGTTTGGTGGTTTGTTTATCCACCATAGTTTTCTTTATTCTAATGTTCTTTCACTGTTTTATCTTTAAATTTCTACTCTTGACTCTGGGGAAATCTATCACTATATTTCTAATAATTTGTTTAATTGCCAAAATAGTTAAAATGTTACCTAAGGGACTTCTGCCCAAGATCATTCACCAGAAGCATATATTCTATTTATTCTAATTCCAAATATGGCAATTAACTATCTATCTCTGAACATCCATGGACTAAACTCTCCAATTAAACGAGCCTTAGCGCTCAGAGAGGCAGCTAAACACACTAGTGATATTATATGGTTACAAGAAACCCATTTTAAAAAACTGCCCAACCTAAGCTAGGCAATAAAATGTACCCCACAAGTTGCATCTGCAAATACAAAAAGTAAATGAGTAGCCATATTAATGCATAGTAAAATTGCATTCCAACTGGATAGATAACTGGTGGACCCCTCAGGCAGATGTTTCATAGTTATTGGCACTATATGTAACAAATGGTACACACTGGTTAATATATATATGCCGCAAATTAAAGACAATTTTTTTTTTTAAAACAAGCCCTGCACCAAGTAGAGCAGTGTAGAAAGGGTACGGTGATAATTAGAGGAGATTTTAACTGTACAGTAGATGGCAGATAGGAAAACAATTAAGGTAAAATCTGCCAAACACCCTTCTCTATATTATATTATTCATCATTTAGAAACCCACAAAATCCCCTCTGTAATCCTATCACTTGATGCGAAAAAGGCCTTTGACCGCATACATTGGGGGTATATTCAAAAAGTCTTAAAGAAATTACTTCTTGGAAAACGATGTTTGTTTCTTGGATTTTTAGAATACAAGCTTTGAAAATGACATGTTTACCTAAAATATTATATTTAATGCGAGTAGTGCGAATTGAATTACATCGACAATACCTACAGACTCTACAACAAATCTTCACTATGTTTATATGGAACTATAAAAAAACACTGCCTCTCGCAACATATTCTGCTAAAAAAAGGCAGTCTGGCATCTCCTGCCATTTCACTATAACACAAAGCAACAGCATTGGACCAACTCACAGAATTAAATCTCCCTCAAGGATCCAAACACTGGGTTTATATTGAAAACTCATATCTTCACCCATGGGACCCATCTCAAATCTTCACATCCCTCAGACCAACTAAATTTTCTAACCCAAGGATTATTCCTCAACATGTGGTGGATTATCAAAAACTGGCACTTGATCCGCAACTCTAAACACATCTCACCATTTACCGCTATCTACAATTACAATGAAAATATCCTCATTACAACTGGACTCAGAATGGAATATTTTGCCTCACAATTGGTAGAAAACCAAACAATAAAACCATATATATATATATATATATATATATATATATATATATATATATATATATATATATACAGAGAGAATTCAATCCCCCACAAACTGACTTTTACAAATATCTCCAGCTATGCCACTACTCTCAAAAATGGATCCAAAAATCAATAGACCTCCTACAACATGAAATATATTTTCAAAATCCAACACACAAGAAGAAAGGTACTGTAACACTATATCAGCTAATACTAAACCAGATGATCCCAACATGAACATATTCATGAAAAAATGGGAAATAGACCTACAACAAACATTTACAAAACAAGATTAGGACCAAGCTTTTAAATCACCACTGCAATACTGTAAATTCGTTAATGACCTTGAAAATGCTAAAAACCTAATTTACTAGTGGTACCTAACACCAAATAAGCTACAAAAGATATTCGGCTCACCAAATAAATGCTGGAGAAATTGCAGCAGTTCAGGCAGTTTCTTACATATTTGGTGGTCCTGCCCAGCAATAAAAACGCTTTGGAAACAGGTGGAAGCCCTAATTCATAATATCACCCAAAAAACTACACCATTAAACCCGGAGCTGGCTCTGTTGGGCATAATAAAACCTAATCCTACTCTACAATATACTAAAGCACAACTTTATCTAATATACCACATTCTATTTGCAACCAGAATGGCTATTGCAAGAAAATGGAAATCTCAAGATATACCATCAATACAATCACGGCTAACTATGAATGTACTGTTGCCAGGATCTAAGGTTCAATATTCAATATTGCAAATTATTGACACTATTACCAAACATGTAATAACTTGCACTAATGTATATACAAACTGCTATACAATTGTCTGACAAATAACAGTATTTCGCTCAACCACCCTTCTTGGAGCAGATTCTCCCTGGAGTCAAGGTATTCAACTCTCTTTTCCTCCCTTCCTCTTCACTTCTTCTTTTCCTATCCTTTATTACAATATAATGTTGTAATTTACAATGTTTTCTTTGAAACAATAAAAAAGTTAAATATAAAAAAAATCTGAATATAAAAGGTACCAATGAAAAAAGTGCTGATCTGTGTGCTAAAAATGCAAAAACCAGTATAAAAAAATAGGGGTACATTTATTAAAGGTCCATTTTTTTCTGGTTGGGCTATTTTCAGCAAAAAAAAGAATGGCAACAAATCCAAATCTGATTTTGGAAGATCTTTCTTGCCTTCATGATCTTCAAGTATTTCAGGCATTTTTCCAGCAACAAATTTGGAAAAATTTGCATGATTTGAATTGTTGCTTAGTTTTGTCATGAATTTCCTGCACATTCTTTTTTCATTTCGATTTTTTGGTAAATTAAGGCCATTCATGGTTGGGAGTTTGGTCAAAAATTTATTAGAAAAAAAAATGTTTTAATAAATACCCCCCCCCATAAAGGCTGAATCGATTTAAAATGGCCAAATATGATCAGCGCAGCTCCCATTGACTTCTATAGGTCCTTAACTATTTTTACTTGAAGTTTTGTATTACAGTTTTTCATGGTTTTTACACTTAGGGGCAGATTTATCAAGGGTTGAAGTGAAAATTCAACTTAATAAAATTAGAATTTCTAAGTAATTTTTGGGGACTTCGACTACTGAATAGGCCAAAATTTTATTTGAATTGGAAAAATTCGACCTTTCAAAAATTCATTTTCAACCCTTCTTCACCTTAAACCTGTGGAATTGCTCTTTTAGCCTATGGGGGACCTCTTATAACCTTTATGGAATCTTTCTGAAATTTTTGAGAATTCTATTTATTTTGGAGGAAATAGTTTGAATCGAACGATTTGAACTATTTGAATTTGATTGAAAACTGACCTATTTGATCAAATACAGTCCAAATTTGATGATCGAATTTCGAAGTATTTTCACTTTGGAATTCGACCCTTGATAAATCTGCCCCTTAATAAATCGTGAGTGTTTGAGAATTAAAAAACATTTTTAGAGAAAAAATACAATTTCTCAAAAAAATTTAGTGTTAGTAAATTGGAGATTGTAATACTAAATATTCCTTACTATGAAAACTATATAACACTAGTAATGAGCAAATCTGTCCTGTTTCGCTTCTTAGAAATGGGTGAAATTTGTGTCACAGTGACTTTTTTTGTTGCTGGGGGTTTGGTAGTTTTGTCAATTTTTTTATATAGTGAGAAAAATTCATTTTTAAGAAATTTGATGCATTCTAGTTGTTTTTCAATCAAGTTTTGGAATCAACTTTTTTTAAATAAATATGTAAACATTAATGCAAAATTTGGAGTTTATTCAAATAAAAAAATTAAAATTCAAAATTCAATTTTAATGTAGAGGCCTCCCCATGTCTAGAAGCAAACTTTACCTCTGCCTTTTAAAGCATTGCTGTAATTTAATTTTTTCCCCAATGAAAACATATACCAGTTAATGATTCCTAAGTAGTTCTAAAGGCACCGCTGTAACTTGCTACTACTTACTGGAACATTTTTACAGAATATAAGCATATGCAATGTGGGTGTATTAAACATCTGTCCAGGAGACCCTGGTATAGTTTATTTTGTTTTCATTTTAACACATTACTGAATTCCATTTCTAATAGCTGTGCTAGACAGTCAGATGTCCAGTAATTCACAGCTTTGGCACAAATGTAGGGGTTACAGATGCATGGGCTGTAAAATAAGATTTTCATGGCAAACATGTTTAAGCCATATAGATTTATACAATGTAGGTAGCATGAACTTCACAATAGGACACAACAATTTTATCATGGAAATGTAGATACAAAATAATAGTGAATTTTCTTTTGTAAATATCTATCTACACCAGTGATCCACAACCAGTAAATCATGAGCAAGATGCTCACCAAACTCCTGAATGTTGCTCCCAATGGCCTCAAAGCAGGTGCTTATTTTTGAATTCTCGACTTGTAAGCAAGTATTAGTTGCAGAAAACAATGTGTACTGCCAAACAGAGCCTCCTGTAGGCTGCCAGTCAACATAGGGGCTCCTTGTGCATGCATGTGTTGCTCGTCAACATTTTTTCATAATTGAATGTGGTTCTCATATAAAAAGGGTTGGGGATCCCTGTGTGGGGATCCCTGTTCTACACTATTAGCTTTTTCAGTATTAACATCAGCAAACCAATCAATGTTTGTAGTATACATTGATTTGTGTGTTTCCTATAGCAATAAAGTAACAATGGATGCTGTCAGTCTATAAAAAGTCTGCTAACAACAACATTCAATAATATACACTGTTTAGATAGGGCTAGATGGAACACCAAGGACAGATTTTTGAAGAATCTGTATTTTTTCACTACATGGTACTAAAAGAAATCTTACAGATTTAACAAGCTGTTTTTGAAAAGATATCTTCTGAATTATTAAAACATGGTATGAAAGTTCAATCTTTCTGAAGAGCTCTAACATCTCATAGAATATAATGGACTTAGAGCTAAAAAGCATTAATGAATAAATATATTCATTAAACACTTTCCTGAGAGTTAGGAAAATGTTTAATTGTAGACAGTCAGGAAAGTGTGATTAACAAAAAAGTGAAATTACTGGGAATTCTTTAGAGCTCTTCAGTTCAACTTTAGCAAATCTCCACTCTCTACACCTAAATGAAAATGTTTTTAACAAATATTGGTTTTTCAATTTCTTGTTTTTAAAGTTTACAAAAAATGTGTTTAATCTTCTCTCATTTTCCCCAGTAGCAATATTGTAATCCTGGCCTAAGATCTGGTCTAAGCTCATCCATTACATTTGTTCTTTCTGTTCTTTCTTTTCTATGCCAGCATCTAATATATCCCATTGTGACAGTTTATAGAGTAAGAATTATTCTACTGAGAAACATGAGCAATGTAAAAAAGAAACTAATACATATTAAAATGTAAATTTGAAGAATAAGTTTGGTTTGTATGCTGTATTATTTGAAAGCTTTCTCATATATGTAATAAATGACCCTACATTTGCCCAGGTGCAGCAACGCATAGCAACCTATAGTAACCCATATCAACCAATAACATGCTTTTAAATGAGTGATGAGGGAGGCTGACCTGCAATGCATTTGCTATTTTCCAAACAAAATGAAACAATAGCACAGAATTATGGAAATTTTTGCTACAGCTGCAGTGGTAGAATAGTCTACAAAAATACATTTTATAAAATTAGTATGTAGTTCCTTTAATCAGAATGTATTTTATTTTCATTAGTGGCATGCTGCCAAACCTTTATCATGTTTATAAATATATAACTGAATCTGGGCATGCATATTTATTAAAATTTTAATTTATCAATTTAAGGGGCCCATTTATTAAATTTAAAAATTTTCAGGTTGAGTTTTTAAAGGGGAAAAAACTGGAATTTTTGAGAAACAATTTTTTAAAAAAAATATTTCTTATGCTCTGAAGCTGCAAAAAATCTGAAAATACTCCAGCTAAAACCTGTCAAAATCATGTAGCAGTCAATGGCAGATGGTTCCTTAACAATTGGAACATATTTTTTGCCTTCAGGGTTCTCTATAGTTTTGGGATGTTTGGGCTGATTTTCATTATCTGATAAATTGGAGCTGTTGCTGTGACAACAACTCCATAAAGTTGAGTTTCCAGGATGTCAATTCAAATTTGAATTAACGCACAAATTTGTTGCGACTTTTTCCTTGCACCAATTTTTTCAAGTTTTAATTGTATATTTAGGGAATTTGGGTTTGGGATTTTGGCTATTTTTTTTTAATTATAGTGAGAAAATATTGAGTTTTAGTAAATACTATTAGAGAGTTTTTTTTATTTTGAATAAACTTGACATTTTCCCCTCAAATTTTTACATAGTTATTAAGGAATTCAAAACAAAAAGATCAATTGAATAAAACAGTGAAAAAACTTGAATGCATTAACACTCATAATTTACTAATCATATTCAGTGGGTCTATAAATTCAAAAATGTTGGAAAAAAATAAAAAACTATGCCCATTGACTTCTATATGAACTTGCAAGTTTTTAGATGCCATTTGAAGTTTTCAACAAAATTTTAATGAAATATAAAATATTTGAGTTTTGGAACTAATTCAAATTCTGTATAAATAAATAAATAAATAAACAATTGAGAAACATTTGATTCTTTATAATAACATTTTATTACTAAGATAAATTTGTTCTCATTTCTTCTTCCCTTTTTTCTTAAAATTCTTCTTTACAAAGTTTTGCCCACCTGTGTTCAATTATTTCTTAGTTCTACTAAAGCACAAGTAAGTGTGAAGCACATAAGGTGTTTCTCTGCATGAATTCCTCATACTGTAGCTGAGCTGTAAAGTGCTTCTAAGCCTCTGCTACTTCATTTTTTTCCTCTCCTCTGGGATATTACCTTGTGGAATAAAGATCACATTCCCTAGTTCTTCTGCCTATGTAGTTTACACCAACCTAATCATATTTATCCGAAGCATAATTATATGCATTGTGGAGTATTTTGCTAGACTGTCAGATGTTCACAGCCTGAAGAAAAACATGGAAACATAGGGGTTATTTTTCCTACTTTTATAAAGTGAGGTCAGCTGTATAATAAACATTTTATTTCACCCTGCAGCTTTGTAAAATTTAAATAACTTGGCCACTGAGTTTCTTGTGTTTCACAGAGTTTCACAGAGCTTTAGGTGAAAACAGACATAAGACTGTAAATGAATAAAAGCAATTTTGGGTATAAACATCTAATCATTTTCTAGGATATTCCTTAATATATATATGAATATATGTGAATTTTATCATTAAATTCTACAACAATAGGTCACTTGTGGTGTTTTATGTGGCTTTTTAAAACCTACACCTCTTTTTTTCCCCTGCTATACTATTGGCAAACTATTAATTACACAGGATTTTACACAGTGTACCTTGGCGTTAATGTGACACTTTTTGTACACTTTTATGAATATGCTTTCAATTTGGTTAGTAAAAATAATAGATTTATTAAACACAAATTGCATTTTACAGACCTGTATGTACTGTTTGTGTATGGGACACTCGATGGGGCCCATTTACTAACAAGAAAATTTAATTTTTTTCATGAATTTTGAAAAATTTGTGGTTTTTCTATATTTTTAAAAAGCTCTAAAAATATAAGATATATTATGTGTAAAAACCTCAAAAACCTCTAATGCCAAACTGTGCCAAGTAAAAGTTGTTGAAGTCCTTTAGAAGTCAAAGAGCACCTGTTATCAACAGTCTCATTTTAGTGGTTTTACAGGTTTTTGAAACCACACTAAACTCACTTTATCTTAAACCACAAATGCCATGGACTTTATTAAAAAAAAAATCTCTTATAGAGTTTTATGGATGATTCCTAGCCTAAAAAAATTACTTATAAAATCCACAACTGATTAAAAAAGGTTCCATAGGAACACTGCAACTCCCATTGATTTCTATAGGGCTTTGACTTTCTTTACATGGTGTTTTTTTGTATTAG
The DNA here is from genome assembly GCA_024363595.1 of Xenopus borealis. Lineage (NCBI taxonomy): Eukaryota > Metazoa > Chordata > Amphibia > Anura > Pipidae > Xenopus > Xenopus borealis. Next base: position 178,916,105 of record CM044432.1, read on the forward strand.
AGTTTTTCATGGATTTTATTCATAATAATAAATGTCTTATTACTAGATTTTTTAAAGAAATATAGGAAAACCACTAATGATTTGAGATTCTTGAAAAAAATAAAATAAAATTGTTAATAGACCCCTTAGGGAGCAAATGATCCCTGCAACTGATCTATGTTGTAATTAATGATGGGCACATTTTTTCACCAGGCATGGATTCATAGCGATATTCCAAATTTTGCCATCTGCAAACGTTTCCAATAAACTGCAACAAAAATCTTCCATGAAAACTTTTGCAGCAACAAAAAAGTTGCCGTGACAAAATTGTCATCAAGATGAAAAAGTCACCATAAGAAAAGTATCCATTGACTTTAATGCATTTGAAGTGAGAAAAATTTGTTGAAAGTCTAAAAATCTGTTGCACATAATTTTTTTGCAGTTTTGCTAATTTTTCTGCAAATAGGACAGATTCACTCATCAGTAATTTTAATTTCTCAATGACCACCCAGCAATGTTGCTTACCTTAAAGGGTATACAGTATCTATCACCCTGCATAGTAACACCCTATTAAATAGTAATTCAACAATGACAGAATAAAATCCTCCTCTCTCATTACTATTCCAAGCAAAAAAAGACAGGTTAAATAAGTCAGTATGGTACAGAGTAAGCATTAAGAAGCGTAGTCAGAATAGAGATACAGAGGGCCTTGTGAAAATTTCATTATTTCATTATTTAAATTTCATGGTATGACTTCAGGTGCCACAGTGAGTATAAAAATAGCATGCACGAATGATGCTTGCTTCAAACCAGGAAAGCAGCATTAGATTAACATTAGACCTAATATTGGCTAACTAATGTATGTAAGAATGCAAGCTTTTGAGAAAATAATTAAAAAATACATTGTGATCAGGCATTCTCCTTTTATGCTATGTCATTGTTTTCTCACTCGAATTGTTTTCCATTTTCTTCATTTTATAATAAACAAATTTGATTATTTCTGCAACATTTAGAAGAAAATGAAGCATTTATGTTTCACACAAGATGTTTGTTTTTTCCATTCATTTTCCCCTATTTAAATTAAAATCCTTCTCCAATTAATGGTTCATATGGTCCATTTTAATAGCGTCATTTTGAGGTTTAAAAAAAGAAAGTTTTAATTGTGAAAGAAAAACTGAATTCTGTAAGTGAAAAGTAATTTTGTCAATTATATGAATGCATGAACAAGATATCCCTAAAAAATGCAATTATCAAAGGCATTGTTAGGATAAAAGAAGCCTTTAAAAATATCATGAAATCTATATTACCTAATATTTATTTCCTGAATGACATTCTTAAAATTTATAGAGTAGCACTGTGCCAATGAAGGCAAAACTTTTCCTTTAAGAACATAGCACTTTTTATTAGTCCATTACTGTACAATCAATAGTCACATTAAACCCTGCTTCTGGGGGCTGCTCCAAACCAATGCAAGAATTTAAAAACTCACTTTTTCCACTTTTTTAACATTTAAACTCTTTCAAGAAGCAATGAAAATATGTTAAAATACTTTTTTCCCAAAACAGCAGGCTCGCAGTTCCACATTGTGCATAGAGCTATACTTTATGAATAAAGTCTGCAGAACATCCACATAAACAGAATGTAACTTTTTATGAACAGATTCCTAATACAGAAAGCTGCTTCAAGCATTTGACATTTAAAGATTTGTATGCCACAGGATTAAATCCCAGTTCCTCCACAATAAATTACATTCTAGTTCAGTTTTTATGACTTCTCCATGAGAAACAAAAAGAAAATAAAGAGTGAACTGAAAAACAGTTTTGTTTTCGTTGGTAAACGCAGGCCTGCTATAATAGTTAAGTCTATTAAAAAGCACAAGAACATTCTTTTTAAATGTATTTACATTATTTTTCTACTGATATTTAGTAGGAAAAAAATCATATAAACTGCCAATATAATGCAAAGTTAATAATTTGATATATTTTAGTAATATCAGTATACCGTAATTAAGGTTTCTGATCTTTCTCTATTTTTAATATACTATTTTGTGTTTATGCAGTTTGTAAATGCAAATGCCAGTCTATATGTTAATTTTCCAGGGAAATGCTAAGTTTTGTTTTTATCTGGAAAGAATAAAGCTTTCTTGTACAAAAGATTTTATTATAAGCCATCATAAAAAAACGATTGAAAAGGATTTCAGACAGTTGTATATGTCTTTAGTACCTGTACTTTAATGGCATAAAAGACCAAAAACATTTTGTCTGGTCTTCATTTATGGCTCAAGGTATCAATATCAATATTCTGCTAAGACCATAATTGCTGCAGACATTTCCTATATAAATCGCAAAAATAGGACAAAGAAGAATGAAGGGATTTGCAAATATAGTTCACATTTTATGAAACAAATATGCTGTTTCCCATACATACAAGAATTTATGAAATTGTGTACATTGTGTCATTGTGAATTTTTTGTGACAATAAAATCATAATTATTTCCAAAATGGGGTCTTCTCATTTTTTTAAATTTGTCAAGCAAAAAATTTGTATACAAAAACTTGAATTCTGTAAAAGTCAATGGGGTAAATTCACTAAAGGGCAAATTGTCACCAGCAACCACTTGGTCACATTCCATGCCACTTTGCCACCACATTCTACACTTCACTAATTCACTAAAATGTGAAGTTGTGTCCTAAGCACCAATCACTGGCTACTTTTCGCTAGCAAGCATTTCATAGTGAAGATTCGCTAGCGGTTGTTTGTGCCTAGCAAAACTTCACTAGTAGACTTATGCTTAGGTCAATTTGAATAGGGGAGGTGCATAAAAGTCATAAACGTCTGTTTTTGACATGGTGGATATGCATGAAGTGGACACTTTTTATTACAAATTTCAAAGGGAGTTAATAAAGACAAAATGAGTAGTGATGGGCAAATAAATTCGCCCTAGGAGAATTCGCGGTGAATTTCCGACATTCGCCGATGGCGAAATGCTCATGAAAATTCTCAGTGTGTTTTGTTTCGCCGCACGTCTCATTTCGTCGCGCGCCGAATTCGTCGCGCGCCGAGTTCGCCACTTCGCTTCAAAACAGCACAATCAGTGAAAAATATTTTTAAAAATAAATGAATATATATTAAAATATGCCTTTTTAATGTTTCACTATTTTAAATAATAATCACAGATGTTTTTAAGAAGCTGGCAAAATGGGAGGCCTTTTTTTCTTTTGAAAAGATAAGAGTCCACTAACAATGCAGGGCATGTGTGTATACTAAGTGAAACACGCGTGTAAATTGCTCTTCTCATTGACTCCAATGCTATTCAGCACATTCACACACAAAGCAAAAGATGCCATTTTTTACAATTTTTTTTCACATTTCCATACCTCCCAACATTTTGGAAGTAAAAAGAGGGACAGAATTTTTTTTCCATACGTAGCGCTGCAATATTTTGACCACACCCATTTTTGTGACCACACCCACTAATTAACATGTTCGTTTTACCAAATTTGGCAGGTTATGAAAGTTTGAAAATATTTCTCCTTATCTAAACTGTTACAAATACAATCAATTACTTATTTTTAATAACCAAATTGTTAAAAAGCATCTTTTTTGCACCTGTTAGCTTTTAGTTAGAAACTTCTTTCTTTTTCTGGCAGAGAAAAGAGGGACTTTCCAATACAAATGAAATGAGGGACTGCAGGTTGCGCTGTCAAAAGAGGGAATGTCCCTCCAAAAAAAGGGACTGTTGGGGGTATGCATTTCACCTGGCAGTTTTATTACATTGCACTGTGCGTCAGAACTATTCTGACGCGCGTCAAAATAAGCGCGCATCAACTCAGGCGTGCGTCAACTTGGACGCGCGACAAAACATCAGCGCGACTCGGTTCGAAAATTTTTCGCCGTTTTGCGAATTTCGTTGAAAATTCTCGAATTTTTCGGCAAAGCGAAACGCCACAGATTCGCCCATCACTAAAAATGAGCCCACCCTAAAATACATGTGGCAGGCCCCTCAAATGTGTTCACATAAAAATCTTTCGTAGTTTGGCCTTTTGAAAGTAATCCCGTTATAAAAAAGAAAAGTCTCAAACGATTTTTTACACTTTTTGTGACTTTCCCGCATACAGGATATGATGTTACTGACATAAGATTGAGGCAGATGTAGCTTCATTTCAGCAGTTTACCTGAGCTAAGGTAACAAAGAAAACTCTGGCCGCCATTTCAATAAAATTCACATTTGTGAATTTGCAGAGCACCGACCATTCGCTAGAGCAAAAAGTCCCATGGTAATAGAGTGAGAACGAACGCTAGTGACATTCTCTTTCGCTAGTGATTTGACGTCTGCACCTGTTTCTTCACCCACTGCTACATACAAAGAGTTGCAGAATCTTACTTTGGTGATTTATAACTTTACATCAGCCCCTTATTGAAAGTGATTTTTAGAAAGCAATTTTAGCTCAATCAAGTTTTTATGCACTATGCAATATAAAAGATTATTAACAATTTGAGTTTATTTTAAATAAGCTAGTGATTGAGAAAAAAAAAACCTCATACTGTATTTGGATTTTAATAATTTTTCCTCCAAGTAAACCTATATCTTGAAACCAAAGAAATTAACAATGTGTTTTAAGTAATTTCTACATCAAGTGCTCTGTTGTATTTTATGTTCTGATGTTTCTAGTATTTGGTGGGTGTTTAATCCCTTAAATGTATGTAGATTTTGGTGATAGAACATGCCTATTTTTCCTTAGAATTGGGTTTTTTTGCAGCAATGAAGTGTAGGAGATGTTACTCATCACTATCTCATATTTTACCTTTGTTTTATTTTAAGCCAACACTTCTTTTTTCTATTCTTAAGGTGGTTCACCTTTAAGGTATCTTTTAGTATATTATAGAATGGTCAATTCTAAGCAACGTTTAAATTGGTTTTCATTATTTATTTTTAGTGATGGGCGAATCTCACCCGTTTCGCTTCGGCAAAAAATTTGCGAATTTCCAGCGAAATTCACGAATTGGCGAAAAAATCCGCGAAACGAGTCGTTTCCGTCGCGTCATTTTCGTCAAAAATGATGCGCGACTCGTTTTTTTTTCGCCGGATTTTTGCTGGCGAATTTTTGCTGGCGTTTCGCGAATTTATTCGCCCATCACTATTTATTTTTTATAGTTTTATATTTATCTCCCTTTTTCATCTGACTCTTTGCAGCTTTCAAATGGGTGTCACTGACCCCTTACAAAAAGCAAATGCTCTGTAAGGCTACAAATGTATTGTTATTGCTACTTGGCATCCCTCATTTATCTAGTCAGCACCTCTCCTATTTATTTTCCAGTCTCTTGTTTAAATCAATGCATGGTTGCTAGGGGAACTGGCACCCTAGCAACCAGATTGCTTAAAATGCAAATAATAAAAAATTTAAATCAATTGCAAATTGTCTCAGAATGTCACTCTCTAGGTCATACTAAAAGTTATCTCAAAGGTAAACAACCCCCTTAATTTTAGCTTGATATTTGTGAAAGCTTTATGTTTTAGTCTATATTTATCTATGTATTACCTTCTTGTAATTGTTCTGTGCAGAAGAAACACTTAAAACATTTAAAACTGTTAAACCTATACTGTACTATAGCTGTACTGCTCATACTTTCTTGTTTACTTTTTGTTTCAAAATTTCTTGGATCAACTTGGTTCAACCATTTTACTCTCGCCTAATCTTACAAGAGCTTGTAACTCTGTTACATAAGGTTGTTACAGTATAGCTGATTCAACACCCCCAATGTCCCACAACCCACAGATGTAACATCAGATCTCTACCAGGAGCATATCCTAGACACTTTGAAAATCCTTCTTTGTTCCACACTGGCATAGTAGATCACTATTAAATGAAATGGCAAATAAAGATCAAAACAAAGAAGTCCATACAACTGATATACAATAAAGGGACTCAGAAGAGAACTATTTGTTGTGTGTAGATTCAAAAGTGATTCTAAAGAGAGGTTTATTTCTAAGTGAAGTAAACATTTTGTGATGCCCAATAAGAATGTGTTTAAACTAGGCTGCTTCCTTCATGGCTAGTTGCCATGGGCAATTTACAGGTGCAAACTTGCACAGTGTCTATAAATTTTTACAAAAAAAATACCACTCACAAATATTAGTCCAACTTTTTTTAAAGATACTTGGCTATCACAGGAAGAGGTGCTAAAAGTAAATCAGTATTCCAAAAGATGAATGTATGATCCACTGTTGCTGTGTGGGTCTCAATAGTGAGCCAAACTCCTGTTATTTCCAACAAGACCAGCATTAATTGGCCAACACAGGAAAAAGTTGATTGATTGATTGATTGATGATGCACGTCAATGAATGTATGGGGTCATCAGATTAATCAAAATTACTTGGGTCTACTACTCATAAATTATATATCTAGTTTAAAGGCCAGTAGTTTGAAACTTACCAGGAGAAACATGAGGGTATGTTTACTAACATTGGAGATAAATATCTGAAGAAATTTCTGGAGAAATCTGATATATATGGCAATACTCACAAATACCAGAATAAACAGACATTTATTGCAAAACATATCAGGTACAAAAAAAAACCTTGAATGTTTTGTGCTGTGGCTCACTTAGTCGTAGGATAATTCTATCCCATTTCTCTAATTACCCATCCAATGGTATGGCAAATAAGTGTGGTTTTATCATCTGTGTGTTGTATTGCATGATATTTGCCCTATGAACCAATGGTTGAACCACACAGCTATCAGGTCAGCTGTGTTTTTATTTGTTGCCATGTGAAATTGGACAAAAAAATACCAAAACATATAGTGTTGGGGACACTTGCAATCTGTCAACTGAGTTGGAAAGGGTGAGTTGGCAACTTATATCAGCCAGTGTATGGCAAGTCAACAAAAGAGAAACATAAACTTACAAAAAAGAAGAAAGTGACATAGAATTAATACCTATTAATATAGTATTTAGTACATGCAAACAGTGATTTATTTTCATCATGACAAACAGCATAAAACCTTTTTTTATTAATTCCTTAATGGTTTACACTACTGCAACCTGACAAAAGAAATATAAATCCACCCTCAACAGAAGAAAAAAAGCTGATTCTGGTGAATGTCTCTTACTATGAAGTGATATTCAATGAGTTTCAATGTTGTTTCTTTATCTGCCAAAACATCAACTTAATAAATTGTCCCTTTGATATAAAGTTTACCTGAATAAATAGGAATAAGAATTCTACTTAGTACACTAGCTATTTGCAGTTTGGAGGTAAAACACTTGCTTTCAGGAGTGAATCCCTCCTTTGCCAAGTATAGAAGAATATTAATATACTAATGGTTTGTATGTTTCTGAAAATAAATTAATGTAGAGGTTGGCAGAGAGGACATTCAACCTGATGAGAGCAATGAAGGAGGGGAGGGACACAGGCGTGAGGGAAAGGCTAGAGTAAAATTGAAAAGGTCTTTGGAAATTTGTCAGTGGTACAAAATTAATGATCAGCACTGGAGTACATGGCATCTTCATTTCAAATGCTTTTCATAAGCATTCTTAAGCACTATTTGAAGACCCTCATTTTTTAATTCTTTGTGCACTGTTATTAATGAGGAATGGGGGATTTAGAAAGTGAAGTGCTTTTTCATTTAGTTTGTGAAATGTAACTTTAATTAATATCTTGTTATGTACAGTCATTCCGTCATCCATGTGTTTATATCTAGGATGTTTAACTAGGAGGTTTAACTAACAGTCAAGTCATCTATCTATTGTATACTGACTTTTTGAAAATCCAGAAAGAGTTTTTTTTAATCTAGAACAGTCTTTTCAAGAAAACATGTATAATTTCATAAATAGGTTGACTGAGGTTTCTTCAGGCATGTATAGTAATGCACTTGAGGAAGACACTCCAACAGTAATCAAAGTCAGGATTATTTTACACAGCAGAATCACAGCACCATGTAACATAAATAGCGCCATTCATCTTTAAATTTTCTGCCGTATGAAAATTAGCCTGAGCGCAAGAACTCTAGCGAGTTGCACTAGCCAGAATTGAACACTAGCACATCTTTGCTTTGAATTACTCGCCAACGAAAATTACCTAGTATTCGGCGCCCTGGATGCATCTTTAATGAATTAGCATTATCAGATTTATGTCTGGTGAAATGTTGTGATGGCTGTGAAGCCATTGCTGGTGAAATTGCACTCTTTCCTGAATTTGTCCCATGGTGCGAATTGCAAAATAAAAACAGCTACAATCTGCCATTTTTTATACTTTTTACCCTGTCTCTGATCTCCATTTCTAAGTGCTGTACTGACAAGAGTCAGAAAGTGGAAGACATTTCCCTCTCCCACCTTTTACACATTCCCTAATGCGTGTGTCAGCCAGGCCCTGTTCTTACTGTTACTTCCTTATTGCAAGTATTAAGGGCAGGTCTGGCATATGCCCACTGCCACCAACACTGTGCTCTACACCTTAACTGCACCCCTTCACACTCATGTATAGAAGCACTTTTGGCTTTTAATAGCTGTTCTGGCTGCATTCTACACCCCCTTCTAGATTTTTGTGAAAGAATGCTTATATAATAATATCTTTAACATAAAAAGCCAAATACAGTCAGACATTTTGGTGGATGTTGACTATGCAGTGACACTAGTGAATAGCCAATTATAGTGAATTACAGTGACTGATCAGCAAAGTTGAGGAGGCAAGCAGGTTTGGGTTGTCACTGACTTCTAAGTACATCATAAATTGTTTTTATTCATAGAGTTTCACCACGGAAATGACACCCATAGAATTTGCCGCATGTCAAAACAATGGGTGACAACACCCATTGACTTTAGTGCATTTAGACAAATTATTGCCAGAACTGGTCTAATTCGACACATTTTTAGAGTCATATCTAGTGATGGGCGAATTTATTCGCCAGGGGCCGCTGAAAAATTCGCCAACAAAAACGAGTCGTGCGTCGTTTTTGACGCGACGTGCCGAAAACGACACGACGCGCGTTAAAAACGACGCTCGACTCGTTTCGCGAATTTTCTGCCAATTCGCAAATTTCTCTGGAAATTCGAGAATTTTTCGGCGAAGCGAAACGCGGGAGATTCGCCCATCACTAGTCATATCACTTACTATGGGGCTCATGCACAGATAAATGATCATGGAGCACAGATGGAAATAACAGAACTGCATGAAACCATAGTTGGTTCCTAGCTATTTGATAAAAAAGAAAATTAACATTCCATTATTGTACTCTTAATTTGCATTTAGATAACATCAACAAATATTACCATAAAACAGGATTATTCTATGGCTCATGTAAAAGATAAAGGACTCTTCTAACACAAAACCACAGTGAAACTTCAAAATGTACATTATGGGGCAGATTTACAAAATTTACATAAATTCACATGAGTGATTCGAATATTCGATCGAATTTTCAAAAAGATTTGAATTTGAATATGCAAATTAAGCAAATTCGACCAAATTCAACCATCGAATAGTCGAATTCAAATAATTTGAATTTCATTTTATTCGAATATTCGAAAATTCGATGGTCGAATACTTCCCCTTTAAATTTTAATTCAACCACCTACTTTGCCAGATTAAACCTACCGAAATGGGGATCATTCCCTAAGATTGAATATAAAAAATTTGATTGATCGCTAAAAAATCGTTCGAATATTCGATTCGAATTCGATTAGAATATTCGAACGGACGATCAAACTTTCTATATTCGATTGTTTGATCATTCGAATTGCCATAAAATCCTTCTAATTCGATAGTCGAATTCATTGGATTTTACCTCCCCACTATTCCCTCGTCGAATTTCAAATTTTTTTATCATTCGAAATTCGACCAAAAGTAAATCTGCCCCTATGTGTAGATCCCCCTTACCTTAATTGAAGAACAATATAAATGAAATATAACTTTAGGCATATGAAAACAATGCTGTCCAATGTAAGTCATGACATATATATATCACTTATAGCCACAGAGTGCACAAAACTTGCTGTTCTTATTTGTAGTAATGGTGTCCTTGGATATTTGCATACGTATAATCAAATATGCGCCTTCAAGCTTTTCACACAAATGTCTTCTTCAACAACTTCTCTTTGTCCTGTGATCTTTGTAGTCTTTATAAACCACAACAACAAAAAAATCACTAGAAACAAGTCAGTTGTTCTTAGATACACACACAAATGCTCCCTTGGCAATACAATAAAAAGTTCATGCCTCAAGTTTACCAAGAGCCTCACCTGCTTGCATTTCAGCTTTGAAACCTAAGCTGGCCACACATGAAGTCCTTTTGTCTACTAGTTTACTCATTTTTGACCGAACTGGCCTTAATTCCCCCTCTATGCCTGGGCTTCACATCAGTACTTTTGAAAGCCAACAAAAAGTGTCAGGAGACTACACTTTCCTGTGTCCTAATGATAATTCCGATTTTTTGCAAATTCATCAAAGTTTCATAGACTTGTGCTTCCAGAAATGTGTTTGAACAAATATGTGAAAATTGTGCAATTAAGATAACAAAGCAAAGACCATTTTTTCACATATATATATTGGTTTCAGGTGGTCATGTATAAACAAATTTAGTCAGGCATAAAATATGCTGGTGCCTCATCTCAAAACAAAGAAGGAGAGTATTAGAAGATCCAGAATGGATCTCACTTCTTTTGTTTTTAGAATCAGGAGCAGGAGTTTATGTAACCAGGGTCTAAATACGTTTCATAATATGTATAATTTCATAATTTACAAACATGGAAATGAGGAGTCCCTTGCTCTGATGACCTACAGTACAAGATGGCTTGTGATCAACAACTGAATATTGTCAAAGCTGACCATACATGTGCCAATAATATTGTAGAAAACCTAAATTAATGTTCTGTGTATGGTTGTTTCACTTGTACCATGATGGACAATAAATGCTTCATGGGCAAATAAGGAGGTGAAGAGGAGCCGCATAGAAATGTTCCAACTCTTCACGTACTTTGCATAAAAGACTAAAACAACAGAAATGTTGTGTGTGTGGCCCCTCAGACACTCTTTATTTGATCGGACAACCAATTGGTTGAAGAGCATATCAGATCATATCTTATATGGGTGCCTTGAAATAAATGAAATATTAGAAAACATAGTAATGCTGACCACACATATAATTTCATATTATTACATTTAAACATACAGAGCTAATTGCTGAGTGCTTCCTATATGTTATAACTAAAAAGTTTTTCAATTGCGTAAACAATCTTGCCCAGTCTCTAGTCAAATATTTAGATCTGGACCATTTAAAAACGAATTCAATTATATAAAATTTGCATGTAATTTTCCATTAAGGCCACAAATATGCAGTAACTAAAATGATAATTTTGCAGTGTCACACATGAAAACATTTGTTGTTTGCAGATAATTAAAATTGAAAAAAAAATCCACAGAAGTGTATACCATAGCAAATGACAAAACCTTTTTTTTTTCTTCTTTAGATGGGATGCACCTTTTTTCTAATTTTTATCATCTGTAACAATAAATGTTTTGTGAGTGACACAGCTAAATATTTAGACCGACCTAAACAAATCTAGACATAAGAATTAAAAAATTTCTCCAAACTGTAAAACAGCAGTAAAACATGTAAAAAAAACAAGGTTCATATGCTATAAGACTAAACAATATGGACAGCCCATCTTATCACTGATATTTGATATTTCAGCCACATGCATCATTGCTAACATAGATGCCACTACATCATACAATTCCATTGTTGACTATTCTATGCTTCCTACTGTTAGGACCAATGATGTTAAAGTCAAGACCAATGAGGAGGCAGTAGTACTGACTGGCAGGAAAAGTCCAATATGCAGTATGCAAAGGATTAAGATGCTCACATGAATAGTGATGGGCGAAACGGCCGCGTTTCGCTTCGCCGAAAAATTCGCGAATTTCCAGAGAAATTCGCTAATTTTTCACCGATTCGCGAAACGAGTCGCGCATCGTTTTTGACGCGCGTCGCGTCAAACGCGTTTTTGACGCGCGTCGCGTCATGGGCTCTGTCATCTTTGTTCTGAAGTGGAGCGTTCCATAATGGAGTGCTCCTGACACCTACATGATGGCAAGAATTTCAGCAGCAAAATAATCCTGTGCAAAAAGTAAGGTCCATATAGATTTGTTAGCAGAGACAAGAGTCTTTACTCGCCTGTACAAGACCTTACCTCAACCCAACTATGAAGAGTAATTGGTATTGTACTTAATTGCTCATTAATTTGGGCTTCAGTGGGCCCTTTACACTCATATGCCCTCCAGGAGTGTGGACGGAGTAGTTATGCCCCTGTTCCAATACTTTTGGCTATATAGTATATGCAGGGGTGCTTCTCCAATGAGGCGAGTTGAGAAACTCGCCTCAGGTGGCAGCACTCCGCTAGGTACCAGCAAAAATGTAGTTTTCAAAACAGAAATTCAGGTCTTCTAGAGCAGAGCACAATTATGCGCTTTGTGCTGGCGTCCTGGCCCTCTCTGCCGCCATGGTGGACTTGGTTCAGCCAGGCACAAGGATTTGTCCTAATCCGAATCCTGCTTAAAATGGCCGAATACCGAACCGAATCCTGGATTCGGTGCATCCCTATTGCAATTGATCCCTAGCATGCAGCTCAGATTCAAAAGAAAACTTTTATGTCCCATGTGCCCCCCAAGTCACTGATTGGTTACTGCCTGGTAACCAATCAGTGGAAACCAAGAGAGCTGCAAAGCAGGAAGTAGTGTTTTTGCTATTATGTTACATATCCAGTCACTTCAGATTTAATACATTACATTTTTGTCTAACTAACTATTTTAGAAACATTTTTTTTTTATTTTGTACAGCCTATCTATTTACCTAGTTTATATTTTAATTATGTACACCGATCAATGCCTTTAAATTACACATCATTCAGATGCACAGAGCACAGCTTCCCTTAGATGACCCTTTAGGGACATAGTCGTGCCCATTATCTTTCTAACTCTTGCGGTTACTACTGGTAAAAGAAAATGACGTGATACTTTTCATTTTAACACAGCATTCAAAAACCAGTGAAAATCTTTTTTTTCTGTATTTTATATAAAATTCATTTGCAGGATGAACTCATGTTTAGGATGCTAGAGCTGCAATACGTTTGACCTACGTCTAATGGGTTGACCCTTCAATAAAATTTTCTTTTAAGCCTACTATAGCATAGAACATTTTCCTGCAGCATTTGGCTGCCTTTTCTATTCTTTTTCAAAGCCCAGTATATGAACACATCTCTTTTTTTATCTTTCACAGACATAAATGCCCGATTCAAAAGTCTTGAAAAAAATAGCTGACTGGCACGAGGCAACAGCTTAAAGCTAGTTTGTTTCGCTTCACCCCATTGCATGTCATGTTGGGTTACTATAGCAACCAGGTGCAGCAGAAGTTGTAGTAAAGTGAAACAAGGCCAGGGCAAACACATCTTTTAACTGTGAGCCCATGCTGAAGCTTAGGGTGAAATTCAACATATTGTTAGCGGGAAAAAATGTACTGTGTAATTTACATGCGCGCTTACTTATTTTTATTATATGGTTAATAATAGAAAATGTTCAGAGGAGCTTGCTGTAGATGCATACTGTATCTCTCATATGGTTTTCAATTTGAGATTTCTACATTTCATATTAAAGAGAAAGATGGTATAATTCTGCTCAGTATTTTTTTTTCCTGGAATGATTATTGCTTGATGAAAATGTAATTCATGAGATGTTACAACAGCAACAAGTGTTAATTACTGTGATGATATTTATTTGTTCGGAATCATTCAGAAATTCCAAGTTTAAGGGCGTTATTTATCAAAATCCGAATTTATCTCACTATAAAGTCACTCCAACCAAATCTGCACAGACTTTTCCCCCTATGTACCAGTAAATTTTCCTGATAAATTCTTGTGCTTTAAAAAA
>CM044432.1:178930768-178945708 GCA_024363595.1 Xenopus borealis
GTCAGCCATGAAAACAACAATCACTAAAACGTACTAAATAATGAATATATTTGTAGAATGTTTATTAAAAAAATACATAATCAAGTTTTTAGTGAAAAACAGCCTCAAACACCCCACAAACACAAAAAACAAAAATACAAAAGACAAAAAAACTTCTCTAAATGGATAAAGGGACCTCTTTTATCGACTTTTACATTAATTTAGCAGGTTTTAGCTGGAGTATTTTCAAATTTGGATTTTTTGATGCTTTGGGGTATAATAAATCTCAAAAAAATCTGTTTTTTTTTCTCTGAAAATTCAAGTTTTTAGTGGAAAAAAACTAAAAGTTTTAGGGAAAACAAAACCTTTAATAAATAGACCCCTTTGAGTACACAAAGAATGAAAGCAAAACTATATTACATCCAAAGACATGAAATGAAAGAAGAGCTTGTTTCCAGAATAACTGAGACAGAATAACTGGCTAAAATGGAATAACATGTGCCCAGCACTGCACATTGCTGCCATGTGTCAGATATATGTACCACTGTCCTCCTATTCTACAGCCTGTAAGAAAATACAAAATCACATTGAAAAGTTATGGGTTGAGAGCAACTAAGGAATCAATATCAGTAAAAATTTGACAAGTTGGGATTTCTGAACAGTTTATCTGTGTCGGCCTGAGACCTTGATATTCTGGATGAAAAGAAAAACAGAACAGCTCTGGCATAAAACCCCCTTAAATCATGCCCACATAAACAATCGCAGCACATGTTCTGAACCTTTTAAATTATCCTTATCATATGGATCAGACCTATTGGATGAGTGCTAGTGACAAATGAGTTGTGCTTGTACTTCTTTAATAAGTATAATGCTATTTTAGCCACAAATGATCCATTAAAAGGACAACCCAAGCTGGAGTCCCAGCAGCTGAACAAAGCTTTACATTGTGACGTCAGGATGAAAACCGGCCAGAAGTCATTTCAAAAAAGGTGAAAATTGGATCAGCCTGGCAAACTTAAACTTCCACATAAGAGGCTTCTGGATAAAAATAATATTATGAAAGGACACCGCAAACTACAGCAAAGTAGTATTAAGACTTTTATTGGATTTATTTAACCATATGCTGCCTTAATAGCAACAGAGTGCTGGGAAAATTTTAAATGCTCTTCAAATGAACTACCGTTAAATAAATTCTGCAGTTAAATAAACAAACTAAACTTAAAAGAACTATTTATTATCATTTTTATAACTCTTCTTTGTTGTACTTTTTTCATAAATTTAATTGTTGAGAGAATTACATTTTCATTCAACAAGAGATGCAAATGCACTGGTTAATAACAGTATATACTATATATATATATGTATATATATATATATTTATATATACAGTATATATATAGATATATAGATAGATAGATATTGTACTGTAAATCAATAGGAGAGGTCCCTATCCTATTTGGAAGTTTCTGTGGTCTGCGCTGGAATTAGCCCAAAAATACAACTATTTCTGACTTTTCAGGAAAAACACAGAAAAAATCATCCAATTCGGGAAAGAAAATCAGAAAATCAGATTTTCGCTCAATTTTTTCATGTTTGTCCCCGATCAGATAAAATCATGATTTTTTTAATAATAAATAAGCTCCAACTAAACATTCTAGTTTGGTCTGACTTTTTTCATTGAAACAGTCAGATAAATTCTTTTTTGATAAATAAGGCCCCCGGTCTTTAAGGTCTTTAAGATTCTCTGTGCAATCCAATGCGCCCCCTTTTTCAAATTAAGCACAAACTTGCTTGGATTTAATCAGATTTGATGCAGCAATTGAGGCAGGTATGCTGTAGGAACCTTGGAGACATCTTCAGAGGTAGCAGGCCTGGAATTATGGAGAGGCCACCTAGGCCCGATGTTGCTGTTGTGTCCCAGTGGAGAAGCAGATTGGGTGACTGAAGCCCACAGTATGAATAATTTTGGAGCTGCACCCAGGCATATCTAATAACCTTTCGTGAGTGCCGACTTCTGGATGGATAGGAATATATATATATAATCAGCCATCACGCATTCCACAACCTCACTGTCCTCACTGTGAAGAACCACATACACTGCTTCAAATGAAAGTTCTTTTACTCTAGTCTGAAGGGGTGGCCTCTTTTTAATGGATAAAAAGATCTCCTGCTATCTGTCTATTATGCCCTCTAATGTATTTATAAAGTGTAATCATGTCGCCTTGCAAGTGCAAGAAAACAGCCCCAACCTTTTTCAGTTTACCCTCATAATTTAAGTCTTCCATCCCTCCAACTAGTTTAGTTGCATGTCTCTGCACTTTCAACAGCTTATTTATATCCTTCACAAGGACTGGAGCCTGAAACTGCAATGTGTACAAACGGGGTTATTTATCAAAATCCGAATGTATCTCATAATTTTTTAAAGCTAATCTGATCAAATCCATACTGGCTTTACCCCCCTATTTCTCATGATATTTTCCCGAAAATAGTTTTTGCTGGAAAAGTTTTGATAAGATCGTAAAAAAAATCCAAATCCAAGACTTTTGTATTTGACGCCCAAATACAGCAACTTTTTTGGATTTAACGCCTGAGTACAGAACAGTCAGTTTGCAGGCAGGCACCAATTTGCTAGTGAAAGAGATAGACGCTAGTGGTAATTCACACTCTATCTCCAGGTGACTTTTCACTCTGGCTGGATATTGCTCCGTAATTTCAGTAAAATGTAAGACAGTAATGCAGGGGTCCCCAAATGTTTTCATCTGTGAGCAACATTCAGATGTAAAAAAAATTGGATAGTGACATAAGCATGAAAAATTTTCCTGGGTGGTGCCAAAGAAGGGTTGTATTTGGCTATTAGTAGCCCCTGGTTTGGTTATGGTAAAACCCCATACTCATACAGACAGTTTATTTTTCTTTTAATCTTTATGATCAGTCTAGGTTAAAAAAAAAGAGTGCATCATTGATTTGCTTGATTGGAAATTATAGGCATTCTTTGTTCGACTCCATTAACCGAGTCTCTACTTTATATTCCTATTTCTTTACTCACACATATATTACTCTCAGGCTGATAACTCAGGGCAGTATTTGTTTTTATTTTACAGCATAATGAGTTGACTGCACCAATACCAGTATGTATGACAATGTCTAGCCCCAATGAGACTTGTTGCAATCGTCCTCTGCGTTACACACATTTAAACAGAGACGCTCTATAAAGAAAGCACAATAGCTTGTTCAGAAAGTGCAATTTAACATTTATGATCTAACATACTTTCCTGGGAAGCTGGTATGCTTTTGATCTGAAGTGTTACTAAATACCAGTTCTCCAAGGCTCTGTGGATGACTGAGTTTATTATAATATTCTAACCCTAAATCTAATAGTAAACCAAATCTGGGTTGAGAGAATGGTACGTTTCGTCTCTCTATCTTGCAGCCCAATTACAACTCAGAAATAAATGTTGGGGAATCACTGTTTACTTAAGTCAGGGCTGTATTCATTCACAGAATGATACTAAGAACAGGAAAATAAAAGGCTATTTATAAGCAGCAACAATGACTTGAGGTAGGCCCAAACTAGAAAGGAGCAATGAGAACAAACAGTGCAGCAAACAACAGCCCATAAAAACAGTCTGAAGGCACTGCTGGTGGGAACTGCATGTGCAGACATGGTGGAGAAGCTAATAAACATAATGTATGGGTTTGCAGCCCCGTGGGGCAAATGGATACAACTGATCACTGCAGTGATTATGGCTGACCACACACACACAGGCCAGTTATTGATACAGTCTGGTCAGTTTTCGACCCAGGATGATCAATCAATGTGCCACAATCCTTACTGATCCAAGTGGGTACTGCACAGGTATAGAACAGGTATAGAACAGGTATAGAACAACAATCTGGGCCTGGTTTACTACATTTATGGGCTTGTACTGACCTCCAAATGTATGTTTTCAACCCTGTCACAGTTTTGCCATCAACAAATGATTTGTTTAGGGCAGCACAGTAAACATTGTTATGTCAATATCAAACTTTCAGGACAAGGATTTACTGTGCCTGGCATATTTACACTGCCACACTATTACAAAATTAAGCACACAGAGGCACAGGTATGGGACCTGTTATCTGGAATGCTGGGGTTTTCTGTATAACAGGTCTTGCCAAAAACATGTCATGCAAAATTGGCAAAAATGGCGAAAAATTACCGAAACGCATAGAAGTCAATAGACATCAAAACTATTTTGATGCCCACGACAATTTTTATATGTGCACCTATTGTGTCTGAATGCATTAAAGTCAACGGACATCCGAATAATTTTGACATGCAACAAATTTTTATGTGAATTTATTTACTGGCAACAAAACACATAAATTCACAGTGAATTTGCATCTGGTGAATTTATCACTAGAAATCTAGCACTAGAAGTTACGTCTCGGGGGTCAAACACTGGTGAAGTGTCGCCAGCAAAAATTCATCAGAGCGAGCATTTCACTAGCGTTCATTTCTGACTAGCGAATTACACTTAGGTCAATTTGAATAGGGAGGGTACATTTAGGTCATATATATGTCTTTATTAGAGATGTTGGTGCAAATGCTTGAAGTGGCCACTTATTATTACAAATGCCCAAAGAATCAAAATAAAGTCAAAAGAGATCCTCTAATGCCCTAGACATGAGCCCACCCTAAAACAAATATTGCATGCCTCACAAATGGTTAAAAAAATTTAACAGTTGCAACAGGGTATGATGTCACTGACATAAAATTGTTGAGGGTGTAGCTTCATCTAATCAGGTTATACCTGGAGAAGCAGACTCTGGAGAAAAGGGTGACATGGTGGAAAATGTACCTGGTGAAAGGGCAAGAAACTTTGTTAACTATGTACTCTTTCGCTAGGGAATCGTCCTCTGTGCCTTTTAGTGAACTGACAATGTCCCTGTGAAGTGTCATTTTGGTGAATTTTTGCTAACCACTGCCACTTCGTCCTTTTTTAAATTTGCCCCATGCATTTTCACAGGATAAACCTTTTTCTGTCTGAATTGAATTTTGCCCTGTGTGTGATATTATTTCCATTAGTAGATATTGTGTGCCATGAATTCTGTCCAAACTATGAGTCGCTGGACTATTTCTTGTATTTTTATTATTGTTTTTCCATTATCTGGAAAACTCCAGTTGCCGATCATTCTGGGTAACAGGTTCCTTACCTGTATTTCAGTGTGCCATACATATAATAATAAAAAATACTTTTCTTTGGGTTTACAGCTTTTAGTTTAAAGAAATATAAATAAAAATGTAGTTTCTTATTTCAGTATTGAGCAGTTACATGTTGTTACGGAATGTTAAAATATATGTATATATATATATATATATATACCAATTTTTTTTATTTTTGGTAAAAAGTATTTTTTTTAATCTGTGAAGTCACCATCATGCATACGTATAAGTTCCAGTTTGATAGCTTTGCATACACAGATATTTCTTCTATTAAAGAAGGCTAGCATGTCCCTTTTAATTGTGAACAAGATAAGAAAAAGTGTTATTTTAGGCAATAACATATTGATTAGATTTCACCAAAAATATATGTAAAAAACAAGCATCCCCCTTGGCCTTTCAGTCACAGTTTATTAACTTTCTTGTCAACAGGCACCATAAGGACTTGTTTACAACCAACTGGTAAAATTTATTTCCAGCAATAATTTATATGAGAACTAATGACTTTACCCTGGAATTATCTGCTTGCATGTCATGACTGAATAGGTAACTCAAAACACTAAGTCTCATACACAACAAGACTGGAAACAGTGTCAGAAATCCAAAAAAAGAAGCTGACTCCCTCTTTTTCTTGTAGGCTTCTATTGTGCATTGATACTGTAATGGAGGTTATTTATCAAACCTCAAATTTATCTGGTTGTACTTTTTTGAGCAAAACTATAATCTTTTATGGAAACAAAAACATGTTTTTTTAGATTTATCATATACCAATGCTACAAAAAGTCAGAACCTGAAAAGCCACCATCTCAGAACTGTCAAGGTCCTGTATAAGTCAGTGGGAGAGGCACCAATCTGAATTTGAAGATATTGTTGGTTTGCACAGGGTTTAGCCTGAAAATCTGAAAAATTCTGGGTTTTTGGACAAAAAATCTAGATATTCAGGGAAAAAAAATTTTTCTGGTCAATGTTACCCATTTTCCCCCCAAACTCATTAATTTCTAATTTTTTTTATTAATTAATAAGGTAAAATCTGGGATGGGAGTTTGATCGTGTTTTTTTTTTTTTAATAAATAACCCCCTAAACATGTCTGTCATGTCCTTATGGAACTCAACGTGCACTCAAACAACCAGAGCTTTATAAGTAAAAACTGGATAAAAATTATATTTTTCTATCTCTACTATCCCATGAAAATGTGCAACACCACACTAGTAAATATTCTCCAACATCAGGTCACTAGCAATGAGCAAAATATATCACCAGGCATGGATTAGCAAAATTTCACAGCAAAAATCAATCAATCAGCTTCAATGTACTGGTATGGGGCCTATTATTCAGAATGCTTGGGACCTGAGGTTTTCCAGATAAGGATTTAGATCTCCATTTCTTAAGTCTCCTAAATATTCATTCAAACATTAATTAAACCCAACAGGATTGTTTTGCTTGCATTGAGAACAAGGTACTGTTTTATTATTGCAGAGAAAAAGGAAATCATCTTTAATAATGTGGATTATTTTATGAAACTGGAGACTATGGGATGTGGCCTTCCTGTAATTAATCCCATACCTGTATTTTGAAAAAGTGGTAGTGAAAACACACCCCTATGCTAAAATAATACCAATATTTTGATTGAAAAATTGCCTTGTCGCTGTGGAAAAATATATTTTGACTTCAGTGCATTTTGTGAATTTTTGCCATTTCTCATCACTACAGATTATCTACATTATACCCCTACAATCTATACCTTTATAGACTACCAATGAGCAGTATATCAAAGTTCCTGATCTTTTCTAAATACAAAAATAAAATGATATGACACATGAATATAATGTAAACGTACAAATTCTCTCCTTACAAATTTGTGGGCCCATAAAGGATAATTATCTGAAAAATGTTTTACATGATTTAATATCAGTTAAATTTGTATCAGCATCAAGCTAATGTTTTATAAGCATATGTGCCTTGTATGTTTGAACCACTTAAAATGTTTTGAAATTGAATCTTTTGAATTCTATAACAAAAAAGTCTAGAGTAACTAAAGTACAAACAAGCTTGAGCTTTTGAAAGCTGCACAGATTAGCAAAAAAAAAATTTTCCTCCAGTAAAGAGATAAGTAGACTAATGACCAAAAACTATGCTGGATCTATGTGAAGTTTTCTTGACATTTTTATTTGGTTCATGTACTTTCAAGTATAGGTAAATATTCAAAAGAAGAGAGGACTGAGTATCACTTTACACAACATAAACCTGAAACTGTGTGAGACTCAGACAGTAATGTACACTGAAATGATCTTTGTATCTATTTTCGTTTTGGAAAGCCACCGCATGTCAGAATGAAGAATTATTTAGTTAATTAGGGCACTGGCAAAATCCAATGAATTGATGACTGTAATGAAATGAATATTTTCTGTACAGCAGAGAATGCATTTGCTCTTGGGGGGGGAACAGAAAAAAATGCAAAAGACATATATTACATAACCTGTAGGGTTGGTTCAACCTGCAAGAGATAAGCTGGCTGCTAGCTAGAGTTCAATATCAGCAGGGCATTCCTTAATTGTGTAAACCATATAAACAAAGAAAATAAAGGAAGCCAGGGGTTCTTTGCAAACAAAATAATGCAGCACTATAGGATTGAAAAAACTCACAGCACACAAGGTAGTTAAAATACTGTAATGCCAGGTACAATCACATGTGCAGTATAGATAGCACAGATGGCAATACTGAAGGAATAGTTGTGGGATCCCCTACAGAAGAAGTGGAATGGGGATAGAACAATAAATTGTTTCCCTTGTCAGTACCTTCACTTCAGGCAATGAGAGCCTGTGTAACAAAGCTAACTCACCCTGGTGGTCTAGTGGAAAGGGGTCGGCAGGGATGCCTGCCTCCCCCTTGGCAGGGATGCCTGTTGCCCCCTCGGCGGGGACGCCCGCCGCGTGGTGCTGTTGCTTGTGGCACCACTTCTTCTTCTCTTGCTGTTTCCTAGGGCGCGTGCAGCACACTTCAGTTGTTCTTAAAGGTGCATTTGCATTGACATGTTTTAGTCAGCGAGCAGTGGGGCGAAAATCAAGGGTTTAAAACATTTGGGCTGTGATCATTGCCCATTATATCATTGTCCTGGTGCTTAGTAACTTGTGCTTAAAGCTTAATTTTTTCTGATTTTCTGTGTTTGACACTGTCTGGCTTTACAATTATCCTGACTTCTGGATCCTGACCTATGCTTGATATCTGACTCCGATTCTACCTAGCCCTCCTAATTGACTTCCTGGTTTTGACCCTTGCCTGCCCAACTATGTTTGTTCTCTGCCTGCTTCGACTCGGCTTGATCTAACTACTCTTTTGCCTGAAGCCTTGTACCACGACCTTCTGCCCAAAAACTTTGTTAAACAGTCTTGCCCCTCTGCTAGCCAGAACTCTTTGCCTTGAACCTCTCGTTAAGTCCAGGTGGCATCAGAGTAAGCTGAGGGATACTCCCAAAGCCAAAGGCGGTCACACTACTGGTGGAGCTGAGCTGAGACCAGGGTGCTTGGCAACTGTTCTGGTATTGGGTGCCGATCCTACAGCCTGGGGGTGAGTTAATCCCATCTATTCTCCTTGGTGGAGCACAAAGCTGCTCCTACTAACCAAGCTCAACAACTCACTCTCTCTAAAGCAGTGATCCACAACCAGTAGCTAGCGAGCAACATTTTGCTTGCCAACCACTTGGTTGTTGCTTCCAGTGGCCTCAAAGCAGGTGCTTATTTATTAACAGGCTCGGAGGCAAGTTTTGGTTGTATAAAAACCAGGTGTAGTGCCAAACAAAGGCTCCTGTAGGCTGCCAGTCAATCAAAGCCTTCTTTGGCACCCCAGGGACTTTTTTCATGCTTGTGTTGTTCCCCAACTCTTTTTACATTTGAATGTGGCTCATGGTTACAAAAGGTTGGGGTCCTCTGCTCTCTGTGCTATAACAGTGGCTATCCTGTACACTAGCTAGTTCTCATTCACAGAGTTCCTGCTCCCCCACTTCTGTAAAGGGGTTGTCCCTTTAGGGCCTAACACTTCTGATGCCTTGTCCACTCCAGGAAGAGATATGGCCTCCCCTTGCATAGTGCTTTTTTACGGTGAAGCAGGAAATGGTCATCATCCCAAGGGCCAGTGATCTAGGTTTGTAGAAGCAGTTAAAGGGGTTTTTACCCAGCAACAAGGAAAAGGAAACCCTGTAGAAAATAAAGCTATTGGAGCCATTAATCTTATGGGACCTACAATTATGTTGAGTCTTTTATCCTTAGCTTGTAGCTCAAGCCTTCCTAAAATGCCTTTGGTCCTCACATTTCTAGATAATAGTTTAAACACATTTTGCTCTATACATCAGGCCTGGGATGACTATACAGTATGTACAAAGGTATATTGCCTCTGAAAATCCTGGCTATATTTGGATATGTGTATATGACTTCTCTATTTTTATACAATTTACCCCTCTATATTTTATCTCATTATTCTGTTTTAATTATAGCTCATATCATGTAACATAGTTGGTGTAGTGATGGGCAGATCTAACCAATGTGTAAGTGTCAACTTTGGTTTTAATAAAATTAAAATTCACAAATTTTTTTGACATGCAAATTCACTAAGCGACGAAAAAACGATATTGTTGCCTTTGCTAACGTTCGCCGCACTTCGCCAGGCGAATTTTCACCAGTGCTATGCTGTTACGCTCAGGTCGGCGAACGATAGTGTAGTTGCGCTAGTGTTACTTCACCAGGCAAAGCGCATTTAAAAAAAAAGTTTTTTTTTCAAACTCCTATCTATTGTATTGAACTTCGTCAGGTCTGACCTGGAGAAGTAATATCTAGCGTAAGTGGTAACGTTCAGTAAAATTGTCATCTTAGTGAATTAGCGTAATTACGATCCTTCTTCAGTGTGCAACTTCGCCTGGCATTAGGGTGCGAAGTTGCGCTAGTCTACTTTGCTAGCGAAAATTCGCTAGAATCAGTGTTAGTAAATTTGTGAAGTTACGAAATGACGTTGGCAAATTTTTGCTAGCATTAGCCGCTTCGCCCTTTAGTGAATTTGCCCCATGAGCATCTTTATAGCGATGAAACTGTCAAAAATTCACTCATCACTATGTAGGTGTATTTCTGTCCACATTACTTTATTCAGATCTTTCTTTAATTTCCTTATTTCCATTATATATTTCACAGACTGTAGCTTTTAAAAAAATAATTGAAATTACATATAGAGCAGGTTTTATAGGTTTTTGGAACCACAATTTAACAAATTTTCTCTAAAAGCACAAATGACATAAAACTTATTAAAAGATCCAAACATAAAAATACAATGGTAAAATTGTTGATCATCAAAATAATTGTGACGTCCATTGACTGCAATGCGTTAACTTAATTTTGTGCAGTTTTGCCAGCTTAATGCTGTATGCTCTCCACTTTTGCATATATAAACATTCAATATCATGTCTGAATCTCCTTCACTGCACAAATATAGCATGTTTGGTGTTTGCCATGCAAGTACCTGTGCTTGTTCCGCTTTCATTTTATATATCCTTTAAGATCAAACACCTGACATGCATATTCTAGTTAAACACTCACCTGTTAATTGCACCTGTAGAGGTATTAGTTAGATGCAGTATAATTGCTAAGACTGCTCTGAAGGCTGAAAATGATTTGTAGAGAGCTCCATTTCAAAGGTTTTTATAGCTGAAATAGAGCATCAGTAATTGGATGAACATGACAGATATTTAAAAATAAATTGCTTTTAAAAAATTGAAAAAATATGGTATGCCAAACACTTGTTAGAAGAATCGAGTGATAACATGTTCCCTGGCCAAGGAGGTTTATGGCATATTAAAGGTGAAGAGGTGTACTGGGAATCTTCTACCTGACAAATAAGTATACTTTTCAAATGTTTTTGATAACCAATCTGACATCTAAATGACACATCATGTCAACTTCTATTAAGAGCTTTGCAAATGATGACAGTAGGAGAGAAAGATATCTTCTATGAAATCCGGTTGATATTGCATAAAACCAGTGACCGGAAGGAAAAGATAAAAGGGTCAGCAGCAGAATTTGATATTAGTTAACTAGAGAAGAGCCCAAAAAAGCAAGGATGAACTTTGGTTTTAATAAAATAAATCCACAGGGGTTATGAAGAAACACAGGTAAAGGTCAAGTTGATCCTGTAACTTATAACAACCAATTCAAAAAATGTTCGGCATATCAAAACAAGTAAAATTCGCCCATCCCTAGCAGATTCATAAGAATGATAAAAGTAAACATCTGGTCACTACAGGTCAGTTGACTAGGTTAAACTTTGTCTGTGTTTGATTGAGTTCAGTTAAATATCTGGCTTAGAAAATACTACAAGCACTTATTCTTTTTGTAACTGTTACATAACTTTCTGTCATGAAAAATTCTAAGGGTTCTAGTGAAGATTCTACAACAAAACTTCTATAAAACTAGGGCAGATATTAAAAATACAGGCAAATCAACATAAAGTTACTAGAGCTCAATACAGAGGGCTACAACAAAAAGTATACCAATCATTGCTCATGCAGCCTCATCATTCATACATTTATATTTGTAATAATTATAATTCCTCTCTTCTAAATTGCCTTCTCAAGCAATTGAATTATGAGAATTCTGTAGCCTTCAGTTCTTTTTAGTAGGTACAGTATAGTGTTCACAAAGATTTGGGTATGGCTGAGACCATTGTATTAGCCTTCCCCTCAAATATTTAAAGAATTACAATCAGTCCCCAAGGTACATTCGACACCTGTCTTAGTAATGTGTTGAAATGTCTTGATTGTACACTAGGGGCTGCATAAAATTCTGCAACACTGTAATATGTGTTGTCTATTGGTTTGGATGTCAAACAAGAGCAAATTCTTTCAATCTAAGTTATATATAATGCGGCAAGACTATTGAATATATTAAGGGAAACTGATGTATGTAATTGTAGGGAATCCATTGTGTATTTTGATGTTTGTTTTCTCTTCTCTACTTTCTCTTCTTTTGCATTATACTATATTCACCAGATGGGATCTATAAATGGATTCATAGCTTCACTAAGAATGCTGAGCCTCTATTTTTTTATTATTATTTTTACAAAACAAGGAGCAATAGATCTTTTGGACTCCCATAAGAAACTGGGCCACTAAGGTAGCCATGCAACCACTGACATGGGCAGAAGATTTCTCATTTTGAGCTAGCTAGCTTACTATCTGTGCATCTATAAGCACCTTATAAGGCACATTTCAGTCTAACCTGAAGGAGTTATTGCTGGGAAATAAAAGTAAAGACTTTACAGACTGTTCTGTGCAAAATTGAGGTGGCTTTTTGACACAACATGTTCCAGGTAAAACAAGACTCTTTCTCAAGTGAAAATTTTCACTGGTGCACTACCTCATTGGTAGTGCATCCTTCACCATTCATTACTTCCGTTGTGCAGATCAGTGATCCCCAACCAGTGGCTCATGTGCTACATGTGGGTCACCAACCCCTTGGACCCAGGGACCTCAAAACATGTGCTTATGTTTGAATTCCTGGTTTTGAGGCAAGTTTTGTTTGCATAGAAATCAGATTAACTGCTAACCGGCACCTCCTGTAGGTTGCCAGTCCTCATATGGGCTACCAAATAGCCAATAACAACTTGTATTGCCTCCCAACTCTTTTCTGAATGTTGCTCATGGGTAAAAAAAGATTGGGGACTCTGGTGTAGATTAAACATAATAGTGAAGATCTCTTAGGTGTTTTTAAACCTACAATATGGTTATTGTGTAAGTGGGACTGGGTGAAAAGTAAACTTGTAAATCATATCCTTATAAATGGTGCCATCAGTTATAATCAGTGCGCAGTGATACAATTTTAGTCACATGACATGACTAAAAGTTGTTGTAATAAATAAAGTACCCTCTGTTGTAAACATTTGATGATATTCGAAATCACCTTGGAGTTCTACTTCTTTTCCAAAAGCACTCGGCCTTCAAACTTGTACCTTTATATGGACATGGAATATCTTGGTGACTTGCAATATACTTTATTCCCTATATTAGACAGAAAGACAAACAGATGGATAGATAGATAGATAGATAGATAGATAGATAGATAGATACTGTATACAAAGTGTATATTTATCACAAATTATTATGATTATATCATTAGCTAAAAACTTATCTTTAATAAAAAGTACAAAGAAATAGAAAAATGGCAATTATAGCAGCAATAATAATGTAGGGATTGTCCTAGATTGCTTCTTGTTGGAGATAATGGAGAATCACTAATTTTGCCTCATGTGAACATCTACCATTCATGGAGATCCACATGTTTAGCTGTTAGTCTCTTCCTACAGATAAGATACTATAGGAACACCATACATTTCTTTCTTGTGTTTCTTTATTATTCACAGTCCAACTATGCTTGAACGTCATCACCTTCTTCAGTCCTAAGTGGATCCTCTTTGCAGACTGAACTACCATAAGTCTAAGCATATCAATAACGACTCAAGCCCCACTTGTGGATCGAAAATCCTACATGAGAAGCAACGTAATGTTATACTGGGCCTGGAGTACTATGCGAAAGTTTGAAGAGCAGATTTTTCATCACCAGTATTTTTCACATCACATTCCTGTCGCAAGCCCGCCTGGTAGAATTAATATTTCTGTAACCTCTCAGCTTTCCTTTTTTACACTCACTCTGGAGACAAGGATATTGTAACATCTAGAGTGTCCTCTTCATCAACACATTCCAAGCTGCTTTGACTTTGCTATATCTTACTTTTCCTCGCTGACAGACAATTGAAATCTTTTGAGTGAACCTTTAAAAAAAATCAGCATGTCACGTAACACTTTGGCTGTAAATTTAGTTAACTGTTGCACAAAGTCTTTTGAACCTTAGAAATTCCACTTTGGAAGGTATAAGATACCTGAGGATAAAATATGTCATTTTCAGATGAATGACCTTTTGCTACTGACACTTTTAACTTGTCCATATTTTTTTTTAAATCCCGCCATATAAAGAGAGGCATTAATCATCGTGACATTTTAAGGAAATTTAGTAAGACAATGATTCCCCACTACCTCAACTGTTGAAGCTAACAATTTTTTTTCATAATTTTTATATTGTAATCTATTTTGAAAAGGAAATGTACTGAGTGCCTAAAATTAGAATTCACGTGCAGGACCAGAATCAGCCTGGTGTGGTAGAAGCCTAAGGAGGTTACAGTTGAGAAAATGACCACACATTTTACAAGATATTATGTAGGGGGAGGATAAGCCTCATCTACATTATTGTATTGTATTAATTCCTCTATCTGTGTTCATTTGGTTTGGATGTTATTGACTCTGCACTCAATTTTCTAAATGCATATGATGTATAAATCAGGAACAGTGGGACCCTGAGCAGATTCAGCAGCAAATGGCTGTTGAATCAGCAATTCAAAAACTGGATCCTTCAGGGAAGGAACCTCCGAAACCTGCAAAAAAATTGTGAAACTCATTGAAGTCCATGGGCAACAAAATAATTTTGACACATGACGATTCTGACATGTGACAAATGTCTTTTTATTTTTCGCCAGCGAATTGTGACTGCAGTTTTGCAAATTAATTTGATTCACGAAACACGGAAATTCACCTCAAGTTCTTGTCTGCCGAATTTATTTGACCATCACTAATATTTAGTGAGGTCCTGTGTTAATGCAATCAGACTTTATTTATACTTTGTTTCAACATTGGTGATGGGTGAATCTCCCGCGATTCGCTTCGCCGAAAAAT
>CM044432.1:179052395-179064552 GCA_024363595.1 Xenopus borealis
GCCGCTGGCGAATAAATTCGCGAATCACCAGTGAAATTTCGCCGAAAAAACGAGTCGCGCAACTCGTTTCTCGAATCTTTTGCGGATTCGCAAATTTCTCTGGAAATTCAAAAGCGTCCCGCGACTTGTTTCACAAATCTTTTGCGGATTCGCGAATTTCTCTGGAAATTCGCGAATTTTTCGGCGAAGCGAATCTCGGGAGATTCGCCCATCACTACTTTTCACCCCTAAAGGACTTCAGTGTCGGCTCCTTTCGTGACTTTGGGTATTTTCGCCGCTTTAGGACTTCAGTATCGGCTCCTTTCGGGACTTTCCGCCTCTTCAGGACTTATGTTCGGCACTTCCGCATTCTGCCTCAGGACTTTGCTACGAGTGCATGCTTCTGAGCTCGTAAGGGGGGCCCGGCTCTTTTGAAAATTGCAGCACTTCCGGGCTTGTCCCCCCTGTCCTCCAATGATGGCGGGTCTGTGCATTTGCCTGATATGAAGCTGTAGTAGTAATAATTACCAGAAAAGCAGGGTGCTTTGTTATTTCCTAATCATCACAAGGTATATTTTATGTGTATTATTGTGTTGGGACCTAAGACTTTCCTTTCCAAAAAGATCAGGGAGTATCAATTTCCTTCCCTTCTTTCAGTGGGCAGTTTTGCCTTACTGTACTCACTTCCCTGAAACATTTTTCCATGCTATACACAAAGTTTTCCTTCCCATTGTCTATAACTGCTGCTCCTCCTCCTTGAGGACCTAAAACAGGGGTGCCCAAAAAGTAGACGGGGATCTACCAGTAGACCTTTAGCTGGTGATCAGTAGATCTCAAGACACAGTCAACAACTTGTCTATATCATCCTCCTGTTTCATGCTTTAAATTCATATATTTATTATGTTAAGGTCACATATGAAATAGTTGTTGTTTAATATAAAAATATACATTTTCTTATTAATCAATATTTAAGTAATATGTTACATGGAACAAAATGTTAACAGTGATATTATGGATGTAGATCATAATGGGACAACATCACTAAAAGTAGACCTCACATTAGTAAAGTATGGGCAGTCCTGACGTAAAATGATCTGTTCACCCCCCCCAAAAACAGCTCTAACTATTCTATGGGGTTGGATAGTCCACAACAAATGGGATCAAATATCTGTATTTTTTGCATGTCCTCAAAGTTCTAAAGGGGTTCTGTCTCCATTTTATTCTTGGACCCTTTTTTTTTAGCAGCCTTCTCTTTCCTTTATCATCGCACGCTGAAAATCTGCCTCTTTTTCTCCTTCCTACTCTGGTCTCTCTTTTTATCTCTTCTTCTTCGCCTTCTCTGTCTTTCTCTGCCTTATTGCCAAGTCTTCCCCCTATTTAATTCTCTCCCTGTCTCTCCATTTTGCTCCCTACTCTTCCCCTTCATTCTCCAACTCACACAAAGGGGCAGATTTACTAAATTCACATGGAGGATTCAAAATTGGATCGAATTTTCAAAAAGAATCGAATTTTCTAATGTTTTTTGAAGACCCCTTTGATCAGTGAATTTTGAAAATTCGATTGAATCGAACGATTCGAATAAAAATCTATTCGAATATTCGACTATTCGACTGTCGAAGTACTTCCCCTTTAAATTTTTATTCGACTGCCTAGTTCGCCAGATCAAAGCTGCCGAATTGGGTTTCATTATTTTTGATCGAATAAAACATTTTTAAATTCGGTTAAAATTTTAATGATTTTATCGATCAATCACATTTTTAGTATTCGATCTTTCGACCAATCGAATTGCAGTAAAATCCTTCGAATTTGAATTCAAAGGATTTTACTTCCCAGACTATTCCCATCTATTCCCTAGTTTTTTAACCCTCGAATTCGACTCTTAGTAAATCTGCTCCAATGTGCGTAAATTGTACAAAGCTGACCTTTCAAAACCCATATGCTATAAAAAATACATAGTATTTAGAAAATTCGACATGACAATACTAATATCTTTAGCGTAATGGAAAGCCTGTACTGAATGGAACAGATATGTTAGAAAGGAGGAAAACGTTCATTTGATTATCTTGTTACCTCTTCCCACATTGAAACAATTCTGGAAATAACTCAGAAAAGATACTGTGTGTATCTGTGTGTGGGTTTATGTGTGTGTTTAGCAATGATTTCCAGTCTCTAGAGGCCGAAACTCTAATGTGTGCACTTTTAGCACTTTTTTCACTATGCATTATTTATTTATGGGGGGGGGGGTTGTTTACAGTTTCCTGGAAGATCATTCCTGCTGCTTCATGAAGACCACAGGGCAGATAAATGTGTTTGTGGTGGACAATAACAAAAATATATTTAGACATTTTAAAACATATCATGATATTTCTTTGCAGCTGTGGGCCTTTATATGACTTCTATTATCCATGTATTTTACAGATGGGGGGTACGCTATTCTACATGCTCTTAGCTTTTAGTATAAAGTACAGAAATTAGAATTTGCAACTAGCAATGAACTAGTAACCCTTACAATAGGTTAAATGCGATTTCCTGTATTCTTTCCTATATTATTTCTTGTAAATCAACTAGCAGCTAGGCAGGTTATATATAGGTATAAAAGGTTGAACGTGATAGATGTGTGTCTTTTTTCAACCTACCTTACTATATATTTCTATTCAGATCTTTTCCCATTTCTCTAACAATCATCAGCTTGTCAGGTTCTGTGACCATAAGACCAGGGATGAAATTAGGGACAGGCAGAAGTGGTCAGGGTCAGATTGAAAAAAACCCAGTGGGTCCCAACCCTCATGGTCCTACGGCCGGGCCAGACCCTCCCTCTCCCAATGCCAATCAATTTGAAAATAAAAATTCTCTGACGCACGGCTGGCATCCGCAGTGGTGCGATGCACCCGGTATACCAGGCAGCTACGTCAGCACGTGTTCGCCCGGCAGCGCTGAAATAAAGAAGGGGAGGAGTTGAGGAAGTAGAGTGGGGAGGTGAGGCTGGGGGGGAGGAAGGGAGGGGGGGGCAGAGGGGAGGTGCGGGGGGGCCCTGGACGGTGGCCCTGAGCCCCCCAAGTCCAACCCTTCTAGGGCGCAAAGCTGGGGGGCACAAGACATTTTAGTATTAGTGACATAATTCAGAAATGGGCTGAGAATCAAATATTAACCCCATTTAAGTATAATTTGCTATTGGAAGTGGTGTCACATGAAAGGGCATCAGGCACAGTGCATTGGGGACTAGTGATGAGTGATTTTTTTTTTTAGCCAGGCCTGGATTCACAACAAATTTTTCAACAACAAAAAAGTTGAAGCAACAAATTGATGCAGAGATAAAAAAAAAGTCGCTAAAAAAAAAAATGGCCACAGGTCAGCCACCTCTGTCTTAAAAGTATATGGGTCAAACAGCGAAATGTAAGGAATGAAATAACAATTAAAAAGGAATAAAACATCAAAAGGATGATTAGTTGTGTTGTACTATGATGCCTTCTGCTAAATGCTCAGCATTAACAACTACTTCTTGTAGTTCTCCTTTAATGTCACAAAGGATTGTTTCTTGTTCCAGTTTTGGGCTGAATTTCCTTATCAAGGTCATTTTAATGGTTGCTTTATGGCAAAACTGATTATCAGACCAAACCATTTAATGGGAATCTGTTTTTTTCTGTACAATTTCTGCATTTAGTCACAGTTCACACAAAGGTTTTTTTTCTCCAGTCCGTTTTTAGTTGGATGCTATTTCAAATGACCATTTTAACAAGTGTCGGACTGGGATGCCAGGGGCCCACCAGAAAACCTTAGGCCAGGAGCCCATCTTTCCCAACTATTATTCCTTCTCTCCTCACTTAACCTCTTTATTCTCATATTCTTTTACATCTACATACTATACTCTATTCTTCCATTATTAAGCCTCTTTTTCCAGATAAAGAAATAGGGAATGAACATGAAATAGGCCAAATTGTTAGAAGCAAGAGGGCTCACTGACACCTGTGCCCACCGGGAGTGTTCCTGGTATCCCTGTGGGCCAGTCCAACACTGATTTTAACCACCTCCTGAATTATTAGACACAGCCCCACAGAACCGAATAGAATCTGCCTGTGCTGGTTCAGATGAAATATGCAAAAACTTATGATGGCATCGGATTGATGTTTTCCTGTCTTTTCTTGGAGGTATAGGAACTGGGTTTAATCTGGTTTTGGGGTTGAATCTGGTTTATGACATATGAGAACCTTAAAAGGGGTTGAGTTAACTTTTAGTATTATGTAGAGCAGTGATCCCCAACCAGTGGCTTTTGAGCAACATGTTACTCACCAACCCCTCAATTTTACAATTGAATGTGGCTCACGGGTAAAAAATAGTGATGGGTAGTGATGGGCGAATTTATTCGCGAGGGGCGAATTTGCAGTGAATTACCGCGATTCGCCGCTGGCGAATAAATTCGCGAAACGCCAGCGAAAATT
This sequence comes from Xenopus borealis, assembly GCA_024363595.1. Classification (NCBI taxonomy): domain Eukaryota; kingdom Metazoa; phylum Chordata; class Amphibia; order Anura; family Pipidae; genus Xenopus; species Xenopus borealis. The sequence continues at coordinate 179,056,811 of CM044432.1, forward strand.
CACCTGCCGACAATTCGCCAAAAAAAAAAACGAGTCGCGTGTCGTTTTTGACGCGACACGACGAAAACGACGCGACACGCGTCAAAAACGACGTGCCGTGTCAAAAAACGTGCCGTGACTCGTTTTGCAAATTTTTTCGCCAATTAGCGAATTTCCCTGAAAATTTGCAAATTTTTCAGCGAAGCAAAACTGGGTAGATTCGCTCATCACTAGTGATGGGTGAATTTATTCAGCTGCGGCAAATTCGATGTGAATTCCCGCGATTCACCCCTAGCGAATAAATTCACGAAACACCAGTAAAATTTTGCCGGGCGAAAAATCGCCGGCGTCCATTTTTTCGATGCCGGTAACGGGCGCTAGCGTTCAAAAAGAGATGAGGCAGCATTTCGCGAATTTTTCTGTGTTTCAAGAATTTCTACTAGAAATTTGCGAAATTACAGCGAAGTGAAATGCCCCAGATTCACCCATCACTAGTAAAAAACAATGGTAACCTCTAATGTAGAGAGTGATATTTTGAAAAAATTTGCAATTGGTTTTCATTTTGTTATAATTTGGGGTTTTGAGTTATTTGCCTTTTTATTCAGCATCTCTCCAGTTTGCAATTTCAGCAATCCGGTTGCTGGGGTCCTAATTATGTTAGAAACCACGCCGTGGGTTGAATAAGAGACTGGACTATGGGTAAGAGAGGACCTAAATAGAAAGATGAGTAATACAAAGTAGCAAAAACAATACATGTTTAACCTTGCAGAGCATTTCTTTTTAGATGGAGTCAGTGACCCCCTTTTGAAAGCTGGGAAGAGTCAGAAGAAGGCGAACAATAATAATAAAAAAAAAACTATAAAAATTAAATAATGAAGGCCAGTTGAAAAGTTAATTAGAACTGGCCATTCTAAAAGTTAGCTTAAAGGTGAACCGCTTCTGTAACAACACTGGGACCTACGACAAGTTTTGTGTTATTTGACAGCCCTAAAAATATCTGTCCGTTTCTCATGCAACATGGCCCTAAAGATAGGCCATAAAACACGGCTGAACTGTTGTTTTGCACTGATTTCACTTCCCAGAGTAAGCACAGAAAGAACTATAACTATTGATAACTGAATTATTTTTGTTTTCCCTTCTCTCTAATCTTCCCATTTAGCTGCCTTATCAACCTGTTTCTCTAAACTGTTACAATTTGATATTTTAAGGTGGCCATACACGGAGAGAACCGCTTATTTGGCAATGTTGCCAAAACGGTATGCCCATCTTGAGGTGGGCGATATCGGGGTGATCCGATTGTGGACCCTAGGGCCCAACGATCAGATCACAATAGAAGAGATAGGGGCAGTCAGATTGCGGGACGAACAGATATGGCGATGATCCGACGGGATTTTTAGTCCCGTCCAATCGACATCTGGCCGACTTTTGGCCAGATATCGATTGGTAAAGCCCGTTGTAGGGCCCCATACACGGGCCAATAAGCTGCCGACTTGCTCTGTTTTTTTATTATATCAACATATTACCCCTTCTTAAAGGGAAACTGTCATGGGAAAACATGTTTTTTCTAAAACTTGTCCGTTAATAGTGCTGCTCCAGTAGACTTCTGTACTGAAATCCATTTCTCAAAAGAGCAAACATTTTTTTTAAATTAAGTTTTGAAATCTGACATGGGGCTAGCCATTTTGTCAATTTCCCAGCTGCCCCAGTCACGTGACTTGTACCAGCACTTTAGGAAGGAACTGCTTTCTGGCAGGCTGTTGTTTTTCCTTCTCAATGTAACTGAATAGTACGCAGTGGGACATGGGTTTTACTATTGAGTGCTGTTCTTAGATCAACGATGCAGCTGTTATCTTGTGTAAGGGAGCTTTTATCTGGTTACCTTCCCATTGTTCTTTTGTTAGGCTGCTGGGTGGGGGAAAGGGAGGGGGTGGTATCACTCCAACTTGCAGTACAGCAGTAAAGAGTGATTGAAGTTTATCAGAGCACAAGTCACATGACTTGGGGCAGCTGGGAAAATGACAATATGTCTAGCCCCATGTCAGATTTCAAAATTAAATATAACAAAATCTGTTTGCTCATTTGAGAAATTGATTTCAATGCAGAATTCTTCTGGAACAGCACTATTAACTGATGCATTTTGGAAAAAAAAAATTTCCCATGACAGGATCCCTTTAAAAACAGTATACTTTATAAGTGGAAGTGACACTTATCTTAGCTTTTTTTTAGCTATAGAGGATACTTTTGTAACTTTGTAACAGACTGGAATTGTATAGGAACAATAAAGTTGGTTGAAAAGACGGACTGATGGTATAAAACAGTGAAAACAGATGGTGGACGTCATCGCTGAAAAAAGAAGCCGTTGAATGCGAAACGCGTTAGCAAGATCATTTCTGGGAGCCTGCAGAGACATTACAGATAAGGACATTGCTAGCTCTGAGGGACGCCAACGAGCATCAGCACTCCTAAGTACTCACTTTTACTTACATGCGACTATATTGGACACGTTTGTGAGTGTGTTTTTAAATTTGCATTTTAAAATTGTTTTAAATGTTTCTGCACATGCTGTTTGTCTCTTGATCCAAGAATAGGTGAAAGATCTGGAAACTGAAAATACCCAGAAATCCCATACTGTTCCGGGCACATTTCAGCTCACTCTTGTGAGTATACTATACTGCCGGGGACAATAGGACTCCAGCGATAATCTGCTGTCTCTTGCCACTTATTCATTGCAAATAAAGTTACACATTAGTAATTTATTTTCTCCACAAAGCCATGCGGCATAGGAATTAGATTTTGGTCTCTAAGCTTTTCAAACTACTGGTGAAACTATTGGGAGTGTGAGAGTTCTTATAAGAGTGTTAATCGGCAGATTTACTAATTCACATGAAGGATTCGAAGTTCGATCGAATTTTGAAAAACATTTAAATTCGAATTCTCGAATGTTTTTGAAGACCACTTCGACCAGTGAATTTAGTAAATTTGATCGAATCGAATGATTCGAATAAAATTTTTATTCGAATATTCGACCATTCGACCGTCGAAGTACTTCCCTTTTAAATAGGGATGCACCGAATCCAGGATTCGGTTCGGGAATCAGCAGGAACCGAATCCGAATCCTAATTTGCATATGCAAATTAGGGCCAGGGAGCTAAATCACGTGACTTTTTGGCACAAAACAAGGAAGTAAAAAATGTTTTTCCCTTCCCACCCATAATTTGCGTATGCAAATTAGGGTTCGGATTCGGTTCGGTATTCGGCCAAATCTTTCGGGAAGGATTCGGGGGTTCGGCCGAATCCAAAATAGTGGATTCAGTGCATCCCTACTTTAAAATTTTTATTCGACCACCTAGTTCGCCAGATCAAAGCTACCAAATTGGGTTTCCTTAATTTTGATCAAAGAGGAAAAATTTGATTGATCGGAAACATTTTTCTATTCGATCGTTCGACCAATCAAATTACGGATTTTACTTCCCTTCCTATTCACCTGGTCGAATTTCGGATTTTTTTCAATCAAAATTCGACCAATGATAAATCTGCCCCTAAGTGTGGAGTGTGGTTCACAAGGGTTCACATTTAACTCACAGTGAGTTGTAATAGAAACTGGTCAGCACTAATATTCTACACTATATTATTTATCTGTTTTTTTTCCCTCCTCGAAAAAACTTTGTTTTCTGAGGAATACAGCAATCGTCATTTTGAAGATTTCTTGTTTTTTTGCAATTGGGCAGATTTCATCGGCCCGTGTATGGCCACCTTTAGTTGCTGCCAATTTCTCAGTTGGAGAAGATAAGAAGTGTCAGTCCCTACTGAACATGCTCACTACCTTGAAGCTTTGTCAGTATTGTATCAGACTGTAGCAGCTGCCCTGTAACTTACATACTTAAGGAAAACTAAACAATAAAAATGAATATGCCTAGAAATGTTGCATTTGAAGTACTGAACTGCACCAGCCTTGAAGTTCAGTATCACCATAGCAGTAATGGTTCAGGCCTTCAAATTTGTGTACCAGAGTCCCCCATTTAGGATTTGTCTAGGAGTGTCAGTGGCACTGCACATGCTCAGTCTGCTCTTGGCAGCTGTTGAGTAGCTAAGCTTAGGGGTTGTAAATCATCAAGCTGAAAATCAGCTTTGTCTGAGTCATTATTAAATTCTGAAACAAACTGCACTGGTTTCAGAACTGCCATGCAATGAGAATATTGTCCCTAATTCTAAGTTAGTGACAGCAGCACAGAGCATGTGAATCAGTGAATCAGCAGAAAAGGAAGCTACTGGGGCATCTACTGGGGAGACACAGATCTTTACTGCTAAAGGGCTGAGGTTGTTTTAAGTGAATTGTATAAAAATAAAAACTGGGTAGATAGATAGGCAGTGCAAAACAAAAAATGTTTTTAATATAGTTAGTTATCCAAAAATGTAATGTAATGAGGCTGGAGTTGCTGGATGTCTAATATAATAGCCAGAATGCAACTTTCTGCTTTTTCAGCTCTCTTGGACTGGTTACCCTGGTTACCAGGCAGTAACCAATCAGTGACTTGAGGGAGGGCCACACGGGCCATAACTGTTGCTTTTGAATCTGAGCTGAATGCTGAGGATCAATTGCAAACTCACTGAACAGTTATGTCCCATGTGGCCCCCCTTCAAGTCGCTGACTAACTCAGAGTTAAAGAGCTGAAAAGCAGGAAGTTGGATTCTGGCTATTATATTAGACATCCAGTCACTCAAGCCTTTATAGTTTAACTATATTGGAAACATTTTTTTATTTTGCACAGCCTATCTACAGTATTTATCCCGTTTTCATTTTTACACTGAACTATTCCTTTAAGCTGGCACAAAATCCCCAAAATGAAATGGTCTACCCCACTTTTTCATTGAGCTTTTGTTGTCCTTTAAGCAAAGCTCAAGACAAATAAGAGCAATTAATATACAAAATTTGTCCCAATGAACAAATGTCAAATTGTTTTTAACATACAGGTATTCGACCTGTTATTCAGAATGCTCCGGACCTGAGGTTTTCCGGATAAAGGATTTTTCCAAAATTTTGATCTTCATACCTTAGGTCTACTAGAAAATCATATAAACATGAAATAAACCCAATAGGCTGGTTTTGCTTCCAATAAAGATGAATTATATCTTAGTTTGGATCAAGTACAATCTACTGTTTTATTATTACAGAGCAAAATTGACTAAATCTTTAAAAAAACATTTTTTTTTATTATTATTTTGATAAAATGGGGTCTATGGGAGACAGCCTTTCCATAATTCAGAGCTGTCTGGATAATGGGTTTATGAATAACGGATCCCATACCTGTATACAGTAATGGATTAAAAATACAGCCGTTATTTATGGTGTGCTATTGGACAACAATAAAAAAGTCAGTTTGTTCAGCTGTGATGAAACTAAACCAGCTAGGTATTTATAATAAGCAATTCTGCATTCAGTAAAGACGCAAACATTTATTTTTGCAGATTTAATCAATGCTGACATTGATTGAAATCTGATCTCTTGGAAAAGAATCAGGGTTCATAGTAACATGTCATCAATTTATAGTGAATTGATCTGATGAGGATTGATCATTGCAGTAATGAATATTGATTATTATGGATCATTCTGAATCAATTGTCCCCTAATGATCTTTATTATGCAGTGGTGTAACTAGATGTTACTGGGCCCCACAGAAAATTCATTTAAGGACCCCAAGAGTTTTTTTTATTTTTTTTACTAATATATGTTGAAATTGCTCATTAATTAGGGCGACATGGGCCCCTATACCTCCTGGGCCCTCCTGCAGCCGCAGGGTCTGCTTCCTCTGTAGTTGTAGTTAGATACCTCCAGGGACGGATTGGCCTGACGGGACACTGGGAAAAACGGTGGGACTCCGCGGGGCTAGACCCCCCTCTCCCGAACTCCTGGACCTATTAAAAAAAAAGAATTTGCAACGTTCCGAGCACTGTGGGGGTCTTGCATCTACTGCATTCGCTGTGTAGCTCCTGTGCACTCATGCATGCTGCATCACAGATGGGGTCCAGGGGGTCCAGAGGGGGGGCCCTGGACAGCAGGCCCCCGGGCCCCCCAGTCTGACACTGGAAACCCTCCTCCAGTGACTAAAATCCTTTTCTATGCCAGGGTATCAAAACTCTTTTCTAAATAACACAATTCCTTTGGCGGAAATACAAAAAAGATGGGGCATACACCCCAGAGATATATGGAATTACAACCAAATGCACGGATATGTGCAAAGTAATAAGCATGAGAAATGGAACAGAAACTTAACGCCCTGGGAACAATTCCTCACCAATACATCCTTCTAAATTACTTTCAAAAATGTACAAACTCCTAATTTCAGCTGCACCTCAAAAACATATGCATTTTCCGGAAAAATGGGAAGAGGAACTAAAAATTGAACTACCAGACAAAACATGGAATAATATATTCAGATTTGCTCATAAGTCAACCAAGGCATCCAAAATAGCAGAAGCTACCTACAAACTTATTACCAGATGGCACAACACTCCGTTGAAACTTAACAAAATGTTCTCAACGGTCTCAAGCAATTGCTGGCGCTGTAATTCACATGTAGGTTCACATTTACACACCTGGCTAACTTGCCCAGCCTTATCCACTTTCTGGAATAAAATAATAAAAATAATTAATAAAATAATCAAGGCCAATATTTCGATAGATAACCATTCTCTAATTCTTTTAAATTACAACAAGGAAACAGATAAGGTCCTTAAAGACCCATTGCAAAGGCATTTACTCCAGGCAGCTAAGGCCTTAATACCTAACAAATGGAGATCAGTAACACCCCCTGGATCACAAAAGTAGAAGATACTAGACACATGGAATTCCTAACACATATGTTTCACAATAATATCCCAAAATTCAAAAACATATGGGATTCCTGGGACCAATTTATATTTGCTTTAGGGAACACGCCTATACCCTGACTTATATTTGTTGATATTTATAAAATGTTTGTAGTAGACTGTACTTATATGTTCATATATTGTTTATACTATGAGGCTTTATGACTAGCAATAACTTATTTCTGGTCTGCATTATACTTGGAAAACAAGTTGTATTTTATGACATCATTTTGCTCACCCAACCCCTCCCCTTTCTTTTTTCTGTATCCCCTCCCTCCCCCCCCAAAAATTTTTCAATAAACAAAGATTTGAGAAAAAAAAATCCTTTTCTATGCCAGGGTATCAAAACTCTTTTCTAAATAACACACCAACCAAGGTTTCAGTATTTGGCTGAAGGAAACAATTAACAATAGAGGAGATAAATTAAAAAGTTGTTAAAGGGAATACTACAAAATAGCATAATGCGCTAAAGCGAGCAGGTAATAATAACAAATTGGGAATGTGAGAGGTGGCTTGGAATGTAAATTGCAGTAGTATTCAGAAGGCTTCCAGGCCCCGGCAAGGCCAAAACCACAGTAACGAGTGAATATATTTAATTGAGTCTTTGGAGAGAGGGAGTGAGAGGGGGAATGATGAACCCTATGGACTCAGAAACAAGCAGGTGCTCTTAGTCAATTGGAACACACTGTGAGTAGGCAGAATATGACGATATTATCTCAAATTGACCTTTGAACATAAAGTTACACTCTGAAGATTATTAAAGCCAATTCAAGATTTCCCACATAGAAGTTCATTGAAATAATACAATGAAGTCGTCTCCGCATGCAGCTGTACTTAAGAGCAATCCAGCTTCATCGTAACCTGAACATTTCATTTGAGTTATTTTCTTTTTTTTT
>CM044432.1:179068502-179088545 GCA_024363595.1 Xenopus borealis
GAATTTTCGCTGGCGTTTCGCGAATCGCAGGAATTCGCAAGTGACAAATACTATTACAGCGTGAGCTACAGTGGATATACAGATTGAACACTATGAGTCCACATGGACTAAATGAATTGGTCTCGTATGCCGAATATTTTTGAATTATTTATTATTAAGGGTGCTTTCTGTTTTAACAAATGATTTCACCATTAGCCATAAGGATGTATAACAATAAGCTTTGCATCATGCTAAGATCTAGCTGATGTGGCAGAATGGGGCGCCTGATGGCCATGCCCATGGACTGGTTACACAATTAGACGGTGAGGAGAGAGAGGGATTGTGGGAACGACATCTAGGAAGTGCAGAACTGAAAGTAAAAGTAGGAGGGGCAGGCAATAGATGATTGACAGCTGAGACTTTTATTGCTGGTACTGATGTTTTAATAAAAAAAAAAGAATTTGGGTCTCACATTTGATTTGAAAAGGGGTTTTATTATACAACTTTTTATGTTTGGGTCACAAGTCCCCTTTAAGGCATTAACTTATTTGCTTTGGAGTGCCCACTACCCCTTAACTTCAAGGAAAGCAGAAGGTACAAATGCTCCCATTGGGCCCAGCTGGGAGACCTACATAGGTGCAGCCAGAAACCACTGTTGTCCAGTAAGCCTTGTAGCACTGCTGGGATTTGGAACAAATTTTTCAATAGGAGAAAAAGCTTTTAGTTCCACCAGTAGTGATGGGTGAATCTGGGGCATTTCGCTTTGCCAAATTTTTTGTGAATTTCCCGAGAAATTCGTGAAACAGTGAAAAATTAGCGAAACACAGCGATGGCATCCAAGGAAAACGGGTGCGGACGTTTTGCGAATTTATTTGCCAGTGTCAAATAGCGGGAATTCACCGGCTATTCGGCCCAGGTGAATAAATTTGCCCATCGCTATCCACCACTAATCAAGACTTTGAAAATGTACTACTGAAGGTGAAATAAATGTTTTGTAAGAGTAAATAACAGCATATTTTAAATAAAGCTCTTGATTAGAAATGTTGATATACAAGACTTTTCCCAAGTTCCTCTATTCTCCTAGTGCTTTAGAGCCTCACCTGTAGTCACACCCATGATGTCGCACCCATGATGTCACACCCATGATGTCACACCTATGATGTCACATGTGTGCAAGTATTGCTACTGGTTATAAGAGGAGTCAGGAACATTTGCCAAATGGGCAACTTTGCACCTGGGATGTAACCAACAGCAACCAATAAAAGCAAATCATAAAAATAATAAAAGCAAAACATGAATTGGTTGCTAAGGGTTACTTGTAAAGTAGTCCTAGTAATTGTCAGTGGCGATGTTTATAAAGATCACAACCAAAAAATGACACAGTAATGAGATCTGTTTTCCAGAAAGCTCCAAAATACGGGTCACATTTCATAGACCATTATAATGAAAAAAATTTAATTTTTTAAAAAAAATTTCCCTTTTCTCTGTAATATTAAAACAGAACTTTGTACTTGATTCCAACTAAGATACTGCCTTCCTTACTGGAAACAATTCTGTTGTGTTACTTAAAGTTTAAATTAGTTTTTAGTAGACTTAAAGGTATACTGTCGTGGGAAAACGTTTTTTTTTTAAACGCATCAGTGTTGCTCCAGCAAAATTCTGCCATGAAAAACAGCAAACAGTTCTTTTTTTATATTTCATTTGGAAATCTGACATGGGGCTAGACATATTGTTAGTTTCCCAGCTGCCCAAGTCATGTGACTTTTACTCTTTACTGCTGTACTTCAAGTTGGAGTGATATCAACCCCTCCCTTTCTACCCCAGCAGCCCAACAACAGAACAATGGAAAGGTAACCAGATAACAGCTCCCTAACACAAGATAACAGCTGCCTGGTAGATCTAAGAACAACACTCAATAGTAAAATCCAGGTCCCGCTGTCACACATTCATCTACATTGAGAAGGAGAAACAACATCCTGCCAGAAAACAGTTCCCTTCTAAAGCGCTGGCTCTTTCTGAAAACACATGACCAGGCAAAATGACCTGAGATGCACCAACACACCAATATTACAACTAAAAAAATACATGTGCTGGTTCAGGAATGAAATTTTATATTGTAGAGTGAATTATTTGCAGTATAAACAGTGTAATTAAGAAACAAAAACTATGTCATAAAAATCATGACAGACTTCCTTTAAGGTATGGAGATCAAAATTACAGAGAGAGTTGTATCTGGAAAACCCCAGGTCCTGAGCATTCTGGATAAAAGGTCCCCAAACCTGCATTAAAAGTGTGTGTGCCTGTATGTGTACCTTGTTTGTTTTGTGTATGCTGGGGATGGGTTGGGGAAGGAATGGTTTTCTAACTCCGAATATAGCAATCCGATATTATCCCTATATCAATGTCACTCAATGTTTAATTAAAGAAGTCATAATTTATTATGCCCTTTTGTTTCAAAAGATTCTAATTGTTCAATACCCAGAGTTTAATCATGCTAAGTGTGAGCTCTCAGGGCATTCAGATTGACCTTGATGGTGTAAAATAATCTAAAGTATCAGTGGAGAGAAGGAAATGTATTCATGGGAGTCTTTATTTGCAATTCAAATCAATCGAGCACCACGTAACATATATATCAATGTGCACACCTAACCTTAAATTGCCTTTATAATACACATTCCCTTTAGAAGATTTCTTATGTATGTGATATGATGGTGGTGTAAAAGCCCAAATAAAGTCATAATTGTGCTGTGCAAAAATGTTTTTTTTTTACAATGCTCACTTAGCAAAAAATACTTACTTACTAAATACTTACTGAAAATAAATCAGCTCTTATTTAAAGGTTTGAAATGTATTGTGGTGCCAGAAAAACAACTGGCAGAATAATCACCCGGCCAGTCTGGAATTTTAGGTGCGACCAACTTGAAAGTGTCCAAGACATGTTAACTACAGGTATGGGACCTGTTATCCAGAATGCTTTGGACCTGGGGTCGTCCACATAATGGATCTTTCCGTAATTTTGATCTTCATACCTTAAGTCTACTAAAAAATCATGTAAATATTAAATAAACCTGATTTTTGCTACCAATAAGGATTAATTATATCTTAGTTTGGATCAAATACAAGCTACTGTTTTAATATTACAGAGAAAAAGGAAATCATTTTTAAAAATCTGTATTATTTGATTATAATGGAGTCTATGGTGCACATTCACTAAAGCATGAAGCGTCTAAAACTAGCGTTAATTCGCCAGCGTGACATCAATTCGCAACTTGGCTGATTCACTAACAGTGTCCCTGGCGAAAATTTTACCTTTTGTTGCGTGATGAGTCTGAAAAACAGCCAAAAATATTTTTAGGGTTACCCTCCTTCCCCACCCTACATTTCCTAACATATGGCAACTCAAATATACAGGGGGCACATGTTTAGGGCAATAGGACAACTTTATTTTATTTATTAAATATTTCCTGGGCTTGTGCAGTGGAATGTAGTGGCTGTAACATATACTTCTATTATACGTTTAAGTTTGTGCCGTATGCAAATTAGGCATCACTAGCGTAAATGCGCTTTGCCTGTCGAAGTAAGAGTAGCGCTACTTCGCTACCATTCGCCGCCCTGAGCGCAAATTCGCATCTTAGTGAATTTGCGTAGTGCTTGCGAAAATTTTCCTGGTGAAGTGCGGCGAACACCAGCGAAGCTGTTGCTAGCGCATTTCTGCGCTTTAGTGAATTTGCCCCTCTGGGAGACTGCCTTTCCGTAATTCGGAGCTTTTGTAAAGGTATGAGATCTGCTATCCAGAATGCTCGAGACCTGGAGTTTTCCAGGATAATAGATTTTTCCATAATGTTTCTCTTAAGTCTACTAAGAAATTATCTAAACAATGATGGGCGAAAAATTAGTGAATTGCGAATTTTGACGCCCGCATCAATTTTGACAATTTTGTCCAAATGCATTAAAGTCAATGGTTGTCCGAAAAATGTTGACGTGTGTCAATTTTTACATGCGCGGCCATTCTGACGGATTTTTTGACGCCGAATTTTTGTCGCTGTTTTGTGTATTTATTCGCCGGCGGCGGAACATGGAAATTCGCCGCCAATTTGTGCCTGCCAAATTTACTCGCCATCACTTTATCTAAACATTAAAGGAAAACTATACCCTGAAAATGAATTTTTGAGCAACAGATTAATTGGCTCATGTGACCTAATTTTATAGTTTGTTTGGTATGTTTGTGTGCACCGTTGAATCATAGGATCCCAGGAGGCTGTCCTTATTTTTTAAAATGGCTATTTTCTATTTATGATTACCCAATGGCACATGCTACTAAAAAAGTGTATTATTATGAAAATGGTTTATTTACATGAAGCAGGGTTTTACATATGAGCTGTTTTAGGCAATATCTGTTTATAGAGACCTACATTGTTCGGGGGTATAGTTTTCCTTTAAATCAACCCAATGGGCTTGTATTGCCTGCAGCAAGGATGAATTATATCTGAAGTACAAGGTTCTGTTTTATTATTACAGAGACAAAGGAAATCATTTTTCAAAATCTGAATTATTTGGATAAAATGGAGTCTATTGGAGACCGACTTCCTGTAATTCTGAGCTTTCTGTGTTTCCATGGATAATGGATCACCATTCTTACAAAACAAAAACATTTGAGATTCCCTATATTAAGAGGGCTATTTATCAAAATTCCTGAAAATACCTGATTATACTCCAACCAAATTAATACAGGGTTTCCACCCCTTACTTATCAATATGTGCAGGAAAAAAATTGAAAAAATGGTGAAAAAAAACAAATCGTACAAATTTTTAGTATTTTACATCCAAAAACTCTTTTTTGTTTGGATTTTTGCTGGAACACCACAAAATCTTTGGGTTATTGCATGAAGCCCAGTGCAGAGCAGGATATCTTCGGGATTTCTCTAATTGACCTCTACATGAAGTTGGCAGGACTGAGTTGCAGTACTTTTTTATTCAGACTTTTAACAACCTTAATGAATTCTGAAAATTGTGAGTTTTTCTTTTACAAAAAATTCTGAATTTAAAGTAAAAAAACTAGAATTGTTTTCTGTTTTTAGCATTCAGACTTTAATAAATAACCCCCTGAATGCTAGTGCCTGTTTTATTATAGTTAGCATGAGAGACACCTGTTGCACTATATACAGCATATGTATACAGCATGTATTTCGAATTTTGAAGTTTGAATTTTCGAGTTTTTATTAGGTTTGCAGCACTCCTGAAAATCGCGTGTTTTTGGAGAAAAACTGTAATTGAATTTTGAGTTCATGGGAGTTTATGGGAGATTGATACATCTGCCCCTAAATGTTTGAACTATTATTTTTTTAGTAGATTTATAGGTATGAAGATCCCAATGACAGAAAGACCCCTTATCTGGAAAGTCATAGGTCGTGAGTTGACGAATTTGCCAAGTGCGCAATCACAGCAAATTTCTGTTTCGCCACCGGCTAAATTCGAGAAACTACTGCAAATATTTTTGCCGATGACAAAATTCACATTTTGCTAATTTTTCGCCGTTTGGAATATTTCGAGGGAAATTCACAAATTTTTCTGCAAATCGAAATGGGACCTATTTCGCCTGTCACTAGTCATGAACATTCTGGGTGACAGGTCCCACACCTGTATTAGATAAGAAGGGCTTTCTCTGCACACTGCACACACACACAAAAAAATATGCTGACAAAATGCAAAGACATTGGTGGCCAAGTTTTGTTACACAGACAACCAAGCCAAAATGAGTATGTGTGGTTACTGTGTGTAACAGAAACCCTGTACTTATGGCTTGTTACTAGCTGGTTTAAAGGATGTGGCTCTCTTGTGGCTTTACTGTGACCAGTAGTAACAGTAATAAGAGCAGTTTTGCAGCAAAGGTTTACACCTGCCTCGATAAATGAGAGCTGGAGATGCTTCCATGCAACATAGGCATGGGATCCATTATCTGTAAACCCGTAATCCAGAATTATGGAAAGGCTTTCTCTTATAGACTCCATTTTATCCAAATAATCCAGATTTTTAAAAATGATTTCCTTTTTCTCTTTAATAATAAATCAGTACCTTGTACTTGATCCAAACTCAGATATAATTAGTCTTTATTGGAAGCAAAACCAACCTACCACTTTTTCCTGTTACAGTTAGAGCTGCAGTATTTCTGGTCAGGTGATCTCTTCCTGTTACAGTTAGAGCTGCAGTATTTCTGGTCAGGTGATCTCTGAGGCAGCACACAGACCATCACAAACTGGTGGTTCAAGGCAAAAGATGTAAAAAGTATTTACTTAATATATTCCAGTTTGGTAAGATTCTTTAATATTCCACTTAATTTGACATAAACTATATGTTGCTTACATATTAATTTTGGGGGTTTAGTTTTAAGCAATGAAAAGTAGCAATAACAAAACAATTGTGAGCACAGAGCAATGATTTTTTTTGTGCTGGGGCCAGAAAGCTAGAAATAGGCTGTAGATGAAGGTAGCTAAATACAATTATAAAAATTAAAAAATGAAAACCATTTGAAAAGTTGCTAAAAAATATCATAAAAGTTAACTGTGACTTTATGAGACTTTAAAGCTTAGGACAATTGAATGAAGCAACTGTTTGTTAATGAAAATGTTTCAATTTATTTCAAATATGAATATGCAAATATGGGTTCAGTTTAGTATTCAGATGCATTTTTTGTGCAGGATACAGAATTTGGCAGAAGTCTGTTACCAGTTAGGGATTCTGTCAAGATTTTTAGGGTGAAGTTTTTATTTCTAAATTACACTTTTTACACTGCAAATAATTCACTCTACCACGTAAAATTTAATACCTAACGTAACAAGTGTATTTTCTTTTAGTTGTAATATTGGTATGTAGTCACCATCTTAGGTAAATTTGCCTTATGATGTGCTTACAGCAAGAGCCAGTGCTGCGCTATTGAGCTGCGTTCTGACAGGCTTTTTCTTCAACTCAATTTACATGGAGTCGCAGAGGGATTTTTACTAGTGAGTGCTGATCTTATATCTACCAGGGAGCTGTTATCTGGTTACCTTCCCATTGTTCTGTTGTCAGGCTGCTGGAGAGTGAAGGGAGGGGGGAGATATCAATACAACTTGCAATACAGCAGTAAAGAGTGACTGAAGTTTATCAGAGCACAAGTCACATGACTGGGGGCACCTGGGAAACTGACAATATACCTAGCACTATGTCAAATTCCAAAATGAAATATAAAAAAATCAGTTTGCTCTTTTGAAAAAACATTTCATTGCAGAAGTCTACTGGAGCAGCACTATTAACTGATGCATTTTGAAAAAAAACATGCTTTCACATGACAGTATCCCTTTAATATTAATTAAGTAATTTTGCATTCTGCTACTAGGTGGAGTGTGAGGAAAAATGTCAATCACACAATCTTTGGAAAATGGCATTGCTAGAAAGACTCCATATATAATTGAAACTGCAATGTTACCACTCCCATTCAGATCACTTCCAGAGTCTTCTTAAGATTGAACCTGAAGGAGACTATGTCAAGAGCAGGCAAGAAAGACTTGTAGCTATATGTAGGGTATTGCCCAGGAAAACCCTTTCTCCAACCAACTGCATCAGCACAGTATCCAAGAGAGATGGGTGTGGGGAACCATGAAGGCATTTACACCTACCTGTCCGAAACTAGCACATGGCTTGTATGAACAAGGTAAGGAGTGGCTGGAGATACTTACCACGTGCCCTAAGGAAGAGCAGAGCTGAGCTGTACTCCATTTATCCCAAAGTGCCCATAAGTAGTGATGGGCGAATCTGACCTGCTTTGCAAAAAATTTGTGAACCGGCTTAAATTCACCAAAAGGCATTGAAGTCAATGGGCGACAAAGATTTTTTGATGCATGAGAGCTTGCACAACACATTTTTGACGTGTGACATACAATTTTGCTCATCATTATACCCATAAGATCTTTATACCAATTAACCCTAGTTATCTCATCAGAAGAGGAACTGAAATGCTGCCAATGGCGTAGTATCTATTATTAACATGTATTTCTATAGCGCCAACTTGTTTCGTAGCGCTGTTGTTTCTAGATTTAAGGCGCACTACCTAGCCACGAGCTCTCCCCGCAACTAAAGAACCAGATCTCTGACAGTTAAAGTGTTAAAATTGTAATGCTGCATTCCATGTTTTTGGAATAATTGCTGTAAGTAATTAGTTGCTGTACCATTTTATTACCACCTCCAGCAACCAACCAATATTTCCCATAGGGCTGCAATAATGGAGCGCATTAGTCTGATTTATGCTATGTGTACCATGGCCAACTTTAATGACGGTGCACTGTATACATTATTTTACATTATTTTATAACGATCCATTGTTGTACATTTTAGCAGCAGGCCAGTAATGGACATAGTTCCAGCAGTATGGCATGTTTGGAAAGGCTCAATTAAAAAGTCTCAAGGAATTATCTTGGCTCCTTTATTAGTGTACAGGCAGAATTAAGTCGAAATTGAATCTGATACACAAAGAATTCAAATGACTAGTAGACATTTAATTAAATGGGTTATAAACCTCTATTGACCCTCCTAGGTTAACAAAATTTCAATTAACGTGACACTTATATATGTGTGGCTGCACTTTTAATAGGCAGAATAATGAATGTGCATTAGTTTTGGGTCACACGGAACTATTTTAGTTGGCAGATAATCAATTGCTGGCGTTTTTTTTTTTTTTTTAATGAAATGCCATTTTCACAAAACAAAAAGTATGAAATATCTCCATTTTATTGATTATACTGTTCATGTATATTAATTTTCAGATTATTACAATGAGGAGCAGAAGTGTCAGAACTGGGGGCACTTTTCTTTTGATAAGAATGGCTATTTGTGAAACGAGGTAAGAAGTGGTACAGCATGTGACAAAGCTCCCTTTGCTCCTGTAGGAATTCTGGTCAAAGCATTTCCTTATCAGAACAGACTGCCAATTTAATCAACTGAAAAACAATAAAAAAGCAACACAAGGGTAAATTTAAGAGAAGAGGAAAGCGTTCATTTTCTCTGGTACCAAATATGATTGGTGCTTCCTTGGCTAAGTGCTTAGTGCTATCTAACTTATTTCCATAATACATTTCTCCTAGGGGAACATCTGGACCATGGAGCTCCAGTTGGAGAGAAATTATTCATATTAGAAATGTCAAACTTGTGACATATGATCTGCTACTGAGCTTCAACTTCTGTTACAAACTTCATTGGAAAATCTATGACTTAATCTGGCCTTAAACGTGCAGATCTTCCTGCAGTATCGTCCAAACGATTGGACGTTCCAATCTCCCAACCTGCCACTAACCTTTCAGATCAAATAAAGTAGAAAAAGAACAGATCAGCCGATGTTCTGCCTCACATCGATCGTACGAAAGTTTCTAAGTGACAAAGCTGGTGAAAATCGTCAGCAATACATGCAGAGATATGATTGGCAGCTGACAGAAGGCTTTTAAACTGCCCGATCGACTGAACAACCAATCGGCATAGCAAGACAAATATTGGGAGGATCCGCACATGATCCGCAACTCATTCGAATCCTCGATTTGTACAATCAGATCTTTGCGTCTATGGCCAGCTTAAGGAATGATTAAGGAATCTAGAAGAATTATTTCAAAGACAACTGGACATTTAGGGGCACATTTACTAAAGGTCAAAGTGAATATTCGAATAAAATTCGAATTTAAAAAATCTGAATTTAGAAATAATTTTGAGCTACTTAGATTATTGCATAGGCCAAATTTTGATTCAAATTTGAATAAGTCGAATTTTCTAAGTACTGGCCCTACGGGGACCTCCTTGAGCCAAATTTTCTAAGTCCTGAGAATTTGAAGGATTTTGTCTGAAACCATACAATCAATCGAATAAGGTAAATTTTTGATTGAAAATGACCCCCCAAAAAATTTTGATGTGAAAAAACATTGCAATTTGACCCTTAGTAAATCTGCCCCTCATATATCCAGTTGCCTTAACATAATTCTACTAGATAATGTATATCATTACCTGGATAAATGAGAATCTTCATAGACTATGATTAAGGGTTTTGATACAAAATGCATCAGACTGCAGCCGCCAAAAATTTTAGCAAACAAATAAATAGGCTATGTTAAAGGGTTTTATACCTAATGAAAGATTAGAACGATTTTCAAAAAAAAAATTGATTTTCCAAAATCCCCAAATCAAATTTTGGGTTATTCAATAGATGAAGTAGCCCAAAATTACTTAGGAATTTGAATTTTAAAAATTTAAATTTTATTCAAAAATTCACTTTGACCCTTAGAAAATGTGCCCCTTAGGAAAAAAAGTTTGAAATTCGACCATCAAATTTTTTTTGAGGGCCATTTTCAATAGAAAATGGACCTATTTCGATCAAATAGGTCAGTTTTCGATCGAATTAGAATCCTTTGAATCGTTTGATCCCATTGTTCAAATCGAACGATTCGAACAATTTAAATTTTTTTCTTATTTTTCCAGGACTTTTCAGGAAAGCTTCCAGGAGGTTCCCAATAGGCTACTATGCCAATTCGGCAGCTTTAAGGTGGAGAATAGTCTAATTCTAATTTTTTTAAAGAGACTGTACTTCAAAATTAGAATTTTCAAATTTTTTCAATTCAAATCGAATTTTGGGCTATTTGATCAGTGAATTAGCCCAAATTTTATTCAAAAATTAATTTTGACAATAGGAAATGTGCCTCTAACTGTACCAGTAATAGTTCCATCCATGATACAGCAGCAAGACCCATAATTAACCAAAGGGAAATTAAAGAATTCACAGTATATAAACCAATAATAAAGGACTATTAAGGATATCCTCAAATCTTCACTTTATATACCTTAGCCTTGGGGACAATTGTTTCATTTCTTGTATAAGATAAAATGAATACATGAATGCAGTGAGCAAGCCATATAATGCAAGTTTTACAAAAAAAGGCATAAATAAGAAGCAATTAGTATAGGAGCTATTGATTACTTATCAGATATAGCACAAACCATCAATGCAATCTGCCATCTCCTCTGGTTCAGCTGACTTTTCCGGAAAACCCAATATTTGCTTGCAGAAGAACATTGGATTTGACTAATAGAAAAGCTGATTGTTGCAGTCCTGTAGATCAAAAGATATGACCTACTTAAAAGACTAGTAATGTCAAAAAGAAAAGAAAAAAAGAGAAAGAACTTGGTCATAGATATCCCATTTAGTGCATGTACAAGTACAAAAATATACTAGTAGCCATGTTTTCTGGAATTATTTAGAATTTTTAGAAAAACAGATTAAGAATTCATTAATGGGTCACTGTCATAGGGCGGCTGATTTATAAAATGCATATTTACAAAAAACTTGCATTTGACCCAAAAATTTCTTTTAAAAAGTGTCATAAAAATAAAACGATGAACTTAAATGTTGAAAATAAAACTCTCATTGGTTTCAGAAGACCTTGATAGCTGTAGTGCTGAATTTTTAAATTATTATTTGATATGTTCAATATTTTGCCTTGGTCAGCTATATAGGCAAGGCTATAATTCAATCTAGGTACCTCCCCATAAAGATTCTGCCCAAAGCAATGGCCAGCTGATGCTTATATCGGAAACATTGCCCTGCCTTTCTCATCAATCAAATCAATATGCCAATACAATTAATTTGAACAAAATTCTTATAGTTGTCTGAGCTTTCAAGCATTTATGCATCTAAGAATTAGTGGTTTGTGATGTCCAATATAATGGAAGACAATGGACAATACCTTTTTTGTGTTTCTTTTAAAGGACAGTTGATCAGTAGCATTAACTGAAGACACTTAAATGATAGATCAGAATTGGATAAACTTACATTGAATCCTTCTGACCTTTTCTCAATTGAAATCCAATTTGATCAGATTTTTTATTGGCTAAAAAAGCAGTGCCGTAACTAGGGTCAGGCAAATTAGACACATGCCTAGAGAGCAAATCTGAGGGGGTACCAAACACATACCTACCCCATGTCCAGTCCCCTCTCTCTTCTCTGCCGGGCCATGAAGGACTGTCTGCATGCACCTATTCGGGCGCATGAGCCTATTCGTGATGATGCACCTATTCACACGTTTGCTCACGTAGCTCACGTAGTCGCACCATTCAGTGCCTCGACCAGCCAAGTTACCAAGAGCTACCTACACGGGCCAACTACAGCTGCTTATTGGTCCATGTATGTGGCCCTCTGAAGGGTTTCCCTGACTGATAGCTGGCCAAAATTTGGCTAAATATCGATTGGATAAATAATAAAATAAATTTAAAACTCCTGTTGGAGCAAGAAAAGCATTGACTTGTTGACGTGGCCCTCTCTATAACTGCCTGTATCTCCTTCATTGTGATTAGTGATGGGCGAATCTCCCGCGATTCGCTTCGCTGAAAAATTCGCGAATTTCTTGAGAAATTCGCGAATTGGCGAAAAATTCACGAAACGAGTCACGGGACGCTTTTGATGCGCGTTGCGTCGTTTTCGACGCTTACGACACGCGTTGCGTCGTTTTCGTCGCGCGGCGCGTCGTTTTCTTTGCGTCACGTCAAAAGCGACTCGTTTTTTGGCGAAATTTTGCTTGGCGAAATTTCGCTGGTGATTCGTGAATTTATTCGCCAGCGGCAAATCGCGGGAATTCGCCGCGAATTCGGCCCTGGCGAATAAATTTGCCCATCACTAATTGTGATCTGATATCAGTCAATATCAGGGAAAGATCCACTAATTTTTGCAAAATACCTTAAAGTTAATGGGCGTTTTTTCTTGTTTTTCTTTTCACTGTGTTTTTCTTGCAGAATTTTGTGATTTTGTGATAAAAATCATCAATGGTGACATGAATAATGTCTCTGTGAAGCTATGGCCGATTAAACATTTTGCTCATCACTAGCTTTAAAAAAATATCAGGGTCTTTATGTAGTCACTGTGTCCCTTGTAATGAGCTCGAGAAAAAGCTTTGACCACAGAAAGGGGTTAGGAGGTTTCACTGTTCTCATAAGGCCCAGACTTGCTTAACCAATCAAAAAGTATAATATGTGCCCCTATACGTCTGTTTTCCCTAACATCTAACTTAAATGTGCATTTTTTGAAAATAACTCAATAAAATAAAGTATTTTTGCATGTTTGCCTTGATTGTGGTTGCAAAAAAGTATTTTGTTGTATATATTTGTTCATATATATTATAATATACATGCATTTTTTAAGTTCTTTAACTAAAAAATAATGAATTACCTTTTCCCTTTATGAAAGAAAACTTTAATAAACACATCTGCACGATTTTGATTGTAATTTGACTCATTTTCCCCTTTTCTGCTCCAGTCTTTCTATTTACTCACAAATGATCTGTTGTAGAGATCTTCAGATAAAGAACACTAATTGAACATTAAGGAGCGTTCACTCTGCAAAGCAGACAAATGATACCAACAATAACGGACAATAATATATTGAACTGTCATTTACATGCCAAGAATCTCCTCCCATTATTCGTTCTACTGAAACACACAGTCACATTCTTTAATGTTAACTCATGCATACAAGTGTCTAGCTTTATTCTGCTAGAAAGGTGTAAAAATCCTTTTAAGCAAGAGGCGCTGCTTTAATAAGATAACTTTAATACAACAGAATTTAAATAGGATTTAGTGCAGAGTTTTGTATAATATCTGAATACCAAGTAGCCACTGGAAAACAAAATTCTGAACAAAATTGGTTTTGCTGACATCTCTGGGTGCAAAATTGGGAGAACTGTTTAAACAGAAACATTTGTTGGGTTTTATTTGCATTACATAATACTGATGGGCTAAAAGGTTAGATAGATCTAAAAGGCTAGATCAGGGATGTCCAACCCGAGGGCCGCATGTTACCCCGGATGTATATGAATGCGGGCCAGCTTGAAATGTTTGGTTACCTAAGGAAATGTCAAAATAATATAATATGTCTATTTACTGTAATATCCAGGTGTCCCATATCTCAGTGTATAGCCCAATTTGGTTATGCAACTGGTATTGTAGTTCTTTTATGTGTATTTTCTTTACTTTTATAAATCAAAAGTGCGTCTGTGTCTCATGTGTGGCCCCAGACAATTTTCCTCTTTCCAATGTGGCCCATGGAAGCCAAAAGGTTGGACACCCCTGGGCTAGATAGATAAATCGATAGAGTGATATAAAATGTTTCCCCTGAATGATGGAATTTAGACAAAAAACTTTGGGCCATTAACACATAGTTCATTTCTATCTATCTATCTATCTATCTATCTATCATCTATCTATCTATCTATAATCTATCTATAATCTATCTATCTATCTATCTATCTATCTATCTATCTATCTATCTATCATCTATCTATCTATCTATAATCTATCTATCTATCTATCTATCTATCTATCTATCTATCTATCTATCTATCTATCCTAGAAAGAAAACACTTAGATGGAAAGTATTAAGCAGTGTACATTTTCTAACCCCTAACTTTGCGAGTAGGTAATTCTCTGCAAGTTCATAGTTCAAAACAGGGGTTTTATTCACCGAACTGATCAACTTTAATGTCATTTCAAGTTATACCCTATATGGAGGTCATGTATCTTTCTAGGCTGGTTGCATTATCTTGGTAAAGGTGTCTCCTGACCAATGTCTTGTACTTCCCCTGATTTCTAATTAGGGGAAAGAACTGCAAAACCAACTGGGAGGTACGACGTAGCACCTGCGTAAAAGTAAAGATTTTAGCCAGATCAGTAGGACTTTTATTATAATCAATAATTTCATGGCTCAATTGTTTAATTAGTCTTCTTCTGAATGTCAGAAGAGCAAATGATATGACACAAATGAAAATATTTTATTTTCACACTGAGGGCAATCCTCTTTATTTTAAATTTGGCAGCACTCCTGCAAACACCAAATGCACTGGGATTCTATTAAAGGAATTGTATGATTGCCAATAAATAAAGATATACAGTGGATGCAGTTCTTAGGAACTCTGATGTGTCAAAACTTGTTGTGCTGACAAGATGGAGGAATGGCACATGGTTGTTTCTTGGCACATCTATTCTACTAGTGCAGGGTTACAAGATGCTCTTAAGTCCTTTATTTAGGGCAGATGCTGCACACTAGGGCACTGATGTGGTTCATTTAGCCCCCATGGTGCTTGCCTTGTTAAATATAAAGGTATAACAAATCAATTCTTATATAAGAAAACTTGGAAAAATGTTGCAGAGAGCATTTCATTCTACACTCAACAGTTTTTTCTAGCCCCACTTCCACTATAATATCATCAATATATCCTAAGCAGGAAGCTAAACTGCTTAGAAATCTCTGCCATCTAAAGGGTTAACATATTTTCCATTATTTGTTTTCTCTGATACCAAAACACAACACAAATTGCAAGGAATACAGAATAAATAAAGTTAAAGCATGGGGCATAATGCAGTAAGTACAATCTAGGCAGAGTAAATGGAAGCACAGAAGGATTAAAAGGTTTTCGAGGCAGGGCACAAGCACAGTCAGCAAATCAGACTTATCCCAATGCTAGGATGATTGGATAATGTCAGGTTTATCTGAGCTGGGCAAAAAGAAGCATCTGTCAACTGTAGAACATAGCAGATGGAGAACTCTTATCAGATTTTTCTAACCCTTCCTTTTTAATTTAGAAATTGAATTGATGTTTAGACATTAGAAAGCCTACTATGGTCTTTAGATTGTAGCCAAGACAATTTCAGGCTCTTGAAATTTTATATTTTGTATATTTCAGTATGGTGTGTACTCTTCTCTTATAAGCAAAAAAAAAACAAGAAACAAGTAAAGAAGTAATAGGGGGAAAAAAACCAACATACATGATTGGCAGGATGCATTCCTGTAAAAAAAAAGACATTTATGGGAAAATTTTTGCATCCTACTGATTTACTGATTTGATTTTTCTATGAACTAAAATAAAGGATACAGTTATAAAAATATATCTTTTCTATTCATTATTTTTTTTATTGAAATTTGGTTCAAAATTATATATATCTATCATCTGACAATTTAGCTCTACAAGCCTCCTCCTTTGTTTCTGAATAGTTTTTTCTTGTACCATTCCAACAATCTGCTGCTAGTTTCCCATATTAGAACTTTACATATAACTTTGCCTTTTCCAGTTGTTTCCATCAAAAGGAATGACTGGAAGGTCATCTATAGTAATAAGTCAAATCAACTGGATTTGCTGTATTTTCTTTTTTTCTTGGAAAAAAGAAATTACAGCAATTCAGTTGATTTGGCTTATTACTATAGAAATAATATGACATGGATGAATGAGAGCCTTCACAGACATATTGGAAGGTCAATTGTATGCATTGTGGTTTGTACCTAATGTTCACCAGTATATCGTTATGCTTTTTACCTACACGGCCTGTCTTCAAACAAAGAATTCCCTACCTTCTGCCCAGTTGTAAATCTTAACCATGATTCAATAATGCCCACCCTATCAAACTGCCACTTTGCAGCAATTAATTCATATTTAAAGATGTCTAGTTGTTTCGTTAAACACTTTTGAAATCCTGATAACTTGTCTTTTCATTTTATTCCTTACTTTTACAGCAGATGTGTCCTAAATACCATTTATATAACCGCAAATATTTACCATTTACAAATCATGGCATTAAACACATCCTCAGCTCTATAACAACTAAGGGGATCAAACTGGAATGTACATTTCACATTACACTGGTTTGCTTTGTTTAATGTCTCAAGGGTAACAGTAATAGATATGGGATTATAATTTTGTGCCCCAGCGAAAAAAAAAGTATAGTGCTCATTAAGTTTTATTTCTTGTCACCCTCAGCTGTGTAATTTAATGTGTGTTCACCAGCTTGTATTTTTATAACACTGAGTATAGTCAGAACTAGACATACTTTATTTCCTGAACTTGTCAGGAGACGTCAGAATTCCAAGTAATCTGTTTTACTTATGTGCTGGAAGGAAAACGCACATAATATGAAATGTATTCATTATACCAATCCGAAATGGCAATCTGAAGGATCATTCCCCCAACCTGGCTTTATTTTAGGAGACTTTTATAAAAAAAATACAAACTTGAATTTATTAAATGCATTGTGGTATAACATGATTCAGCTTAGTGTCAGCAAGATGGGACCCTCATTCACAGTCCAAAACTACTTAGGAATCAACATATTCTCTTCATCCTTAATTTCCTATGCAGGAAGTTGCTGAAGTCTTCTCCTAGACTGACACAGGTGGCTTCATTATTCCTGACTCACTGAAACAAAAGCTGTGCCTCTTATATGAATATTATGGTCAATCACATCAGTTCCATATCTGTGGTCTCCGACAAAGACAGACTGAATTTCTTTTTTTTATCTTTTTTGTCAGACAGAGATGATGTGGTGGGGGGGAATATTTATTATTAAGTAACAATGGCTAGGCCCTTGCAGTCACTTGAACTTAGATATAAGTGATATATTTTAGAGTACAGATTAGATTCTTATATATTTATAAAAATAATTAAATATTACCTTTTAAAGTGAACATTATGAGTCACGTTGGACTGGATTCTAAGTGAGTGAACATAGGGACTAAGTTTTAATAGAAGTTTTTTAGAAGTTGTCCAGATTCCCATGATGGTCAACATAAGAATCATAGGGGCAAATCCACTAAGCGGCGAAAATGCGCTAGCATTGCCTTCGCTAAAGTTCGCCGCACTTCGTCAGGTGAATTTTCACCAGTGCTTACGCAAATTCACTAAGGTGCGAAGTTATGCTCTGGCTGGCAAATGGTAGCATAGCTGCGCTAGTGTTACTTTGCCAAGCAAAGCGCATACAGCCTAATTTCAAAGTATAATAGAAATATATGTTACGGCCACTATATTGTACTACACAAGCCCAGGAAACCTTTAATAAAAAAAATAAAGTTGTCCTATTGCCCTACATGTGCCCCCTGTATAGTTGAGTTGCCATATGTTAGGAAATGTAGGGGAGAAGGAGGGTAACCCCCTCAAAAAAAATTTGCTCTATTTCAGACTGTAAGACGCTAGCGTTTTTTTTTTCCAAATTCCTATCTATTGTATTGAACTTCATCAGGTCTGGCGAAGTTACGTCTAGCGTAAGTGGTAACTTTCAGTAAAATGGTCACCTTAGGGAATTTGTGTAATTACGATCCTTCGTCAGTGCACAACTTCGCCTGGTGTAAGGGTGCGAAGTTTTACTAGTCTATCTACTTCGCTAGCGAAATTTGAATTTGCGAAGTTACGAAATGACGTAACGCTGGCAAATTAACGGTAGCGTTAGACGATCTGCACTTTAGTGAATTTGCCCCATAGAGAGTATGCAGTGCTCTATGATATTCCTTAGGTTCCGCAGTTTAGATATCATTTACTTGTAGTTCGGTAACAGAACAGAAGTTCCCAGACTATGAGGCTGGCACCCTAGGTGAACAAACGGCAGTGGATGGTGTGACTCAGCCAGATGACCCTTTTGGGGAACCATTGGGAGGTAAGCTTTCATTTATTGATCATATAGTATATTATGATAAGGCCTGGAACCATAAATAACATAGCAATATTTTTAGATTTTCATGTTATGAGCTTAAGTGGGCCCTGATCAAACCAAATATTGGGGGTGCTTAATTCCAGCTTGTCAGAAATGAGGTTGAGGAGTCAGTAGGAAATGGCCTACACCTTCCATGAAAGGGATAAAAAAATTATCACTTCACAATCAGAAGTCCATGCAAAACCATTGATGCATCAACTTATGCTCCATACAGTTTCCAGTCAGAAGATGTAGGGCACCTGCACATGAACTGGAGCAGAACTGCAATAAAGTGAAACTTAATTGCATATTTCCTTGAACTTTCTTAATAAGTTTGTTGAAGTTGTCTGTGAAGCAACCTGGTTATGATCCTTACAAATATTAGCAACAATTAGTTCTCTATAACTGCTATTTCATAAGAAAGTTGGGAACAAAGTCCAAGTGATCTGCCATGTTAAACTAAGCAATACAATTATGTTTTAACTCAAGCATGAAAGTGTTGCATACCAAAAATGCTTTAAGTCTCCATGTTCCATAGCATAAGATTTCCCTTAATCTTTTAGCAGTTTTTTCTCTGGCCTGTAAGCCTTTGAGCACAAATTCTTCTACCCGGCGAGACCGAGAACTGCGTAGGCGAGGGCTAACTGTGAATTTATTCAAGACATCAGATTTATGACCCCTTCTCATTTTAAACAGAGCATGAAATCCTTAAACCCTAGAAAACTTTGATTTAACATATCACCTAAAAGATATTAGTACATTGTTATACCCAGCATTTTTTATGGTATTCAACGATACCTAGATATAGAGAAGGTCCATAATTTCCAGACAGGAATAACTGTGATCCGCTCACATAGACTGCCTGCTGCAAGGCTGTCAATGAAAACTATAAATTAATATTACGTAGATAATAATATTCAAAGGAGATGTCAGCTTGTAAATGTACTATATGTTTTAGACTGAGCCATTCTTAATAACTGGATTGTAATCTGTAATTATTTCTGGATGCTGGGGTCACTAAGGGGCAGATTTATCATTGGTCGGATTTCGAATTTAAAAAAAAAATCGAAATTCGACCATGTGAATGGAAGGGAAGTAAATTCGCAATTCGATTGGTCGAACGATCGAATAGTAAAAATTCGATTGATCGATTAAATAGTTCGAACCGATCGATTCGAACGATTTTAACCCTTTGATCGAATTTTTACTATTCGATCTGAATTCACCAAAACCACTTTGCCAGGTTAAACCTGGTGAAGTAGCCAATCAAAGAAAAATTTAAAGGGGAAGTAATTCGAAATTCGACTAGTCGAATAGATCTTTATTCGATCAATTCAATCTATTCGATTCAATCAAATTTACAAATTTGATGTTCAAATTTGCCCAATGTGCATATTCTAAAGTTCGAACAATCGAATTTTGCAAATTCGATCAAATTTCGAATTCTTCCCACAAATTTGATAAATCTGTGCAAACAAATATGTATTTTTTGGGAATATTTTTTATTGCTTATCTTTTCAGATTCTTTCACTCTCATCTTCCCTTCTGATTTCTCGAATT
>CM044432.1:179156906-179180033 GCA_024363595.1 Xenopus borealis
ATATATATATATGATATACAAATGCAGCAACTCTTTTCTGACTAGGAATATAAAACATGCTAGTGTAATAACCTTGTCAAGAAGCACACTGAGACATAGGGGCAGTTCATCAAGGATTATTTAACTAGTTTCTATAAATTATAGGTGGATTACAAAATGTCAGACTGTATAAACAGGATAAAGGACTGACCATTACTTTAGACAAGTACTACTAATAATGTAATTGTCTTTTTACAGTTCATGGTTTTTCTATCTCCTTTGTCTCAAACCTGACCAAAATGATATGCACCAAACATCTAGCAGGGGGTCAAGAAACTTTCTAAGAGAATCATTATGTTAGAAAAATAGTAAAATGGTTTCTGGGCTTGACTGCTGGGAAGGAAAAATATTCAGTATTTTGAGAATTATTTGTGTTTACAGTCACCTACAGTTTATAGTATATAACTTCTATAGTATATGGCATTTGGGAACAAATATTCCCAGATAAAACTTATACAAGACACCTGGATTGTTTAAAATTATAACAGAAAAGAGAAAAATAGATAATCTTATCAAAATTGAAATCTTGCATTTTTAAGTCTTTATTTTTCACCAAAAATACAGGTAATGGCAGGGGTTTGCACCTTGGTTTAGGTAAGTTAGAAGTGGAACAAGGTGAGAAGTATATGTTATATTCCAGTGCCAGTCTTGTATAAATAAAATAAAATAAGTCAAACCAAATTGTACTCAACCAATACACACCAAATTATACACAAATGATTACAAGATAAGGTGTCACCCCCTTTAAAAAGTGTAATCCTTTTATTAAGTAAAGTACAAATCTTACAAAATCACAACTATTTCATTATATTAGTTTTTGAGCAAAATTATTCTTTTATGCCAAAACCACAGAAAGATTTTAAAAAAATTCCAAATTTTCCAAATGGTAAATTTGGAAATGTTGACAAATGCATTGGAGTCAATGGGAATTTTTCCTTGTGCCAAATGGTAAATTTGGAAATGTTGACAAATACATTGGAGTCAATGGGAATTTTTCCTTGTGCCAAATGTATTGGAGTCACTGGGCATTTTTTTCCACACCAAATGCATTGGAGTCAATAAAGAATAAAAAAAAAATTCTTTGACTCTCGATCATGAAAAAATGTACACAACCCTTATTATAACATGATTTAACATATTTGTAAAGGCAAAGGCCTCTTCACCAGACATGTACTCTAAATATGGTCTTATAAGGGATCTATGAAGATCCAATGTGGTTCTTTTAATCCTTGACTCAATTCCCTGTCATATTATAATCGTTCTTTGTAAAAACTTTAGAAGGCAATTACTAAAAATAACAAGGACAAAACCTATTATACGCAATGACCCAACATTCTTCTCACTTACATAAGCTCAGCACACCATTCTATTCTGTTTATTACTTGCATTCATGATGTTTGTGTCCATTTGCATAACTATATAATTATGAACATTGAACTTTATTTCCCAGTTTCTTTCCTAGGACCCTAATTTATTCATAAAACTGCATTGAACCATTTTTTCACTGTTTAGTATCATCAGCAAATACAGAGTCAATACGTACAAGGCCAAATTCAAAGTAATTTGTGAATATGCAAAAACATAGCACCCTATCTGAGAGTGTGTTTATTGTATGCAGTAAACTGTTGTTGTACAGTTTTTGAAAAGTCATTTTGAAGGTTAACAAGCATTATGTACATATGTTGTGCATAAAATCAGTGCAATGGCAAATAGAAAAGGTATTATACTGATTTACTTAGTATTTCCTCTAAGAGATAATATATTCAGAGGGGAAACTTATATGTATAATAAATGGAGCAAAAAGGAGATTCTTATTGATACAGCAACATACAATAATTAACCTTCACAATCACAAAGCTTATTCTTTCAGTAAAAAGCTAATAATGTGTTTTTTCCATTAATTAATAATTTTTACAGTTTTTCTGAAATATTGAAATTGCCCATCTCTGATGTATCTCAGCAGCAGTTCAGTACTCTTAGTCATCAGTTCTGTAAACTGCTACAACTTGATACATTAACTGCTGGAAAATCTGAGCTGCATTTCCAGCCTCCACTGAGCATGCTCTTGATTTTAAAACTTTGCTATAGTCTATTACAGAATAACTGTTACAATTTCATACGTTAGTTGCTGGCAGGTCTTGTCAGCAGTTCCAGGCTCTCTACTGAGCATGCTCTTGGATTTGAAGCTTTGCTAAAGTCTGTTACAGAATAACTGTTACAATTTCATACTTAAGTTGCTGACAGGTCTCATCAACAGTTCCAGTGTCTTGGATTTGAAGCTTTGCTGAAGTCGGCTACAGATCAACTATTAAAATTTGATAGATAAGTTCATTGCATTTAACTGAGCACAGACAACAACTAATGAAACAAACGTTAACAGTTTACAGAGTTATCAAAGTTTGTAAACAGCATTAGTCTGGAGGCCCACTGGGGCTTCCTGTACAGGGTACCCCTCCGGGCTTCCTTACCCCCCTCCATGCCCCCTACCTCTGTCCCCACCAGTCTAGAGCCCCCACAGTTTGACCCCGTTCGGGTCCCCACTCTTAACTCTGTGGTAGTTGCGGCCTGGATCGAAAGGGGAAAATGATTGGGGAGGGGGGAAAGCAGGCCATAGCCATTTTTACCCAGTGGTCCACCTGCGAAGTCCGACCATGTTTATAAAGGGGAAATACTAGGGTTTCCCCAATGATTTGGGGGAAAGCATAGGAAATCTTGCAGATCCAAGATTGTTTGGATCAGAAAAGGAGCTGTTAAACCTGCAACTGCTAAAGCAGCATTCATTATTATAACATTGCCTCGCATTGACCCTTAGCAGCTAATTAAAATGCATTGTTACATACAAGGACACAGACACATTAACAAATAACATTTAAATCTTCTGGAAAATAAATGTGGCTTGTCTGCTAGAAAAGGAATAATTCTTGTTAAGGTAAAGAGTGTTTGTGTTGTGTGGTGTTTGTAAAGTAGACCTTTAAAGAATGGCTTCAATATGTATAGAATTTTGGGCTTGAATACATAATTATAATTATTGTATTCAGGGACTAAACAATGATTAGCCAAGGTTACATTTTTTATGGGAAATTACTAATGAAGTAATATGGCTGAATTTGAATATTCACTGCATGTTATCTGCATAAACACTAGCCATAGTAATGACTTCCCTGTTTCATTGGCAATGTTTTTACTAAGTTTAAATATCATTTTTTCCCTTTTTCTTGGCTTTCCGGTAAAATAAATATTCCAGTTTACACACTGTCACATAATTATAAAAATTCAATGAGAAGAATTTGTTGAAGCATAATTTAACACAACAAATTGTTATATTCTGATGTGGCTTTTAGTACTTTAAAAGAAAAGAAAATTGTGAAACACTCAAAATTTTTTATTTTATAGTACCCAAGAAGCTATAATATATTGGGGTCACAGTGACATTGAATGTATTCCAGAACAAAGTTGTCATATCATAAAATAATCAACAAAGAAGGAAATTACCTCTTCATTAAGAAATCTATTCAACAATTATTGCAAGGCTGGATTGCCTACTCATAGTCATAGTCATGCTATGGGGCAGATTTTCTAAAGGATGAAGTGGCCAGAATTTGCCAGAAATCTAATCCGTAAGGACATTGCCAATTTACTATATAAATATAAAAATATATATATCATATATATAAGTATAGATGACATTTCGCTAGCGAAAGAGACCATCACTAGTGCAGTTTCGTGCCCTATTGCCAGGTGAATTTTCGCTCTAGCGAACGATCATTACTCCGCAAATTCACTAGTGCGAATTTTACAGAATGTTACCACTTACACTAGAGTTTCCTTCACAACCTTAGACCTGGCGAACTGATAAGAAGATACATCCTCCTCAAGCTAATGTCAGTGACATCATATCCTGTATGCCAGAAAATCATAAAAGTTTTAAAAAATTGCCTTCAAAAGTATTAAAGATGTGTTCATTTTTTTTAACCATTTGAGGGTCATGCCCCATTTGTTTTAGAGTGGGCTCCTGTCTAGAGCAATAGAGCATCTCTTTTTTCTTTATCATGCTTCCTTGGACATTTGTAATAAAACGTGTGTTCAGTCATACTTGCCTGTAATAGAACGCTCCATAACATTAACAAATCACTATGAAAATGTCAGGGCCTAGTGGTCCTTTAAATTGCAGCTGAAAATGTCAAAGGTTGAAGAAATCTTTTGGAATAATTTCTAACATAACACCACTCAATAGCAATAGAAATTGTTGTCAAATTGGGCATTGAGAGGCAATCATTTTAGACTTGTAGATCCCTTGTATACCACTTCCAATGCATTTGGGTCTTTTGCTCCTTTGGGGGGGGGGAAACATAATAATCCAGTGTTCAGTGGAAATTGAATGTGTATTTGAAACCTATGTATTTATAACAATTACTTGGCTATGTTTTAGAAAGCAAAATATGAAAAAGCTAAACTTTACTAATTGCATAGTAGCAAAATTTTCTTTTTTACTGGTTTATTATTTCTAAAGCTTTCCCTGGTCAGATATATAGCCTTTAGTTTCCAAGAGTTTTATCTACAAAGATAGCCTCACCCTGATGTGGTATTAACCTGTCAAGAATTTGAATAAATGCACGCTCAACGTATGAATCTAGTTGAAGAATCCTACTTTAAAAAAAATGTATATGGCAAGCATAAATCTAAAAAATCTGGTTTATCTCAAAACACAGAATGCATTAATTATGGTAATAAATATTCTAAAGAAGATTGCAAATGCTACTTATTCTTTCTAATTTTGTATAGTCTAACACATCTATTTCATTCATATTTATCATCTATTTAAGAATGATAAATAGGTTCTAAATATCATAATTGATTTTTAACTTTTTGTTTTAGTATTTTCTAGTTTTTACAATGGTGTAAAAAAGGTTATTCTAATATTTAGCAAAATAATTTAGCAAAATAAGAGACCAACTTGACAACAGAAAAAAAAATATTCAGTGGACAACAGAATATACTTAAACAATATATTTTTATTAATACTTTTTATTTTTCTACATGGTGGATGTAACCAACTGTCATAAAGGAATGCAAGTTCAGCAGTGACACACACATAGTCAGTTATGGGTCCAAAAACATGTTACAAATAAAGAGCAGGAAATATACAAACAGCATTTATGAGAAGTGTATGAGGAAGAAGTTGTATTTATTGTCAGTATTCATAATGCTTTGCAAATACTGACCATCCCTTACATTCTGTGGAGCTTACAGTATAAATTCCTTATCACATTAATACAACACTGATTGCTAGTGATGGGCGAATCTACCCAGTTTTGCTTCGCCAAAAAATTTGCGAATTTCCATGATGCTTGCCCTCTCCCACCACTTTACAAAACCTAACTTTTGTATCATTTAGATTTGCAAGTTAGGAACTACTGACACAATGTGCAGAGCTGGGCTAGACCTCAAATTCAAGTGCTTATGGAATGAGAACTAAGGTGTGTGATTTTGTATGCCTTAGTACTCCAGCACTTTCATCCCCTGTGACATCAGCTATTACATGTAGACCATTTTGATCTCAGTACTCAAAAGGGACATTACATAAGTATGTAAGCTATTAAAGGGTCTAGACTGCCACAGTTGTGAAAAAAGATGACCTGGTTGGGATTGTTTACACTTGAGAAGAGGCACTTAAGAGTGGATATGATTATGGTCCATACCATATAATGAGCTCTGTGCTGTAGTGATGGGCGAATTTATTCACCAGGGGCGAATTCGAGGCGATTCCCGCGATTCGCCGTTGGCGAATAAATTCGCGAATCGCCAGCGAAATTTCGCTTAGCGAAAACAACGTGATGCGCCAAAGTTGACGCAACGCGTGTCAAAAGCGTCCCGCGACTCGTTTCGCAAATTTTTCGCCAATTCGCGAATTTCTCTTATTCCTCAGTAGATCCTCACAGAGGACAAAAGGGTCCAGGGACCTTTGGGCTTTTGCCTTATCCATTAGGCCAGGAGAGCAGCCTGTAGGGTTACTCACTATATGTTTCCTGGCCTCTACAGCCCCAGCCCAGAAGCAGATTGGTTTCAGTCAGCCAATAAAGGCTGGCTCTGCCCTTTATAAGACTAGCCCTCCAAAACCTCCTTGCCAGATCATTGTTTCCCAGACTAGCAGTGTGGCATTGTCCCTAGCTAAGGGTTTCAGCGCTAGCCTCCTTGCCTTGTCCTATACTGTTTTGCCCTACCTTGTATCTTTCCTTGTTCTGTTCCTGCCTTGTCTTTTCCTCCCAGGTCTTCTCTAGTTCTACTTTTTACCTTGCCTTAACCTGTTTCTGTCTTGACCTTGATCTGACCTTGCCTTGCCTCTTCCTGCTTTTCTGTTCGGACTTGTACCCTTGCTATGCCTTTTCCTCCCTCTCCTGCTATCCTTCTGTATTCTGTCCTCCCGCTATATCCTTCTTCTCCAGTCTCCTTCTGTATCCTGTCCTCCCGCTATCCTGTCTTCCTGGTATCCTGTCCCCCAGATCTGCATCCTTATCATCCTGTCCTATCCAGTCTGTTCCATTACTGACCTTCGCCCTCTCCGTCACCCTTCACCCGTTCCAGTCTTCAACCTGTTCCTGCGTTCCCTTTAGGTGTTCTCTAGGCACAATCAGCTCCTGCCTCAAGGACTCACCCTGCCCCCTACCTAATCCTTTATAGTTCTATCCTAAGGTGTAAAAAGGGTTTATGAAATTCTTACCCTGAAGCAGTTGCAATGGCAAATATATTAGATGACTTTAAGAAATTGTTGACTGCCTTTTAAAGGGATTCTTTCATGATTTTTGTAGTCTCGTTTTTATTTCAAAATTACATTGTTTACACTGCAAATAATTCACTCTACAATATAAAATGTAAATCCTGAACCTACAAGTGTATTTTTATTTAGTTGTAATATTGGTGTGTAGGCGCCATCTCAGGTCATTTTGCCTGGCCATGTGCTTTCAGAAAGAGCCAGCACTTTAGGATGGAACTGCTTACTGGCAAGCTGTTGTTTCTATGTATTCAATGTAAGTGAATGTGTCACAGTTAGACCTGGATTTTACTATTGAGTGCTGTTCTTAGATTTACCAGGCAGCTGTTATCTGGTTACCTTCCCATTGCTCTGCTGATGGGCTGGGGAGGAAAGGAGGGGTGGGAGATATCACTCCAACTTGCAGTACAGAAGTAGAAGAATGACAGATGTTTATCAGAGCACAAGTCACATAACTGGGGGCAGCTGGGAATGCTCCATGTCAGAGTTCAAAATTAAATATAAAAATCTGTTTGCTATTTTGAGAAATGGATTTCAGTGCATACGTCTGCTGGCGCAGCACTATTAACTGATGCAATTTGAAAAAAAACAAACATTTTTTCCATGACAGCATCCATTTAAAATGTGATAAAACATTGCATAGTACAAAGTTGATCCAGAGACTGTCCCCTTGCCTATTCACTGTTCGAAAGGATATGTTCCCTTTCTGAGGCAAAGTGGAGATGTCTTTGCATGGGGTTTTTCTCTTTTACTGAATTGGCTAAAATTTAGGCAGGTTTCACATGGATAAAAAACTGGACATGTCTTGTTTTTCCTCATTAAAAAAACATTGTAGCATTTACTGGTGAAAAGTAGCAGTTTCTACACCTGCGTAGCATTAGCCTAATATTATTATGTTTGTCACAAGTGTTCCAAAGGTAATACAAAGATTTATTCTTAATAAACTGTAGTCAATCTTGTTATATCTCGCTAAACTCACTGTCTACATAAAAACTTCTAACACTGGCAGCTGTGTAAAATGTTCAGGTTTTGCTATGTCTAAGAGGGACTTAAAGCTATTCAGCAATAACCAAGTAAAATAACAAAGTTAGATTTGTTCCATGTTAGAAAAAGACTGAAAT
The DNA here is from genome assembly GCA_024363595.1 of Xenopus borealis. Taxonomy (NCBI): domain Eukaryota; kingdom Metazoa; phylum Chordata; class Amphibia; order Anura; family Pipidae; genus Xenopus; species Xenopus borealis. The sequence goes on from CM044432.1 coordinate 179,164,836, forward strand.
CCCAAGGTTATAAATAAAATATTGCAACATAATCCACTTTCCATTCTTCCATTCATATTCAAAGAATAATTAAGACACACAATGCAATCTTATATGCTTTTCACTATCCTCTGAATCTTCAGACAACCGATAGCAGTGAAACCTCCTCAGCAAACTATTAGTATTCTTTTGTGGTGTATTATTGTACAGTTAATTTATATAGCACAGCATATGCTCTAACATTTGTGTTTATGATGGCTTACTATTAGTGATGGGCGAATTTATTCGCCAGGGGCGAATTCGCGGCAAAATAAATTTGTGAAACGCCAGCGAAAATTCGCCAAAAAAAATGACGCAATGCACGTCGAAAATGACGCAACGCGTCAAAAACGTGCCACTACTCATTTCGCGAATTTTTTCGCCAATTCGCGAATTTCGCTGCAAATTCTCAAATTTTTCGGCGAAGCGAAACTGGGTAGATTCGTCAATCACTACTTACTATTACAAATGCATAGACACCAAAGCTTTATCGTGTTGAAAATGTACTTTGTGGAATGTGTTCTTCTGTCATTTTTTTCAATATATACGTATTTCCTATAAATAACATGAAAAAGGGGAAGAGGAAATATGAAACAGAATTCTAAATATCTTGCGAGCAGGAGTCACTTTGTCATCTGCAACATGACCATTAGCAAACAGTCTAACCATCTACTAAAACTTATGAAAGGTCCATAACGTGTCGGAACTGAAAGATATATATGGTCCTGGAATATTTTGAAGACTAACTATGCAGCTATAGGAAAATTCTATTGTAATTTTATATATAATTAACACAAAATGGTAAAGGACTATTACCTTAACAATATTCCCAGGTTCCCAAGTATTCTGGATAAGATACCCTATATACAGGTATGGAACCTGTTAGCCAAAAAGCTCAGGACCTAGGGGTTTCTGGATAATGGATCTTTTATTTTAAAAGAAAAAAAGGAAATAATTAAAAAAAAAAATTGGATTTGATTATAATGGAATCTGGGAATGTAAATGGGAGTCGGTCTTTCTGTAATCTGGAACTTTCTGTATAATTGGTTTCTGGACAATGGATCCCATACCTAATAAGAAGTATTCACTGCAGACCTTCTCTCCATGACCAGTATAAAAACACTTGGCCCACACCTTGTGTTCTTATACAAGTCATGTGACTTCTCATATCCTCCTATGTATACTGTATTTACATTATCAGGTTCATTGTACAGGTATGGGACCTTTTATCCAGAATGCTTGGAACTTTGGGTTTTTCAATAGTTATGATTTTTCTACCTTCTTCTGCCCGGAATTCATGCACACATTAAATAAACCCAATAGGCTGATTTTGCTTCCAATAACAATTAATTATATCTCACTTTGGATAAAGTACAATGTATGGTTTTATTATTAAAGTGAAAAAGGAAATAATTTTTTAAAATGTTTATTAATTGGATAAAATAGCGTCTGTGGCATTCGGAGCTTTCTGGATAACGGGTTTCCAGATAACGAATTCCATACCTGTACATTTTTCAACACTAAAAACAATTTCATACTTAAAGTATACCCTGCTTTTCTTCACCTATAGCTACAATACTCCCTATATCCATTATTCACCCAACACTGTGTTTTCTAGTGTATCTATACTGTAACCTAATTAAATTGTTTGTTGTTGGCTCACTTGAGTGGGATTGGAGCAGTCACAGGGGGACTCAGCCTGAGTGCAGTTAAGGTGGAAATAAGGCAGAACTGCTAATTACTCTCCTAGATACACCTCAACAAAAAGCTTGAAAGTCAGTCAAGGTGCGATTTGGGTCAAATATATATTTGCTGTTCTTTTCACTGTTCCCAGACCAAATGTTGGGACTTGAACAATTACCTTAACAATTAGGACTTAATCATTCACAGTGAAACCTTGATCTTAAGTTTTACATTTTTGTTTGTGGTGCTACCAATTTATAATGCATTTCAATGGGTGCATTTCCCTGATTTTAAGTAACGTTTTCCCAGATTTCACATAAAAATGCTGTCCTTGTGTTCCCAAAAATAGTGGTTTGTCCTCTGTGAATGTTATTATTACTGAAATAAAGAGGTTTAACTTAATAACCAGATGATATTTTGCTTTGGTTCTGACTGTAAATAGTCAATTCTAATTAGTCTGCCCCTCATACAGTCCAATCCGAATTATATATTGGTTTAGGTTGTGCTTTTAAATGACAGAGAGGTCTTGAATCCCCCCCCACCCATAATGTAAAATTAATGCTACAGTGTTTAACCCTTATTATTAACCAGTAAAACTGATTGGTGCTTATATTCTTTCAATACATGAATAAAAAGATTTTACATAATCTTTTCCTAGTCCCCTGAAAAACATAAAATTGAGGTTCTACTGTAGTTTATTGTGATATTTACTCCAGCACCTTAGTTAAATGTGTCTCTGACTATCAAAGAAACTGCATACAGTATATAAGCAAATGTTCAATTTCCTTGATAGAGGTACTATACTGTATATATACACATAAAGTAGGGTTGTTAGAGCACTCCAAGGCTACATAAAATACATAAGTACAATGAAAGTGCAATGGATCTGGCCAAATTCATTACAAAAGAGAGGGGTTTGATCATTGCACATTCCCTGGTTTAGGGTTTCTTAAAGAGATGCTGACACCTGAAAATAAACTCTTTTTTACATCTATTATACTATTGGCTTTGAAAGCTACTTCTAACTTTGCCATAAAGTATTTGCATGATGCTTTTACATTACCTGTCTGATCCTCCATGTTCCTGTATGAGGGGGCTGCCATATTTGTGCACCCGGCATCTGTTATCATTAGAAACTGTAACTAACAGACTGAGATGGGACTGTTAGGTTGATAAAGTCAGAGTGTCAGACAACCAGGCCTAGACATTTCAGCTAACAGTTATATACAAAAACAAACCTCTCAGCAAAAAATGATCAACTTGACCTATAGGTAACATTTAATGTACATTCATATGTTAAAATTAATTTTTTAGTATCAGTATCACTTTAAGTAATTGAGTAATGATAGCGAGTTTTTATAAAAACAGGGTTTTAATATAGAATGTGATAAAATTTGACAAACCACCGTACTATGTCAAGATAAACCCTATATGGTGGTACTATATCCATCTGGTCATTTTTCATAGGCTGACACCTCTGGTGGTAGCATTTCTTGGGATAAGTGTCTCTTGTCTTAGGGATTGGTATCATAGGGATTAACCTTCTCTAAGGTATTATTTATGGCTTGAAGTGATATATACTGGCATGTGCCTGCTGCAGTGTTGGACTGGGACACCAGGGGCCCACCCGAAAACCTTAGATCAGGGCCCACCATAAAGCCCACTCTCAGTACTAATATTCTTTATCTCCTCACTCAACCTCTATTCTCCTAGTTTGTTTTCTTTACATACTATAATCAGTTACTCCATCTATTTAGCCTCTTTGTACTAATAGAAATAGGCCAAATGTTTAGCAGCATGAGGGCCCACTGACACCTTGGCCCACCGGGAGTTTTCCTGGTATTCTGGTGGGCCAGTCCGACACTGGCCTGCTGTGTTTGACTTTGACCGGCCTCAAGCCTAACAAGTTTAGAAACACTTCAAAACATTATGTAAAAAAGACCCTAAAAGGTATCTTTATTTATTAAGAGACTAACAAATCAACAATAGCAAAGTAATAAAAGTACAGTAGTCAAATCAGTAGTCAAAATGGAGTCTAAAAATTAATTGGCTGAAAGTCATATTCTAGCTATGAAGTGTGTTGAGACTAAAATGTCGACTACCCAACTAGTGACTTCTCAATCAACACCAAGATTGGATATTTATCAAATTCAATTTCTTTTCTTTTAGCTGCAGATTTATCCACATCTTACTAGTGATGTGCTATTGAGTTAAAAGATAACAAAACTGAAATATGAAATATGAATATGGTTAAAAATACCACATTTTATATACTGAACTTATTGAACAATGCTAAAGTTTCAGCATCCGTGTAGCAGGAATGATCCAGGTCTTCAAAGTTGTCACAGGAGTTTCCCATCTTGGATTAAGAGTGTCTGCGACACACACATGCTCAGCGGGCTCTGTGCAGCAGGTGAGAAGCTAAGCTTAGTGGTCATCGCAAATCATTAAGGAGAAACATATGTTGCCTTTAATATAAATTTATGCTACAGGGTGGATTTTCTGATGCTTTTACGTGCTATTACAGCCTTATATTGAGACATTAATATTTTATATATGCAGTACATTATGCTTTGCTCCCTAAGATCAGTAAATGACAGCAGCACAGAGCATGTCATATTTGAATGCTGGTGAATGTGCAGCAGTTTGAAGCCTATATGCGGGTAACCCAGATAACACCAATTTACTGCAGGATTAACAGCAGAAGCCATGGTAAAGTGAAGGAGGTTTAATGGTAAAGTGAAGGAGGTTTAATGGTAGAATGAAAACAACAATAAACAGGAGTGCAACTGAAAAGAACAAATACAGGCCTGGGTAGAGACAAGAGCGAAATCCAGTAACAGGCTGAGAAGGTCAGGGCTAGCAGAAGATTAGCAATGTCCAAATGGTAGGCAAGGTCATTGGCAGACAGCAGTTAAGCAGGGTCAAGTAACAGGGAATCCAAAGAAGATGGGTAATGGGAACCAGGAATCACATTAGTCACGGGAATAAGAGGCTAAATTGGGGTTCAGGAGCTCAGATGATCAAGCAAGGAGCACTGGTTAGGGAAGGTTTTATAAAAGGTACATAATTGGAAATAGGAAATAAATGGAGGGTAACGAGATGGGAGGAAACAGAAAACACAACGAATATATGTATAGGAGGGAGGACTGGTCAAGTACAGCTGTGAGAGCCTCCAGTGGCTCAACTGGAAGGTGACATGCAGATCAGGGATTAAATCCCCTATAGTCCTGTCAGAACATGTTCAGTGAATCAGCAGAAAGGAAGATGGGGAGCTACCGGGGCATCTACTGGGGAGACACAGATCTTTACTGCTTAAGGGTTTTGATTGCCTTGGGCTGGTACAGAAGCCCCAAACATAATGTTCAACACTTTTCTTCTACTTCTTAAATTAAACTTTAATTCTGTTTTAAGACCTGACCAGCTTTTCTGCATTGAAAGGGCAATACTCACCTATGTTTTGCATGAATCAAATTAATAAGGCTAACACTAAAAATGTTTTCTGCTTCTTTTTTTGTTATTTAAAAATCCATACTTTCTCTTTTACTATAATTAAATGCTTTTTGGTGTTTTGCATGGTGTAAAATTAATGATTACCCTTTATAGCTATGCACATTAGCCCTTTGAAAAGGACCCACCTGAAGATTCACAACAGATACTGCATCCGCAGTGCTGTATAATTTTTTTGTATTTATATAATTATGCCCCAATATACATACGCACTTACATTTTTGTCAGGGGGTTGTCAGGATGCATGTATAGATCTGTGCTGGTCTGCTGAAAGCTGTAGGCAAAGTTTCCTTGCATGTTATTTGCAAATAGATAGAGAACCCTAAATGGAGCAACAAGTATAGACAAATATAAGGAATGGAAGCAAAAATGTACTTACGTTATAAAGCACTTGACATTCACATAAATAAGTAGCATTTTTTTTAGAAAGCCGGTTGGTTATTACATTACATATTGCTACAATAGTCAATAGTCATTTTGCTCAGTTAATTTTCAGTGAAACGTGAATATTCTGCTTATCTTATTGTAAACAAACCGTTATTTTCAGTTTTTTCTTGTGTATCACATAACAATGAAATGAAGTGTTATAGCATTTTAAAATGAATTAATTCATTACAATTCATTATTTAATATAATTCAAATATTTGGGCTGAAACTGGTAAAATAAAAGATGCAATGGAGAAGATGTATGATTGGCATTGAATAATTTCATTATTTTTAAAGATAGAATTAGAACATTATTCATGAAAGTTTTTTAATTAAATAAGGTGGCACATATTCTCTTTATTTCCTTGAATACAAAATATTTAATAGATAATAATTCGAGCATTCCCCTTAAAGGTTTTTAAATTAAATAAGGTGGCACATATTCTCTTTATTTCCTTGAATACAAAATAATTCATAGACACTAATTATTGCCATATATATATCAACAGATGCATTATGCTTTAAGGGGAATAGGTTTCACAGATCTTGATTTTTCAGGCATTGGCAGAAGTCGACTCTTTAATAAGTCTCACATTTCACATGGATTAGATTTGGAGAAATCCTGTAACTCAATAGGTACCTGCCTATTCTCTTTTGGCGTCAGCCTGCCTAGAGTGTTTTGCTTAGCAGACATACCTGGCATTCCACCCATGCCTCCTCACTTGCTAAGTGGGCTGGAGCCAGCCTACCAAAACATTAGGTTATTGTTGTGAACAAGGAATCCATTTGACAGACGAGCAAAGTGTGAAGTTGGTCTTGCACGGCCTTATTACCCCTGTAAGAAGCATACATGACACTCCTTTTCTATCATTCTTTATGCTATGGTATCAAAGGAAAAAAGATATTGTCATGTTCCTTCTTGACCAAAGCAAAGTAAGATGAATCTAGTATCTCTTGCAACCAACAAATAATGTTCACAATTGCAATTGGACTGTTATATTACATAGAACTAAACTTTAAATGAGGAGCCTTCTAAAAACATCTTGCTCATGTGTACAATATAATATATTCACAATATACTGTATTGACCCAGAGCAAGTGTTTCACCACCATGATGCGGTAAGAGTTTCACCACCATCATGCAGGGAACATGTTTGGTTCACGGTTATGAAGGTTCCTTGTAAAGTTCCTCAGTATTGTAACAAATTCTTGCCTTACTGTAAAACAATTCTAAAGTCTAAGGGGCAGATTTATCAAGGTTCAGATTTCAAATTGCAAAAACTTAGAAATTTCGAATTCAAAAAGACCAACAGAAATTAATTTGAAGATTTTTAAGTTTCAATAGGCCTGTTTTCAATCTAATACAAATCATACTATTTGATGTAATAGCACATTGGATTAGAAGTTTTTTCCCAAAAAAAACTTCAAATTTTCAAACTCCAACAATTGACTCCAAATAGGTTCTAGGCGGTCTCCCATAGGCTAAAACAGCAATTTGTCAGGTTTTAGATGGCTAATGGTCGAAGTAAAAAATTTTAAGAGACAGTACATATAATTTTTTCAAATTCAAATTGAATTTGGACTGTTCCATAGTTGAAGTACACAAAAATAGCTTGATATTCAAATTTGAATTTTCACTTCAACCCTTGATAAATCTGCCCGTAAGTTTTTTGAGGACCATGATAGATTCCTAAGTTCTTTTCTGGATTCCTTCTACTCTACACCTTTGGAAATGTTCTTAGATCATATAAGGACAATTCTGTAATTTTCACCATCCATGAACAAAGTAACAATTCTATTTTGCAAAAAATATTGGTCTTCAAATGCTTAAATTTTTTTGTGTTAATTGACGTTGCCTCATGCCATGGAATCAAAATATATTCTATGTCTGAAACACCAGCATTTTTAGATCTATTGAACGATGCCAGCTTAATTGCTTAATTTATTCTGTACAGAAAAGGTTTGTGGAAGCACCTATATTTAGGGGCAGATTTACTAAGGGACAGATTTACTTAGGGGCCCATTTACTAAATTCACATGAAGGATTCGAAATTCGATCGAATTTTCAAAAAGATTCTAATTCTAATTTCGAATATGCAACTTCGATCATTTTCCATATTCGACCAATTCAAATAATTTGAACATTCAAATTTAATTGTATTTGAATATTCGATGGTCGAAGGACTTCCCCTTTAAAAAAATATTCGATAGGCCAGTTCGCCAGATTTAACCTACCGAATTGCTTTAAAACCCTATGGGAAGGTCCCATAGGTGTTTTAAAGTTGTTTGTGATCGAATAGGAAAAATTAGATCGAAGGGTAAAAATCATTCGAATCGTTCGATTCAAACATTTTAATCGAACGATCAAATTTTTTCCTAGTCGATCATTCGAATATTTGAATAGCGGTAAAATCCTTCAAATTCAATATTCGAAGTCAAAGGATTTTACTTCCCTCATTATTCACGTTGCCGAATTTAGAATTTTTTTCAATTCGAAATTCGATCAATAGTAAATCTGCCCCTAAGGGTCGAAGTGAAAATTTGAATAAAATTTTAATTTCAAAGTAATTTTAGGCTACTTTGACTAATGAATAGCCCAAAATCAGATTTGAATTGAAAAATTTAGAAAATTTTAATTTTCAAATTTTGAAGAACTGGCCCTTTAAAAACCCTTCGACTTTGACTATTCACTACCGAATTGCCATTTTAGCATATGGGGAATGCATAGAACTTGTCCTGAAAATTTTTCTAAGTTCTGAGAAATCAAAGGATTTTGGGGAAAATCATTCAAATCGATTGATTCGAATGATGCGATCATTCGATTTGAATGATTTTAATTCAATCCAATACGGCAATTGGATTAACCATTAGTAAATCTTCCTCCGAGGGCATTTCTTGGGATAAGTGTCACTTGTCCTAGGGACTGGTATCATAGGGATTAACCTTCTCTAAGGTATTATTTATGGCTTGAAGTGATATATACTGGCATGTGCTTGCTGTCAGTGCCGCTACGCCATGAGGCAAGCTGAGAATCTTGCCTCAGGCGGCACGGAGAGGCCATAAGTATTTTGTTCTTTAGGTCAGAATTCCGGTGTGCAATTTTGGCAGTTGGTTGCTAGGGTCCAGTTTACACTATCAACCAGGCAGTGGATTAAAAGATACATAGGAGAGACCTGAATAGAAAAATAAGTAATATTAAAAAACAATAACAAGAAAATAGGGTGTTCGGTTCACAGTATAAAAAGAAGACATGTTTAAAAACAATAAAAAATAAACACTGAAGAATAGGCCACTCTATAACAGACGAAAAGTTAACTTAAAGGGGAACAATCCCTTTAATGAGTAGCTTTTAGAAAACATCAGATGTATTAAATTAAATTAAATCAATATTTTTAAAATATACATTTTTAAGTAAAAATACGCAATTAAAAAGATAAATATATACTGTATGCAGTGCTGTTTGAAGACGAACAATTCAAACATATATACAAATGCAACTACATATGAAATATATTATAGTTTAGACATAGCAATCCCATTTTTCCCAGCATTTATCTGAAAATATGCTAAATGACTGCTTTAATTTTTTAATTACCATAGTTTAAACCATGATTTCATTCTCTGACTTCCTCAGTGCGGCGTTAAAACATTTTTATGACCTAATTATGTATGGTTAATCAATTTCTGGTGTTACTGCAAAATATAGAGTTCTCAGTTTCTGCTTACTGATATTTTCGCACGTAGAACACACTTTCTAAAGGACGAGGTGGTGGAGGATCAGCAGGTATGACCAGTGGGTCAAAGGTTTAATTCCATTCTAAAGAAACTAGACATGCTTCATTAATCTAGACTTCTGCAGCACTTGGCTCGGTTACACTCATCACTGAGTTTGTACAATAAAAACCATAATGCACGGAACAGGTTACCCTGTCTCAAACACTTGAAACAAATACCCTTATTGTAACATTCAGAAGCTCAACATAAGCTCACTTTCAGTAGCTATCAGTCAATACATAACATGTACATTAAAAATAGATCATTTACCCACATACTTATGCATGTTTGTTCATGTATACACAAATATATACTGTTATATATATATATATCATATACTTACACACACACAAAGAGACAAAGAGAAAATGAGTGAGAGCAAGACAAAACCCAGTTTTCAAAGCAAGTAAGTTAGATGTTGCAGTGGAGTGAAGACCACACTGACAGTATGCCAAGGAGTGAAACATCTAGGAGTCCTTAACAACCAGATATTTCATTCAAACTGGAGACAAATTATTCTACATGTTCATTGGTTGTTATTGGTTACTCAATTCAACCAACTTCACACTTAGACACATTTAGAAGGTAAAAGAGTGAAATACCTGAAATTTTATTAATGGATAATGAGAACATGTTTATCACTATTTTGTCCTCCTCAAGATATAATGTTGATTTGCAAAACAATTGTGGTAATCAATGATAAGTGTAGTTCATTAACAATCCATGGGAAGCAGGTTGCCTGTCTACTAGCACTATTTATGACTTGCTAGCTTCTACTGAAATAAAGGCAGTCTTGGAAGTTAGATAAGTCAGTGCCTGGAGATATGTCCAATTTGTTGCATGATACAAAATGTGTTTTAGGGACCATTTCTGTGTTAACATACATACATGCATACATTAAAAAAATCCACTTTTAGCCAGTACTAAACCCACTACACATTTTCAGTTAGACTGCTGAAAGGCGTGACTGACCCTCTACTCTCATTTTCACAAATGGAAGTGAAAGAGGTAAAGTTATGGATTCACTACCTAAGATCATACTGGAAGATTAAACAGTCACCAGAGACAGTTTTGATGTTAGCATTATTAGGACATATTTAATTAATCATTGCAGAGCCTGATTTGATGGAAATGTTGGATTTGGGGCTGGAGGGCAGGCATTTATTCTGCCTCATCTAGATGTTATACAGATGCAGTCACTTGGATTTGTAAGATAAATGCGTCGTGACTCAGGGCTAATTGAAGAAACAGTGTTATCTAAAGTTATCTTAACTCATTTAATGCATTTAACCTTTTCATTAGCATACCGAAGCACCATTGTTTTCAATGGTGAACTCTTTAATTGGATGGGATGCTGTGACACAATATTCTGTGCTAAGTGGGATAAATGGGTTAGATGAGTTAAGTCACGACGCATTTAACTTACAAATCCAAGTGACTGCATCTGTACATAAAGTATGTAAGTAAAGAACAAAACAGATACCAATCACTAGGCTATAAAAGATTTGCAGCACGTCTCCAAGGGGCAGATCTATCAAAATTTGAGTTTGTGAAAAAAAACACAGATGTGAAAAAAATGGACAAAACCCATGTGACTTTTTCTCAGACAAAAAATTGCACGCCAGCGAGAATCTTATTGTTCCATTCATTTTCAATGAGAGTAAAGAAACTCAAATATTTTAATGAACTAGGAAGAAGAAGAAATCAACATTGTAGAGACAATTCCCATTGATGTTTATTTAACTTTGGCAGCTTTTAATTGCTAACTTTTTCTGGGGACTTTTCACATTTTTTTTCATTTATAAATACAGGCTATTCAAGGTTCTGAAGAATATTGCCTCCTAGATTAAATATTATATATACACAGTTGAATTTTTCACTGGGATTTTTCTCATGAAACTATGCAAACTGAATTTTTGATAAATCAGTCTCTAAATGTTAAATTAAAACAACTCTCAGTTGGGTTTCTGTGATTTTTTTTTTGGCTATAGGTTTCACAACTAAGGCATATATGGTTCAAATGTACATTTTATTATTTTCAACCAAGATATATGTACTGATTGTTACCATATATCACTAGAATTTGCCCCCAAGTATGCAACACCCTCACTTTTTATTTTCAGTTTCAATTCCTGATTTCATTTCTGGGTTAAGTCTTTCTATAGCTTTGGCCTCCTTGGATTTGTCAGTATTTGAAAATGTTATCATATGTATTCAGAATTTAGTTTTGTTCTATGAAAGGAAGAGAATATTTAAAGTAAAGAAAGAAAAAATATGCTTGGGTTTGACTAAAGAAGAAATTCTCATGCTTCCCAGATGGGAAAGTACAATAGGTTGGTTAAAGGTTTTCTATCAAGAATTTTGTTTTGAAAAATGCTTACAACTGAATCAATCAAACACTCTTAATCAGTGTTTGCTCAAGACATATAAGTCAGCAACATATTTAAATTAGAGTCCCATCATCCTCACATGGATTATTAAATATTTTCTTAATAAAAGGGCAAAGTAATTAATCTGTCATATTTAAATGTTTTATTTTATTGAAACAATGTCTTTTACTTTATTCATTACAAAAATGTTAGGATTAAATACTGTACAGTGTGAATTTGAATTTTCTTGAGAATTTCCTGTTAAACAAATTGACGTCCACCATAAGGCATAGAGAGAGATAGGTCAAGTGTGCCACCTCACAGGACCTAATGTCATTCAACATTGTCATTAGAAATCTCTTTCTCTCCAAGTTACCATAGCAATTATGACAACTGTATCAAATACAAGAGTGAAACTGTCATTTTATCTGCATAATGTTTATATGGAGAGACTTAGGGGTTATTTATCAAATGTCGAATTTAAAAATCTTGAATTTTTTTTAACTGTAATAAATTTGAATGTACTTACAACTTGAATGGGAGGTTATTTCTGAAAAAACTTGAACATTCGATCAAATAGGAACAACACGAACATTCAAAATAAATTTGAATTGAATACAAAACATTTTTTGGTCCATAAAAAAACTTGAATGTCAGGAAGGCTATTAACATCTTCCAGTGGTTCAACAGACCTCTGCCATTGACTTCAACGTGAATTCAAATTTACCATTCGAACCTTAGTAAAGCTGCCCCTTAGAGTGGGGCCATAAAACATCAAGGCATTGTTATTTTGTTTTACAAATTCGGTTAAACAAACTTGAATAAATGAAATAGCACTTGAAAATACACTTCCCATTTATATCTCTAGAAGCTAACCATGATTTGCTGACTAATTCATTAAAATTTTCAAGATTTGTTTTCCACTGATAACGTTTATATATTCAAAGCAAAAGGTTTATTTTTGAATTTTTTACTTATGAAAAAATGTAAATCTAAAAAGGTCAATTGAATTAACCCTTGAAAACCCTTGAATGCATCAATTTCATGCAATTTCAGACTATTTTCTGAATATCTCTAGTTTAAATGTTGCCTAGAACAGCTCTTGTTGACTTTCTTACATAAACGCACCAATTTTTAGATGCTGAAGTCTTACATTTAAGTTTTTCAAATATTTGTGTTGGCGTCAATGGAAATGAGAAATTATATTGTAGCTAGTGATGGGTGGATCTTCTGCATATCACTTCGCCAAATTTTCAGCATATTTCTCAGGAAACTCCCAAATCTGCAAAAAAATTGTGAAAATGCCACCAGCATCTCATTTTGGATGCGGGCATCCATTTTTGGACACAGGCATCTAAAAACGGATGCCCATGTCCAAAACAAGATACCAGTGAATTTTCACCAGGTGAGGTTTTACTGGCATTTCGCAAATGTGGGAATTCGCAGCGAATTTGCCCCAGGTGAATAAATTCGCCCATCACTAATTGTAGCAATTTTTGCTTTGGAATTGCATATTGACTGCCCTTACTTGTTCCTTTCCACTATTTTACAACTGTTCATCATAGAAAAAAAGCTTCCATGTTGCCAGTTTCTTCTAAACATAACACCTAGACAGATGCTTAAATAGACAGGGTAAAGCGTGACGAACACCCATCCACACCATGAAAGTGTATGAGATATACATTTACTCTCTCCTATTTGTGACATATTTTATATTAATGCATTTTATATATATTCCTATATCTTTAATAGACTGGTTGTGTTTCTGTGGGGTCAAAATAATTATAGTAAATATATGTGTGTGTGTGCGGGTTAACAATGATGCATCAGCCCCCACCCACAAGAAAGTGTTCGGTGGGACACACTAAAGTAGTGACCCATTACTGATCAGTTAAGATGTAATAAACTGCAGAGGAAAGTAACAGTTTCTTCCATTTTCACATAGGGACATCAAATGATTTATAGGGAAACATGTTTACATGGTTCGAATGCCTATTGTGTGTTATATATGATGTGGCAGATTTTTTTTTGTCAAAACTCACAGATTCGAATTGAAAAGCACCAACTCAAATGTAAATTTGAATGTGAGATTTATCAGAGCTCGACTCTGGAAACAGTTATAATTTAAATATTTGCCACCTAAAACCTGAGGAGTTCATTTACAAGTTGGTGGCAGAGATCCATTGAAACATGTGACAATGTCAATTGTCTTCCTGACATTCAAATTTTTTTTAGGAGAAAAACTCAATTCAAATTTGATTCGAATTTTCGGGTCATTCTTATTCGATCAAATGTTAGACGTTCAAATTTTTTCATAAATAACCTTTAATTTATTAGAGTTAAAATAAATTCACATAACTTTCGATCTTCGACAAATCTGGCCCTATATGTCAAAGCCTCTTCTGGTGCATGCTGTATCCATTCTGAGATGATCCTATAATACTTTATCAAAAACAATTAACAGCCAATAAGAAAAATATTTGATGATCACCTCAGCCCTAAATATTGTTCATGTCCTTATAGGTACTGTCTTCCCCTCAGCTCTTCAATTCTTCTTTTCTGTCCCATACTCTTTATATTTGCTTTCCCTATCCTACTCTGCATATGACTTTCCTTATCGTTTTCTTATTAGCGAGATAAATTCATAGTACATTCAAACTGGTAAGTATCAAGTCAATGCTAGAAAACAATCTCATTTATTTCCAGCCATTGCATTGTCATGGATTTCTGCAAATATAATACTTTCTATAAAGAGTTTGGTGCATCTGGTCTGGAATTTGTAAATCTCATTGATAATAATTTGACAACTCTAAGATAAGAAAACCTGAGCAAGCCCAAGTTATTAAAATAATTTTGTTCCATGCTTACAAGGAGATTATAGAGATTAGACAACCAACTCCTAACCACTGGGAATATTTAACCATAGATCACTTCATAGTCGTTTTGTCTGGTTGTAGTTCTAATGAAATATGAGGGTTCTTAAAGGCTGCTATTTAATACAGATGTACAAACATTCATGTGTCTTACAACAAAGTTCTATATTGCAGACACACTGTGAATAGATCAAATCAATAGCAAAACAGAGATAAAAAGTTAGATAAATGATAACTAGTGATGGGCGAATCTCCCGCGTTTCGATTCGCCGAAAAATTAGCGAATTGGCGAAAAAAGTTGCGAAACTAGTCGCGCGCGACTCGTTTTTTTTTGGCGAATTTTTTGGCGGCAAATTTTTGGTGCCATTTCGCGAATTTATTCGCCAGCGGCGAATCGCGGGAATTCGCCGCGAATTCGCCCCTGGCGAATAAATTCGCCCATCACTAATGATAACTTCATAGACTGATAGATATAAGATTTCCTGGGGGTGGCTGGAATGTCAACGGGCTCCCCTCTAGTGGACCACTTCATTTTGATGCACATT
>CM044432.1:179181555-179219713 GCA_024363595.1 Xenopus borealis
TTTTCGGTGCAGTTTTCAAGTGGGTGATGCACCTAGAGACTTTGGTAGGAGTAGAAAATATTTGTACCCAATCTTCAGAGGATAGAGATATTTTTAATCTCTTTTCCCATTTGAGAACTGTTTGTTTCACTTCAATGTTAGGTAATGTTGCTTTGTACCATAGTGATATGCCTCCTTTCACAGGTGATTGCCCTTGGTTGGGGTTGGGGTTCTGAGAGGTAGGCATCGAATTGAGTTCAGATAGTTTCGAATTTGCAGGTATTGGTAGAATACCATTCTTGGGAGATTGATTTTTTTGTTGTAGTTCCTCAAAAGACAGTAATTGACCTTTTCTAGTGAGATAATGCATCGGGGTTACTCGGAACTCTCCCTATTGGTGTAGTTTAAGATCTGGAATCAGCAGTTCCAATGTTGCAATTAGTGCAATAAGTGAAATGTGTAAGGAAGTTTTAAAGTCCTTTTTATTATTTTGCCATATGGACATTGAGTGGGCTACTGTAGGAGGAACTTTTTGCAAATCAATATATGTAAGGGGTTTCGGAGTGCCTAAGATTTGTGGTAACAATAATGGAGCTATCGAGTCTTGTTCAATCTGAACCCATCGTATCTTCATATCTAGTGTCATCCAAGCTTTGAGCTGGTCAACGGTAGCTGCTTTGTAGAATCCCATCATGTTCGGTGAATTGAGGCCACCTTCAGATTTTGGTAGTTGTAGGATGCTCTGTGCAAGTCTGGTTTTTTGATTGGCCCACAAAAACTGGTTAAATATTGACTGTAGTTTCCCTATATACAGTGACGAAATATGAATAGGAATAGTTCTGAACACATATATTATTTTTGGTAGTGCCACCATTCTTAAAACCTGGAGTATTCCTAACCATGATAGATATTGACATTTCCAAGATTTAATATCAGCACACACCTCTTGGTATATTCTACTGAGGTTTACTTTAACCATGGCACTTGAGGAAGTCATAATAACAATTCCTAACTATTGTATCGCTTTTTCTTTCCATTCAAACTGATAGGATTGTTTAATCAAAGAGGCTTCTACGTCTGGGAGGTTAATACATAAAGCTTGTGTTTTTGTTTCATTAAGCTTGTAGTATGATACCTCAGAGTATCTATGTATTAGTGCCATCAGGTTATTCAGTGATTTGGGAAGGTTGTGATAGGTAAATAATGGTGTAATCGGCAAATAAGCCTACTTTTTGCATATGTCCTGCTATATTAATCCCCCCTATCCATGGATCTTGTCTAATAGCTTGGGCTAAATGTTCAATTATTAGGGAAAGAATTAGGGGAGATAATGGGCACCCTTGGCGTGTCCCATTAGTTATGTCAAAGGGGGCCGATAATATTCCATTTGTATTTATTTGTGCTGAAGGTCCTGTGTACAATGCCATAATTGCTGTAGTCAATTCTGGGGGAAAGTTGAATCTACTTAGTACTCTAGCTAGGTAAGTCCAATTTACTCTGTCAAACGCCTTCTCTGCATCCAGAGATAGAAGCAGAGAAGGCAATATTCAGATTTTTTTTAATAAATAAGCAAATGTTCAAGTTAAATACAAATTCTAGTTTATCCAAAGTAGGAAACCCCCTAACATTACACAAATACGAGTTTTGATATCAGAATACAATTTAGAATTCAATAGAAATTCAACATTTCCAACAGATTTCGATGTTTGAATAGTCAAATTTTTTCAAATTCTAATCAAATTTTGGGCTATTCAATAGTCGTAGTACACAAAAATACTTTAAAATTTGATTTTATTTACTTTGACTTTTTACTTTGACCCTTGATAAATCTGCTGCTTAAAGGTGTCTTTAAAAATCATTTACTAAGCAAACATTTTCCATCTATTCTATAATCCCTGCACATTTTCAGATTTGATGACCATTTATGACTCCTACAGGCATAATTCTATAGTATGCCTGACATTTTATAGGATTTATTTGAGCACCTGTTAGCATAAATATTTCCCAAGTTCTTTAGTATCCAACTGTGCCACTGCTCCTTAATGATGGGTGAATTAGCAGCGATTCCCATGATTCGCCAGTGGCGAATAAATTTGCGAAAATGTAGCGAAAATTTGTGAAACTATAGCGAAAATTCACCAGCGTCAAAAGAACAGATTCTGGCATCCATTTTTTAGGATGCCAGTGTTCATTTTTTTTAGATGCCAGCGCATTTTCACTGGCAAATGTTCACCGGCATCCAAAAAACAGACGCTGCCATCCAAAAATGGGTGTGTCCAAAACGAGGCACTGGTGGCGTTTTGCTAATTTTTAGGGAATTTCGCAAGAAATTTGGCGAAGTGAAACGCCTCATATTTGCCCATCACTACTACTCCTAGATTAAGGTCCTGTGTGTGTGGGTCTAGTCAAGCAGACTCATGCCCAAACCAGACCTGCAACCCAACCCAGCCCACAAATAGCTCCTTTACTTTACGACCCTGCACTCATTGAAACCAGAAGGACTGTGACATCACACCAGAGCTATTTTCAAAGGGAAGGGAGAGAAATTTGACCATAATGCTGAGGGGAGGGTGGGAGGTCATGCAACCACGGACTACCAGGTAATGAGAAGTTTTTGCCCAAATCCGACCACCTTGGGGGGCTTCGGTGCGTACCTGCAGGTACCTGACCTGATGCAAGATTCTATCCTAGGTATCTTTTATCCTATGAATCATAAGATGGGGCTAGATATCTATATATTAGATATATCAAATTTTGCATGTAGGGATAGGGACATGAAACTGAAGCCTTACTACAGTTGTGGCCTGCCTAAAGTGTTCACAAAGGGATTCAGGCCAAAATATCAACCTTTATTGAATCTTTGCTAATAAAAAATGGAGGAAAGTATTATATGATCAATCAAGAGATAACATGCCTATGTAGGGACCCTGAGATTTGGGTATGTTTTCTCAGGCAGCTTCCCCTTGGTAATAGGACACCTAAGGGTCCTTTAGTTAACTCAGGTAGCTATGACCCTTTTCCTGGGTCCATATTAGTTCAAGGGGATTGTCCACTAGGTGGCAGTAGTTTAAAATACAAAAGGGTTTATCCCCATATGCTCAGGGTCTGTCTTGGGACCTTGCCTCACTGGGAGGTATTACAGGTCCAGACTTGCCAGTGTAAAGTTAGATAAGAGCTATTTAGTGATAGTGAGCATTGTGATAAGTAAGTACAGGATAGCTATTGAGCAGCATCCGCTCCAACAAGGAGAAGTAGTGGGATTAGGACCCCATGGTGTGTCCACCAGCTCAAGGACTCAGTGGGTGAGGACCAGTGAGGGTGCCAAGAACCAAGACCCCAAGCTGACTATCCTTGGGCAGGAAGCTTTACACTCTGGGAGGAAATTTCCCCAAGAGGTGTTCATCCTAACTGTGCTATTTCACTGAAGAATCCTGTTATTTTTATCCTGTGCTCACCTAAGTGCCTGTGAGTTGATCCATTGTGACTGTCCTTTGTGAATAAACAAGTTATTTTGCTGTAAGAGTCAACTATCTGTTTAGATCCTTTGCTGCATTGATCTACACCAGGTACCAGAAGTATTACAGTTCAGCCTGTCCTGACCTTGGGTGGAGGCCTGCCATTTTAAAGTATACCTGCTCTCCCCAGGACTCCGGTCGTGCCACATGCAACTAAATGCGTGCTTGATCTCATGCAATAGCAGAAGAGGGCTATATATTTAACTAACCATATCTGAACTGCCATTTTTCAAATCTCTCCAAAAGGATAGTGGAGTTGCTATCTGATAACTGACATAAAGCTTCTTCTTTACACCAGTCTTCATCCATCACTGCCTCAAATCTACCCTTATCTGCTTACTGTATTGTAATAAGTGATTATCAACCAATTTTTTAAGAGCTCTTCTATCTTTTAAATCACCATCATCTTTCTTACTTGATTTAGAATCCCCTCCAAAATTTCTTTTTTAAGTCAATCGAAAGCAACTGCTGAAAAGATCTAAAACTAATCATGTAAGATGCAAATGTGCATGACTATAGATAGCTACAGATTTAAATTGATCATAAAAACTTACACACACCAGTAAAGTATAGATTCCTCTGTAGAGCACACATTTAGCAAGCAGACATCACAATCTCCTAGAACAAGCAGGGCAACATTTAGAAATAGACAATATTTATCCCAAACTTCTAACAAAAGTATTTTGCCCCCTCTACTCTAAAAAGGTTGCTCTGTTTTAATTTAAAAGTAAAAGCAGCAATCCATAGGAGTATGTTTTACAGTCCAGTGTATAAATACATCTCCCCTGCGGAGCCAAATAAGAGTTGTGATTGGCTATTTGGTAGCTCCTTTGTGAAATGGCAACCTACAGGAGACTCTGTTTGGCAGTTAACCTGGTTTTTATGCAACTAAAACTTGCCTCCAAGACAGGAATTGGACAATGTTCGGTATCTTCAAAGGTACCTGGTCAAAATTTTCCATCCAGCCTGATTGACTAATATCCATATCTTCTGACAATAATGGTCAGCTCATTTGCCACCATTTTTTGACCACTTTTCAATTTTTTTTAAAGTTTCTTTTTTCACTTTCTTCTGTTTTTCTGAAGCAGCCTGGGGGTGGTGGGGTTGCCGAATCTGTAACTATTCAAAATTGATACATTTAGTTTAAATGTTATCAAACATTAAAGGCAACTGTTAGAACTGATACAATAGTAGTTAATATTCCACAGATGCTGCTGAGAAATGTATTGACAGTTCGGATCACTGGTAATGGTTCGGATTCTCCACCTGGATCACTGAGCTGCCAGATCGAAACACCACAGACAGTAAAATCTGAACTTCAGATTTCGACAAATGATAAAAGACAATCTGAAAACAACTCAACTGAAAAAAAGTGGTAGGTGAACTACACCTTTAAGTCTTCTGGGACAGCACTGGGCAATATATACAATGGGCTATGTTAAGAGAGTTAGGAAAGTAAGTAAGTAAGTTTGTTTTACAGTGTTCAAGCATGTAAATAAATTGGCAAACAAGACTTTTGAGCATAAGTGGTGAATTCCAGTGAAGTTCAGTGATTGTTACTCTGTAAATACTGAGGGGCAGATTAACTAAATTCACATGAAGGATTCGAAGTTCGATCAAATTTTCAAAAAGTTTTTAATTTGATTTTTCGAATGTTTTTGAATACAAATTCGACCAGTGAATTTAGAAAATTCGATCGAATCAAATAATTTGAATGATTCGAATAAAAATCTATTTGAATATTCGACAGCCATGTGATCGAAAAAATTCGATTGAATGGTTAAAATCATTTGAATCGATCGATTCGTACGATTTGATCGATCAATCAAAGTTTTACTATTCGATCATTTGACCAATCAAATAGCGGTAAAAATCCTACAACTTCGAATTTGGATAATTTTTATTCCCTAACTATTCACATGGTCGAATTCGAGGATTTTTAACCCTCGAATTCGACCCTTAGTAAATCTGCCCTTGAGTGTTACTCTGAGTGTTACTCTGTAATTACTGTTATCTAATAATGTTTTCTTTATAACAGTGCTTTCTTTGCATATGGAACCACCATTTGTACAAATACAGTGTAATTTAAAGAAAGTGATATATGTGTAAGTGTTACATGCAAATCTGCAGCGGGGCTGGGACCATGACATGGCACTGCCATGACATGTTGGGGCAGGACTGTTACATTGGGGGTGGTGCTAGATGTTGCGATAGACGATTGGCCAATTGGTGCGTCAATCTCAAGAAATCCTGCCTAATGTTTTCCTAATTTGGAAAACCAGGCAGCCAGTTTTGCCCGGAACAGCCCTTAAAAAAAACTGGGTCGAAACTGGACAGGTGGCAATCATGGGTCCTTTACATATCCCTGTGGCACAAGTAGTAGAGCATTAAGTGGTGAAAGATCCTGTACCTTGGTGATTATTCAACAGGCAACTGTAGCTTGAGGGAGCTTCTAGGTGTAGAGACCAGTGTCAGGGGGCACATGCAATTCCTCTTCTTACCAGCTACCATAGGTATCAAGTCTTGCAACATCCGAAATTTAAATTGCATGTCTGATTGACGAACGAATTAGGGTGCTGGAGGAAGAGGTACATAGGCACCCCTTACAAATAAATTGCTGATAAATGCAGTTGGTGCTGTTTTTGTGGGAAAAAGGGTGCATCTTTGCACTCTGAAATGGAGCTTAGATACTAGAATTTGTAATGCTCAGAACGCAGTGTGCAAAATGCAAGAGAATGGACAGTGTCACAATAAGACACAAGGCCATCAGTTCTAAACTATGACACACTATAACTGCTGCTCTCAGTGAAGATAAAAGTATCATTACTGATAAGTCATCTGGATTCAGCCAATGCAACATGTGGATTCCATTTCTGTACAAAACAGCTGCAGTGCTTGCAGAATTCCACCAGCTATAACCTTCTTCTTGGGATGCTGCCCTAATACTGTCCAGATCTCCTGATTTATTGAAAGATTTAACTCCAGACTTGATAAAGGTACTAAGTCTTCCACAGACAATTAGCTAGGACATGAACCCTTTGTCTGAATTAGCATTCTGTCAATAAATGAGATAAGGCTGGGACACGTTGCTGTTTTTTTTCCTTCCATAGCCACCAAATGAGCAGGTTTGACCCAATCCAGTACTCCAGTAATCTGCATTGATCAGAATAGACAGATGCCTCATAAATCCCCAGTAAGAACTAGAAGAAGTAGCAGCTAATTAATCTGCACTGTCTTTAGTTTGACTTGCCTATGCCTTGCTGAGTTTTGGATTTATACTAAGAATTTACAGCTGTCTCAGAAACTACTAAACCTATTGAAAACCTATAACGATACCTTGTTGTGGGGAAGAGGGAAGGCCCACCAATCTCTTTTTTGCATTGTCCAAAATAGGCCTATTCTGAGATAATTCCTAGTTGTGCTCTTGCCTGATTTACTGTTCTTGACCATTACCTGTCCTAGATCATTGACTGTCCTTGACCATTGACTGTCCTTGACAATTGGTGATTTGCTGCCTGAACCAACCTTTGCCTGACTACTATTCTGCATTCTGACTGACTGATTGGTTATTGACACCAGCCTGTTCCATTACTATACTTACTTTTTTCCTGTTCTTCCTGTAACATGTTCTGGTTCCCTAGCCTGCCCAGAACCTTCACCTTGGTTCTCTCACTTTAAGACCTAAGGCATCTGAGTAGTGAAGGGCTACTTCCCATGTGCTATAGGTGGAAGCATGAGCTGTGACCAGAACCTTGGGGTTTGTTCTGAACTTCTCCAAATATTTTTTTTGCACTTTTATTAACACCAATTCAGAGGAAAGATTTATTTGGTTTTGTGAATTGTTTACCAAAGTGAAACAGGCAAAAAAGTAGTTCTCTGGTTTATACATATAATATCTGAAAATATCTGCAGGGTGTGTCATATATAAAGCCAAAATGTGTTCACCAGCTCAGAGCTGATAAAATATATATATATATATATATATATTTCCTATTGGAAGTAGAATTTATGATAGAAGAAATCATTTGATGCTTTGACCATCAAAAATATGCTGAAGGTGTCAAAATTCCATTGAGATAATCAAATCTGAGCAGCATTTGTACTATGTATTGGCTGAATTTCTGTTACTACTTTGACAATAACTTTATTCTCCTGGTCATGTATTTAAGCTTTTCAAAGTTTAGATTGTGTTTTTGTCTTGCAAAATAATACATTTTTTTTAATAGTAAAACTTGTAAAAATTAAATAAAGCAATTTTAAGTGACTTCACTTCATCAATTTATGCCTATATGAGTTTTTTTTACTAAATATGCCACTGAGGAAAACAAATGTTATGATAAAAAAAAATCACAATCAAGGTAGGAAAAACTTTAATTAAAATGTCCAAAACCATGTAAAGTTACAAGTAAGGTCCATTGGAAAAAGAAAATAATCATAACTGACAGGTTCTAATAACAAAATACCATAGAAAATATGATTCTTTTTGGATTTATGGGTTTTTGGAGCGCAGTTTTCTGCATAAAAGGTCCTATACTGATACATTATTTTTATATGAATATACCTTATAAATAAAGTTTTCTGAATTCCTGAAAATCATTTGAGTAATAATTCCTAATCCTCAAATATACAAAGTGTTATTTGTGTTAAAGGGTACAGGTAAATATGAAGCAGAAAGAAGGGACATTCCATATTATAGAGTAATCCTGTATTAATCATATTCACATAGGGTTGTGGGTTTGCACTGGCTATGCTACTAGACCTACTTTTACCACCTAAAGTGTTATTACCAAAAGGGAATTAAGATATCCATTGTCCATGTATGTACACATAGACCAAAGGTATGCTACACTACTATCTGTATGTGATATGGCCAAAATATTCAGGCACCTACCCAAACCATGGCATTAATATTCCTCCTTTTGGTGATAAAATGTCTTCTATTCTGATGGAGAGTTTCTCCACTATATGCCACAAATAATGATGAGTGAATCTGTCCCTTTTCGCTTCACAGAAAAATTCACGGGACTATAAGAAAATTAACTAAACAATAAAAAAACTGCAAACGTCTATGGTTTTTGCTGCACTGTTTTTTATAGCAGAAAACATTAGGGTCTATGGTCAACATTTTCTGTTGCATGTGAAACGTAATGAATTTTTGACGCTATTCTACAAAACTTTCTGCCAGCAAAACTCTGAAATTCATTGCAAAATCATACATGGAAAAAAACTTTGCTCATCACTAGCCACAACATTGTTGATGGGATTTGCTTCATTAAGTCTTTAGTAAGCTTTAGTAAGGGTGGACACAGATGTTGGGATCAGGCCCAATTTGCAGTTAGGTGTCATGTACAACTCCCTAAATTCAGAGCAAGTGCTAAACTCCCTGGTCACGGCTCCATCTTCTGCCTTTGGCACCCTCAGCTACTTAGATGCCGCCAGGTCTTAACTTGAGAGGAGCAAAGCAGATGTTCTGAACAAGCAAAGGGGCATGTGAGTTTCCAAAGTTTTGGACAGAAGTCCACAGTTCAGAGAGTAGACAAAAGCATAGTCAGACAGGCCGAGGTTGGTACACGTGGAGTTCAAGCTGTGTCAGACAGCCAGTGATCGGTACAGGGTGACGTTCAAGCAAGGTCAAACAGGCCGGGGTCAGTACAGGCACCGTTCAAAGAATAGTCAGTAAAGCAAGAGTCAATACCAGTGGAGTCCAGAATAGTCTGGCAGGCAAAGGGTCAGGATTGGCAGTGTTCAGAATAATCAGGAAGACAAGGATCAAAACCAGAATCAAAACAAGACAGAATCACACCTAGATACTAACAAATTAGACCTGACATTTGGGTGCTCATTTGGGTCCAGTGAAGTTCTATCTATTCAAACACATTCCATATGGAGCTCCCTTTGTACATGGGGGCATTATTGTAAAAAAAGGCTTCACCAAACAGTTGCCACAAAGTAGGAAGTACTTAATTGTTAGGAATATTATTGTACACTGTAGGTTTAAGGTTTCATTTCAATGTAACCAAGGGCCTTAGCACAAACCATTAGTGATGGGCGACTCTGACCCATTTAGCTTTGCTGAAAATTCAATGAAATGCATGAAATCTATGGGAGGCAAATGTTTGTTTGACATGTGACAAATTGCGAGACGAATTGTTTATCATCATTGTTCGCTATTCACTACAAACCATGCTTAACATTAGCATTGCATCATCGTTACTTAGGTAGGCAGTGTTCTCCTGGCATCTGCCAAAACAAGCACAGACACAACAATTCATGGCTGGGGATACACTGCCAAATATTCAACACAACTTCTGACAGCTAAACAATGACTAATAATATCAGATATGTCCCAATTTTAATTTTTCCTCTTGCTGCTGATCAGTATTATCATGGTGCTACTCATTTAAAATTAAGGAAGAATCCGGAGAATAACTGAAATGAATCAGTTGGTTTGGAAGAGATTCAGCACCTGTATAACCTGCCCCTCTTCCCCTCTAATAGGTAACACATGTTAAGGAAACCTGCTAGTACACAAAAACTTCTGTTGTTAGCCAATTACTTTTCAGAGTTGCTTCACCACCAATCCACATCTATATTATCCCCAAATGGGTACGCAAAACAGTGTCAGCTGAGTAACTTGATTTAAAGCATAGCCTTATATGTCAGTCTAAGATTGAGTTCCTTGAATAAGTATTATGACAGGCAGCTGTTTCTGCTAGAGTCATGGCTGTAAATATCTGTATAGCCTAACAGCCTACTCAGTAAAGATATCAGAACTGATCACAGACCATCACAAGAAAAAAATCTATACCATTCAGATATAATTATTTAATGGATAACATGTGAGATGTGTACACTTGCTTGTCACTCACAATTTACACCTAAATCAGATGCGGTAAACCGGCTATTCCAGCCTGAGAAAACAAAACTATAGGATAATGCAGATATTTATATGAAAAGACTGAACTATATGGATGATGTGGTGCAAAGTATCCAGACAGGGCAGGACTGAGGTGTCTGGAGCCCACTAGGGCCCCTACACCACCACAGAGCCCACACCCCAGTTGTGACCTGTACCGAGACTGTACCCACTGATGCAACCCTCCCCATTCCTTCCTTTGCAGCCACAATTAGGAGGGATTTTAGGGGAGAACCCATAGTTTCTGGCAGGGAGTGGGTCTGTTATGTGGGGCCCATGAAGGCCAGGATTCTTTTCCAGTGTCCCCTTGGCCTGACCTTGATCCAATCATACAAATCCTCGATTTGTTTGGAGTCCCAACATTTTTCGTCCCATGGAGATGGATGATCATTTGGACGATCGGCCAGGTTAAAAGATTTGGCTGATGATAATATCTCTGCATATACTGCCAATTTGACAATATCGCTGTGAGCTTCCCAGTAGAATTTGTCAGGTATACTTTCTCACGATTGCTGTGATGAGCAGGACATTGGCTGGTTTGTTCTCTTTGCTGCTTTATTTTATCTGAATGTATAGTGGCAGGTCAGAAAAGGGCACCGATCGTTCATCTGATATTCTGCTCGTCTATGGCCAGCTTTAGGCCAGATTTAGTCTTCTCATCCTACCTGTCACTGAAGGTTACAATGCTCCAGTGGATAGTGATGGGCGAATTTATTTGCCACATATGAATTAGCAGCAAATTTCAGCATTTCACCACCAGCGAATAAATTTCACCACCTACGAAACTGCCGCAAAAATTCTCTGCGCCAAGAAATTCCAGTGCCCCGACAATTTTTCCACCGTCAACAATTTAGCGTGTGCCCATTGACTTTAATGCAACTGGACAAAATAAGTGCATGTCAAATTGTTGCTTGCGTCAATTTTGATGCTTGTGAATTGACGCCGGCATCAAAATTCTTGTTTCGGAAATTTTTCACAGTTTCTTGAATTTTGCACATTTTTCACCGAAGTGAAACAAGACAAATTTTCTATGTCTAAAATTTCAGTGAAATCTTGAAGCTGTTAAACAGGCATTCATTTACATTTATTGAAATTAATTTGCATTTTGTATCTATTTAGTTCTATATGCTGTTGAATGTCAAATGAGAAGAAATACAGTATAAATATTTTTGCTTGCACACAAATTTAATAGGCAAAATGACAAGCTAGTATGGAGCAAACAAAGTCGTTTGATCATTAAGTGTGTTTCCCGGAGTCCTCTCTGCAAATGATCCTAATACATAGAATGCCATATGTCCAATCTTTTCATTTAGATATCCCATATTTACAGTACCCAGCAGATGCAATGAAGAATGGTTTGGCCTTAATCAGAAACACAAATCCTACATTAAATATGTTTCATCTTGAATTTAGTGGAGGCATATAAACTTTATAAATATGGCTGTAAGAGCAGGGTTAGGTGGCTCTTAACCCAAATTTCAGAAGTCTGACTTTCCAAAAGAACAAGATGCTACACACTAGGACAGAAGAAGACCATATGCCATGGGGCCGCAACAGCAAGAGGATTAGCGAACCCACAGGAGAAAGGGAGATTTACTTTCAATTTTTCTAGGCTTCTTAAGCATATTATCTACATCTGGGAAAACATTAATAAGGACTGACAAAACAGAAATAATAATCTAGAAGTTAAACAATTGTAAATGCTGATATTACATGAATTATGCAGTGCTTCTGAAGCCATTTGTGTGTTACTGTTGTGGTTTATTTATTGTAATGACAAGTATTTTTATGCATTTAAAACTGGCCATACATGGACGATAATGGTCCATAATGGCCAACACAACTGATGGTTTGCTGAACTGATGGCCTTAGTTATTTATCAAACAGGTCAATGCCATCTGGTAAAAAAGACTTTCAAAAAATTTTTTAACCAAAATCAGAAATGGTTTTCTTTATTTATAGACCTCTCCAAATGTGGATCTCCCATTGTATGGTTGGCTTAAAAGAAGCCGAAGAACTGACAGACATGTTGGTGGTTTTAGGGGGTGTGAGGGGATGATGAGTTTGAGAATTATGAGCTATTTTGACCTAAAAATTAGCAGATTTAATCATGTATTGCCACTTGGGACAAAGAGGGGTCATTCAGCAATGATAAACGAAAGTCACAAAATCTCCAATAAAAATGTGTGAAAACAGTTACAAGTTACCATAGCAACACCTGCAAACAATTATACAGTGTCTGAAGTGCTAAATAAACTTCATAGGTGAGCTACTTGTGACCAAACATTGGAATATTTGTTTTTACCATAAATTAACTTTTTCCTTGACTGGCGGTGCGGTACTATGTCTTTTTATGCTGCAATTTCTTTTAATTTAAGTGCTTGCAATATCATATATATATAGCTATACATACATATATATATATATATATATATGTATAGTCCAAGAGGACCCGCACTCCAATTTCAGTGAAAAATCAGTATTTATTCATCAAGCTTGTGCATCCAACGTTTCGACCCCCATTATGGTCTTTATCAAGGACCTTGATTGGTCCTTGATAAAGACCCTAATGGGGGTCGAAACGTTGGATAAACAAGTTTGATGAATAAATACTGATTTTTCACTGAAACTGGAGTGCGGGTCCTCTTGGACCATATATAATATATTGACCCTGCAACCACAGTGGTGTGAATCTGAGTGCATACGTTTGGCTTTATATATATATATTTCGTAGAGAGGGTCCGCACTCACAGGGCTTATGAAGTACAAAAGTGGTTTTAATGCAAGTAAGCAATATCAACTATATATATATATATATATATATACTGTATATACAGATGCAGTCACTTGGATTTATGTGTTAAATGCGTCGTGACTTAACTCATCTATCTCATTTATCCCACTTAGCACAGAATATTGTGTCACAGCATCCCATCCAATTAAAGAGTTCACCATTGAAAACAATTGAGCTTTGGTATGCTAATGAAAAGGTTAAATGCATTAAATGAGTTAAGATAACTTTGGATAATTAGCCCTGAGTCATGACGCATTTAACTTACAAATCCAAGTGACTGCATCTGTATATATACAGGTGTGTGACCTGTTATCCAAAATGCTCCAGACCTGGGCTTTCCAGATAACGTATCTTTGTGTAATTTGGATCTTCATACCACAGATCTAATAGTAAATCATGTAAACATCAAATAACCCCAATAATCAGTTTTTTATTCCAATAAGGATTAGTAAATCTTAGTTTGGATCAAGTACAAGGTACTATTATTATTACAGAGAAAAAGGAAATAATTTTTAAAATGTGGTTTATTTGATTATAATGGAGTCTATGGGAGATGGCCTTTCCATAAATATGGATATTTCTAGTTAACTGATTTCAAGATAACAGATCCAATACCTGTATAAGGAGCTGCAGTTAATTTATTAAAGGAACACTGTACCTTACGAACAATGTAGGTGTCTTTAAAATATATTGCATAAAACAGCTCATATGTAAAGCTACATAAAATAAATTAACCATTTTCAAAATAAAATACTTTTCTTGTAGTATGTGCCATTAGCAAATCATAAAGAGAAAATTGCCATTTTAAAACACAAGGGTTGCCCCTGGGATCCTACGGTTTACACAAACATACCAAACAAATCATACATGTTAGGCCACATTAGCCAATTAACAAACAAAGCTCTTTATTTTGCTTCCACACTTCTTGCTGTTACAGTTAGAGCTGCAGTATTTCTGGTCAGGTGATCTCTGAGGCAGCACACAGACCATCACAAAATGGCTGGTGAAAGCAAGAGTTGTAGAAGGGCAATATTCATATATAGCTTAAGTATTCATTTTTGGGGGATAGTTATCCTTTAACTGATCTGATCTGCCAAGCTAAAGATACATCTTCTGACCATGTATCTAAGGTATATGCACTTGCTGGAGTCCCTGCTATAGATCAGATCCCCAGAAATCTCTACTTTTGGCTCCATCGTCTGTCTTCTCAGCTGTTTAAGAGAAATTATATTGACATACCCAATTCATAAGTTTGATCCTCTTGGCATATAAGATATGCAACTGAATTGCAGAAAGAATATTTAACACTAGGGGGCAGATTTACAAAATTCACGTGAATAATTCGAAGTTCGATCGAATTTAATATACATTTGAATCTTCGAATATGCAAATTAGGCAAATTCGACCATGGAATATTCGAATTCGAATGATTAGAATATTCAAATAAAATTTTATTCGAATATTCGATGGATGAATAACTTCCCCTTTAAATCTTTATTCGACTGCCTACTTCGCCAGGATCAAGCTACCGAATTGGGAATCATTAGCTGAGATCGAATAAAAAAAAAAATTTGATCGATCAAATCGTTCGAATTTATTGAATTTTTAATATTCGATCGTTCGTTCGATCGAATTTCGGTAAAATCCTTCAAATTCGAAGGATTTTACTTCCCCACTATTCCCATAGTCGAATTTCGATTTTTTTTTTTAAATTCGAAATTCGACCAATAGTAAATCTGCCCCTAGATTTTGCAATATATCTCTGGTAGCCTCTCCAGATTATATAATATTTAATGACAAAAGATTCTAATATGTGTTAACAGCATAACATAATCCTGCATATTACTTTACTTTTCCATGGGGAGGTGCTTCTTTAGCTGTTCATGCCAGTAACAATGCAGTTCACTACAGGCCTTTCTGGTGAGTAGGCTAATACTTTAAGCACTATTTCTTTACAGGGAGGTCAACTGAATTTGAAGATCAAAAAAAGAAAAGGAAGTATCTATATGGCACTCCTCTCCCTCTGGACTCTCAGGCTTTCTGCACTCAAGGCACTTTAGAGCAATAAAAGCAGCTTGCATTGGGTGCACTGATAAAGCCTGGGATATCAGAAGTGACTTGTCCATGGTCACAAGGGGCTAACACAATAGTCAGCAGATTGATATCCAGTGTAAGATCCATAAAGACAACTCCTTCTCCCTCAAGAATAAAGATAGCAAAGAACATTTTCGAAATGAAATTATAAATTAAAAGTGATCAAAGTCATAGTTTACAGTCAAAATGTAAACCAATATTTTATTTAGCTCTAAGAACAATGTAAATACTCAAATGTAGGTTTTTATGCTGGTCAATGTGCTTTTTAATTGCACCCTATCTTTATACTCCAACACAGCATGAAGGGAAAGTAATCAGCAACATTTCCCAAAATGGGATTCCAGCGAGCACCAAAAATCATCACAAGAAGATTTTTCCTTAAAATGCAAACTTTTTCCTGAATTGACATATTACACCTGCTATAAGGGCTCATTTATAATTTTATTGGCGAATGTCAATGCCTCATCTATGGGAGTGATTTTCCATGGTCATAAGATCCATAAAGACAAGTACTTTTATGGACCTCCTATAGATGGTGCATAGACATTCTCCAATGAAACTGTAAATGAGCCCTAATAGCAGAAGTCAATTCATTAATTTATGAAAAAAATGCTAACAACAAATCCCATCTAGATATGTTTGACTTTATTCTATGGCAGCTCATATCCATCTCTTTTCATATTTGTTATTAATAAGGCACTGCAGAAAGTACATTGTTGGCAAAGTACAATCATGTATGTCTTTTCCCATCAAACACATCTCCTTCAGTGGCAGAAGGGAAACTTATAATAAGCCATAATAGTATGCTGCCAGTATTATTCCTATGACCTATGTAAGTTTTAAAAAAGGTGAGGAGCAGTTAACTCCAAATTATATGGTGTTTTGTTAAATAACTACTTTTGTCAACATTTGTACTCACACCAAAGCAGGGCAACTGCTGTGATTTGGGTCTAATGTGGGTGACACAAAAGGGATAAATGTCATTGCAGTATTGTAGGAGTATAAGACATGGCAGCAATGTTAATAGGAAGCACAGCATTTTTGCACTTGAGCAGGAAGCAACAGAACAGTTAGCAGGAATATAAGAAGCATAATAATGTTAGTGAGCTCTCAAATAGTTATTATTATTACATGAAGTGGTGCGGGAAGTAGAAGCTGAAACTTTATTAACAGTGAATAATATGCTGAGATTTTGTGGAACATAACAAAATAGATTTTTTCCCAAGCTTTTATATTCTGAGATTTCTTTCCAAGCTGAAAGGAGTCAGACTTGCCTCTCTGGTATTTAACCTACAAAAAAAATCAATGGAAGGGTCTGAATCTGAAGAAAAGCAAATCAATGCACATCGTCAGCCACCATTTTGATTCAAATATCAGTATATTTGAAATGTATTAATGGATCTGAATAAAGTAAAACAAAAAAATCGATAACGTAAACTCTGAAAGGAATTCAAATATTGTATATTTGTTCACAAAAGAGCTCAGAAAGGAGCAAGATGAAGAGTTAGCTCTCAAACTCTCAACTTAGGGAGTGCTAAAATGTAAACAGCAACAACATGTGCAGTTGGGCACTCCAAAAATTCCAAAAGGGTCACAAAAAATATAAAAGTAAAATTTAAAAGTAAAATTCAAAGTTACATTACAAAAATAATCATCTCCATCCACACAATACTGAATAGGCCAAAATTCGATTCAAATTAAAAAATTTGAATTAAAAAAATTTGATTTGAATTGAAATATTCAACCATTTGAAAATTGTAGTACTGTCTGAATTCAACCCTTTGTCACCTTAAACCTGCCCAATTGCTGTTTTAGCCTATGGGGTACCTCCTATAACCTTTAAGGAGTCTTTCTGATATTTTTAAAAATCAAAATTTTTGGAGGAAATTGTTCGAATTGAGCTATTCAAACGAACAATTTGAACAAATTTAATTTGATCAAAAACTGACCTATTTGATTGAAAACAGTCTGTTTTCGATTGAAGAAACACTTTGAAATAACTTTGAAATTCGACCCTTGAAAAATCTGGCCCTTAGGGTTTTTTTTTTATTAAAGTCTGATTTTTATAGTTTTAAAGACAAAAACAGAGTTGTTTTCAGAAAATAAATTCATGATTTATTAAACCCTGATGCTGCTAAAAGTCTAAATAAAAAGTACTCCATCTCAAACCTGCTGAGATCATATAGAAAACAATGGCAGATGTCCGATTTACAGTTGGAAGATGTCATGATCTGCTCTGGGTTTCATACAATAATCTGAAGATAATCTGAAAAAATAAGAGGTTTTTGGGCCTTAAATTTTTTTTATCCCCACCAGAGTTTTTGAGTTAATTTATTGATAAATAAGGTAAAAATGTGGATAAGAGTTTGGTCGAAGTGGTTTTAAGAATTTTTTTTTTTTTTTTTTTTTTTTTTTTTTTTTTTTTAGTAAATAACCCCTTTAATCATGAGCACATGCATATGTAAACAGTAATGAAAGGGAGTTACCGTTGGGGAAGCAATATAGGCCTTATAGCCAAACATGCGGATCTGCTCTCAAGGCAAGGGTACTATTGACCAAGGTTACCTTGAGAACAGAATCCATCCAAGTCAGGGGGGCTCACAGGGGAATCCATATACATAAAATGTTATTCTCTTTCAATCATCTGTGTATCAAACAACATGAACTTCACAAGTGACCTGGCTAAATACAATGTTGCATCTAAGGTACTACCCATGAATATATTATATAAAATTTGGCCAGTATTTTACTAAACAGCAGGACCTTCTGTGTAATTAACAGTTCATCTAATCAACCTCTGATGTGACTGCTCTACACAGAGTAAAAAAAAAAAAAATGATCAAGGATTCTATTCAGCACTAGTATGTCATACAAAATACGCCGGGACAGATGCTCTTGCATTATAATGTTAAAAGAACCCATAACATTCACCTTAGAGACAAAGGTTATTTCCCCTAAGGAGTTATAGCACGTTTCATCCAAGATGTTTCATCCAAACTCTTGATAATAACTAATAATAAAATATTACCATATTATCCCATCATGTACCTGCTGGCTATTTCTTTATATTAAATTGTGGGAACATTTGGAACAGCATCAAAAAAGTATTCTTCAAAGCTGTGATGCTCTGAAGCACTATTTACTTTTTTAATTATTTACTTTTATTATTTTTCCCATAACCTCTACTTCATTAACGTAAAATAATATCATACCCTACTGATATAAGCATTGTATTTGCATTGTAAAGCAAATATGGGGTATAACCCATTCCATGCACTGTGTACTGTAACCTGACCAACAGCCCATTTCTTTTATAAGAAGTTCCATTGTGCCAGCTGTTTGATTTCGGTATTCATGGCATATTTATTTTAAAGAAACTTCAAGAGGATTGTCATGAATGTATTTATTTCTTTGAGAATAACTGCGTTCAAACCGAGTGGAACAGTTGGGCAGGACAGTAGCTTACTTATAATTTACAGACTTGTGTAGTACTTAATATATAATGCAATAATCTGTGCTGTGCCATTTGTCACTCGGGCCTGACCACAGATTATAGCTTAGGGCAGTACATCTGTGCATAGATCTGGCAGGAAATGGTCTAAAAGCCTGAACAGCTGAGCAGAATCTTTCAGTCGAGTTGGAGATTTCAACCTCTGCTCTAAAGGACACTGTAGACTTCACAGTGACAGCCAAAATTGTTAAGCGTATGATTAATATACATATGGAGCACATACTGGCGAATGTCTGATGCAATATTGATGACTGGTTAGTGGCCAGTTTTAATTTTGTATGACAATTCTATGTAGGAAGTGCTATTTGGGGACCAAAATGAGTATATTGATGTCACGCAGGGTGTATCCCGATTGTTTTGACAAATTCTCTGCAGCATTTATCAGGCCTATAATAGCAAGTGTATTGAACATCTAATACTGTCCCAGATATTAAGTTATTGAGTGTGTACTTGGTAGGGGCGTCCTCACATCATGGAACAATTTACCTTCACACTCCATAAATGAAAAAAATAGATCTGCAGAGCTTCATCCACTTTCATGAATAAAAAGCCAAAATTTAATTAGTGTGTCATTAAACAAGTAATTTATGGCTCTTTTGTAGCCGTGTTAGCATACAGATGCCCGTGTTTCCCACTTGTGTTCACTTGTCCTTTTGTTATTAATAAGCTCGCTTGCTAAATAATATTATTGAAAAACCACTGTGCTTATGGAAATGGACAGGAATGCAATTTTTGCTTGGGCGAAGCCCAAATCAATTCTGGTCTTAGTGAAGAATATTACATTTTGCACTTGATGATGGAACCGTAGGATAATGAAATACAGGGCAGGTATTTATGATTGCCATTTGTTTTAATAATGACAGAATGACCTCATTGCTAATGGCGGAGCATCATTTCCTCGCTTCCAGGGATCCGTAAACATTTACGGAAAAACTATAAACTTGAAACTACTGGTATATATTAAGAATCTTTATTGTATTATTTTAGCAGATAACGCAACTGAATCCAAGCATTGAGAAGAAATTAACCAGGACTGCTGACTCCTTATAGAAAAACTGTAGATAGAAAAAACAAACACAGATATCCCTTGTTTGCTTAAAGGCTCCCTCTGGCTACTTTAAGTGACAGAATGAAATGGATGACTGCCCATTGCTAGCATAAAGCAACAGCTAATTGGGTTTATGTCTGAGGTGTGTGGCTGGGTTCTAAGCGGAGCTACTAAGTAGAGCTCAAATAGACATATACAGCAGGAGGGCATGGATTATTGGGCACAGACCAGATTCCTGTTGCTTTTATACATATGAAAATGAGCAGGAGCTGTCAATAGAATGGTTTTCTATAACTGGAAACCCTTCTGTGCTATTGTATACATGTCTTGGGTTAATAGTTATATGGTAGCCTGCATATATGCATTTGTGAGGAATTGTGCAATCAACTATGCTTTTTAATTGGGATTAAATAGCTGTTTAATTGGAAAGACACAAGATTGTAATGGATATACTGTATAATGACCCACATTTTATATCCATCAACTATGATCTTTAAGTAAGTTTGCCACATGTGCATTTTTGACCTGGACAGCCTGGATTTCATAAGGGTTGTCTGGGTCAAAACTGCCTGCCTGGTTTTCCAAATGAGAAAAACTGAGCAGTCTGACATGGTGATTGGTAAACT
The DNA here is from genome assembly GCA_024363595.1 of Xenopus borealis. NCBI lineage: Eukaryota > Metazoa > Chordata > Amphibia > Anura > Pipidae > Xenopus > Xenopus borealis. The sequence continues at coordinate 179,202,039 of CM044432.1, forward strand.
TCTTCAGTCCATCTAGTGATTTCACAGGCCTTCCCCCTGTCTAGAACTCTGCAGCCGTAAAAGGTGGTAACCCTATATTAAAGTCCTTTCAGGTTGAAATTGTTATTCTCAGTATTCTTAATTTATGCAAATGAATGAACCTAATGTGAACTAATCTCAATAACACTGGGTTTACAATTAATATAGGGCTTTCCTCACATTGTTTGCTGAAATGGATGCAATCACAGCCTTGGGAACTGTAGTTTATCAGTTGCTAGAAAACCAAAGATGGGAAGTGCTGTACAGCTCTCCTTTCCTGCACATTCCTCCTGTGGTATGACTGTGAGCTTTGATTTGTGACATAGTTCTTTATCTTTATTGTGCCAAAAGTATTGATTTGAATAGATCAGATATTTGCATAGATGTCTATGAGACACGTGGGACGTTTTGTTCACCAATACAATGGTGTCTTTGGGTTTGTAACAAGGAATGTGACATGATTAAAAAATGGGCACCATGATATATTTAAGTGGACTAAAGCGTTTGTAATTAGAATTGTAGGCATGTTTATTAAGACTGTACTAGGTCATTAACCCAGCACTAAAATTGGGGCTTTACAAGATTGATTTACTAGTTTTAATTTAAGGGGTCTTCCCAGCACTTGATTGTGGAAAAAAAGCTTAAACAAACCCATTCAAGTTTTCTTGACCTCTAGCATATTTATAAAAAACTCTATTGTATTACTTCATGAAGAAAGAGAAAAAAACTAACGGAAATAACCATATTCCATTAATTTTTAAAAATGTGACAAAAAACCCCCAAAGACCACATTTTTTCATTCAAGATTTTTAAAATTTCCAATTCTCAGGAATTCAAGTTTGGAAAATAGTCAAAATGAAATGTAAAGAATATGCCCTTTTAACAATTCAACATTAATAATGAGCGAAACTGCATCATTTCAAATCGCTGAAATTGAAAATTTGCTAATTTTTTCTTGCACCACATATATGCTGTATGGGAATCAGTGAGCATTTTTTTGTCATGTTTATTCTTAAGCCAAATGCATTGCAATAAATAGGCACTTTTTCTTGCACCAAATGCATTGGAGACAATGGATGTTTTTTCACGTTTTCTTTACCTGTGTCTTTCTGGTGAAACTAAAGTCACGGTGAAATTGTAGTACAGATTTGCCACTCAACAAAAACACAAATTTTGGTGGTAATCTGTATCAGGCAAAAAGAAAAAAAACATAATTCCTAGACGAAGTGCTTGATTAAAAAAATTATATTCCATACTGTCCATTTTTGCTACAAATTCGCTCCTCCCGAATAATTTCACCCATCACTAACTAATATCAACCTGAACATGGCTTAAAAAGAGTTATTATTATGATGGATTTATATAATGCCAACACAAAGAGGCCCATTTATTAAAGATATAACCTCACCTACCTCAAACATCCAATAGGATCAGGACAGGTCCCACTGACTTCAATTGTTTTTACTTGGAAAAGTTTTTTATTTGAAAAGAAAGTTAGACAAATGCCCAAACCCAAATCCACTTAATTTACTAATAAATATGATTGAAAAAGTCATTATGGGGAAAAAGTCTCAGCAAAATCATGCGTCAATTCGAATTGTGTGACTTTTCCAGCTGTCACCTGGAAAACTCAACTTTATCGATTTGTCACATTGACAACAATAATTTATCAGAAAACCAGCATCAAACAGTCTGAAGGGAAAACAAGTTCCAATTGTTAAAGGTACCATCTGCAGTGTCGGACTGGCCCACCAGAATACCAGGAAAACTCCCGGTGGGCCAAGGTGTCAATGGGCCCTCATGCTGCTAAACATTTGGCCTATTTCATGGCCCTTCCCTATTTCTATGAGAACAAAGAGGATACATAGATGTAATTATTAATTATAGTATGTAAAGAAAACAAATTAGGAGAATAGAGGTTGAGTGAGGAGATGAAGAATATTAGTACTGAGAGTGGCCCCCTGGTCTAAGGTTTTATGGTGGGCCCCTGTTCTAAGGTTTTTGGGTGGGCCCCTGGTGTCCCAGTCCGACACTGACCATCTGCCATTTACTTATATTTGATTTTAAAGGGTTTTAGCTGGATTATTTTCAGATTTGGATTTTGGATCATTAAGAGCATAACAATAAATTTACTTAAATTTGGATTTCTTTTTTCCTTCTAAAAATTCATATTTTTTCCCATTTAAAACCATTTTTTAGGCTTCATAAAAAGGAGAAAAAGAGTTTTACAGAATTTTTTTTAAAAAACATACATTTTAAGAGAAAAAAAAAACTGAAATCTGAATGTTAGTTCATTTGCCCCTTAGAGTTAAACTTACACATCAGTCTATGCCCCAGTAGAGTTCACATTTTCACAACTCTAATTTCACATGCACATACCTTTTTACAGGATATCCATTCATTTTTGGACTTCCACAAACACAGAAAAATTGCTCTATATAGATATTGCTCGTGCTAAAATATAAGCCTGTATCTCTAAATTGCAAGACAGCAGAGATAACTATTGTGCTGCTCAGCAAATCATGAAGTCTATGAGCTGCGTTTGAGAACAGGACCCTTCATATGCAGTTACTGCAATTTGTGCTTAAGCTATATTTTTCTTCAACCGTATAATAACCAACAAATGAAATGTGCCTTTTGAACATCTTCAAGCATTCTTTGTGTAAGATTTCATTTGTAGGATAAGAGTCCTTTCTAAAAGACTTCTCTTCCTAAAGAGTCCTTTAATACCTTCAGTGTAATAAAATTCTTCTTTTATTCCGCCTTCATTGAGCCAGGTAAACATGTATTATTTCCTAGCATCTTACTATCTATATTTGCCTACTTTAATTTAATCTCACTATTCAAATTTCAAGGTTCTTTGCTGAGACCACTAAATAAATATTTAAAGTGATTTCTTTGTCCTTATAAAGAATGAATATAGGAAACAAAAATGTAACTCATACAACCTACGCTTTCTGCCATTAAATATCACTGCCTCAATCTTTTCCTGCTATGCCATAAAATGACCTGGAATTTGTCAAGGTCCATTTATTTTCCGCAGCATCTCTGATATCCAGACTTGTATGACCATTGTATCAGTGGATGTTTTCTCTCTATTGAGAGTATGGAGCAGTTGGATTTTCTACAAAGATCTGTCATTGTAAATCTGTTTAAAACCCTTACTGGGTTGAAGTGGAGGCTGTTAAATGCAACCCTTGTTAGAGCTGTCACCACGGACATTTACCACATTTAAAAAAAATGGCTTATTTACAATAGCAATGGAATATTGAATTCAATGAGTATTTCACTCTTTATTAAGGACTAACATCTTCTTCCATTTTTAATTAGTTTGCAGTCAATTATCTTTTCACGCATTGCAAAAAATGTGAAAAAAGCCTGATATTTATATATTTTTTAACTTTTTTCAGTAATGTTTATTAAACCTTATTTTGACCAAACGAAATTTCCCCAAGCCTTCTTATATTGTCATTAACGTACAAAACACACAGGGGGCTGTTCATTAATGTGGGCTTTTTTTCACAATGTCCGTTTTGACGATGAAAACCCGAAAATTTTTCTTTAAAATAAGATGCAATTCTTACACAATTTATTATGCCAAGTTTTTCCAAGTCCTGCTGAAAAAAACCTGCTGAATGAATGTAAAAGTTAATGGCAGATGTCCCCTTAACCATTTGAAGATGTTTTAACCCTCACAAAATGAGTTTTCGGGGTTTCTGTGCAAAACTTGGGTTTTTCTCAATCTGTAAAATCATGGATTCTAGTTTGGTCGGACTTTTTTGACTTAAAAAATCTGAACCATTTGGATTTTGATATATAAACCACAAAATATTTGTGTATTAAATTATGAATTTGATTAGAATATGTATTGAATCTATCAATCTATCCATCTACCTAGATGACATGGTTCTTCCTAAATTTCCATTATTTCAGTATTTCACATTTGTGTACTTACTGGACCCTAAATAAACCAACCATAGCTTTTTAAAGTGCTTTTTTCCCTTCTAAATTCCTTTGGTAATTTTTTTAGCACTGATAAGTTTAACTCAGAACGTGAGTTCTGAGTGAGTGATGGTCAGAATGTGAAGTGAGGAGAGGACATATGGAGTGGCAGGGGCATGATTGAGACACAAATAGGGAGAGACATCAAGTGATGGAGTGGAGACATTTTTGGAGCTGAGTTTAGACATGCCACAAGATGAATATGGGTGTAGAAATTAACTATAAGAAGAACGGCAATGTCATTTACACGTCCAAGGGAACAGGTAAGATCTCCCCAATCTGCTTGCAAGATTGGAGTGAAGAATGTGGGGAGGTTAAAGGCATAAGAAAGAAACAATTAGCAGCTTGAGGCATTGTACGGCTGCTACTGGGTTGTCAAAAGGGGTGGAGGAAGATTGTTACGGTGCAGGAAGAGTTTGATCTGGGACTAAGTTAGTGAGGAAAAAGGCACAGTAGGAGACTGAAGCTTAGGGGCACATTTACTAAGGGTTGAAGTGAAAATTCAAATAAAAAAAAATTCAAATTTCACACAAATTTGTGGCTACTTTGAATAGCCCAAAATTTGATTTGAATTGAAAAAAATAGAAAATTTGAATTTTGAAGTACTGTCTCTTTAAAAAAAAATATTAGAATTGGACATTTTGACCACCTTAAAGCTGCATTGCTATTTGAGCCTATGGGGGAATCTAATGATTTTCATTCGATCGAAAACTGACCTATTTGATCCATTTTCAATCGAAAATGCCCTTAAAAAAATTTGACGGTCGAATTTAGAATTTTTTTTAAATTCTAAATTTGACCCCAAGTTTTAGATTTGAGACTGGAATTCTCCAATTGCTAATGGTAATTTAATGTTACTTTTATACTAAGTTGTATTATTATTGTCAGATAAAATCTTCAGGTCCTACTGGTTGTAGACATGCCATCACCATGCTATTTGGGATTTGATATGCAAACTGAGAATTTAGCATTTGGCATAATCCACACATACGGTATTTCTAATATTTTTTTTCTTACTCAGAGCAACTGCTGAAAAAAATTGCATTGATTTAGTCAAAAACAAACAAAGGGAAAAAGCATGAGCTCATTCATTCAGCTGATAACGTAATGATTAGAAAGATCACTTATTAATGGGGAAGTGCCAAGCAGGGAACATGATGACTACATACATTGAAAGAAAGCGTTTGGTTGTATTTTGTGTAAAAAGATGGTGGTTTCTAAATAAGTTTCATAAATGGGTGTGGGAGGAAGTGGGAACACTCCAAGGGGGTTATTTATCAGAATCCAATTTTTTTTCCACTATCTTTTGAAAACCACTCCGACCAAATCGGCATGGAAATTTCTTGTGCAGGGAAAAACTTGATAAAATTACTTCTACATGAACTTGACAGGTCTGAGTTGGATTACTTTTTTATATAGACTTATAATACCTTCAGGGTGTTGTAAAAATCTTCTACACAAAATTTTCCATACAAAAAAATAATATTAAATTAATAAATAACCCTCCAAAACTCTCAGTAAGCTTCATTTACACATATGTGTCTGGTTACATTTCAAATTACACTCAATGAAACTGATTTTATGAATGAATACATGTTGTACATATAACAGTACAGATACACACTTCTGCTTTCGGCTTCACAGCCAAAATTTAAAAAAACCTAACTACTATATGCAAGACATGACTCTCCCAAATTTTGTTTTAACAGTGAGATAATAAAAAAGAAACATCTTATAAATTAACAATTTAGCCAAATCAATTTGCAAGTGGATAACACGGCTTATGTTTATTCCAATATTACAAATCATCAAATCAATATAATTACAAAAAACATTTACATCTAATTATGTTTTTACTTCATTATCTTTATGCTGAATTAAATATGCCATAACTATTTTCAATAAGTAAATCACCTTTCTAATAAGAAACAGAAGCAATTCTAGACAGTGATAATAGGAGGTGTCCTTGAATGCAGGTGCATGCATTGCAAAGTGTGTTTTTTCAGTTGCTGTCCGATGTCCTATTAATACACAATGAAAACAGAATGCGTGTTGGGCAAGTCAGACACCCCCACATAATCACTTCATGAATTCCATATAAAAACAAGAATATAAATCTTATTCATATATTTATTTTTAATGTTATATTAGGTTTCATTTAGCATTATGCATTTTTAATATAGAATAGGTCATCTTTTTGTGTAATGATACATTTTCATCTTGCCTGCAGGCTTTCTTTTCCATTAAAAACACATTCTTTGAATAGTATATGCAAATTCTCAGAATATAAAGAATATATTAGGACATATTAAAATAAATTATTTTACTTTTCAACTTAAAGGAAAACTATGGATGCCAGGGGTTGGCCATTATTTTTTAGTAAATCAGCGCCTAGTATTTTTAGAATTTTTAAAAACCACGTCTAAACTCACTTTCTTTATAAACACAAATGTTGTAAAATATATTAAAAGATCCAATGGAAAAAGCATGAATGGGAAAAATCACAGAGAACTGCAACTTTTTTGACTTTCACACAATAACAACAACTTTTTCGTATTGTCACACAAAAAGCCAATGTCAAAAACGCCTAAACCTCTAAAAAAACTTCTAAAACCACAGGTCAAAGAAAGAGCTTCAGTTGTAAAAGGCACATCTGCCATTGTCCTCTACCCGATTCTAACAGGATTTAGCTGGATAATTTTCGTATTCTGAATCATTGACATTTTGCCACATAATAAATTCCAAAAAGGCATGCTTTTTTTATTTTTTGACAGTGTTCTGGATTTTTCAATAGAATAGGTTTTTGATTGAATAAAATCATTTGAATTGTTTGATTGAATCATTCGATTCGAACGATTTTCACAAAAAATTTCAATTTTCAAAAGATTTTGAAAACAGTTTTTGTCTCAGGGACAATTTTGTCTTGGAGACTTTTTGTCCAAATACATTAAAGTCAATGGAAGTTTTTTCTTATGCTGATTTTTTTCATGGTGACTTTTTTTGTCGTAGCAACATCTTCAGTGGTGAATCTTTGCAGTTTTGTGGATAAAAATTGTAGGTGGCGGAGTGCAGCATTTTGCCTTGCCTTTTGAATACATTTTGAATAAATTTGCTCATCGCTAATGGACAGGAGTTGGGCTATCTTAATTGAAAGTTAGATATGAAATGCACACATTATTTTAAGATAAAAACACAATGAATTGTAAGGAAACTTCTCACCTCTATTCACATGATCACACAAAGAGGGTTCTCACTATCAAAGTAATGCTATTAAACATAACACTTCAGACCTGACATTACTAGGAAGCATTCTGAGAAGCTATAACTAAAATTAGCTGAGGATGTGGTACAACAAAACCATCATATGAACCTTGCCACATCCTCCCAGAATTTTGCCCTTAAATCATCAGCCTTTTTTATTTACTTCAACTCTGTTACATATTAAAAATAGGAGTAGTTTCAAAAATGACAATTACACGGTAAAAGGAGAATACAACATGCTTTGGGGAATTAACTTTGCAGTGGTAAAAATTATTTCTGTATTGGTGTAAATTCCCCTTTCTTCTCCATGTGAAATTTCGCTAGTGAATATATTCCACTTTACTAAGAGCACAAGAACAATTTTCACCAAGAGACATTTTTTTCAGGTTCAAGCTGGAGTAATACCGTTATAAAGATAGAGCACTCTCAGATACAGTTTATTAAGGATAGGTATGTTATAATGGAAAACACAAAGTCTCCTTTCTGGCTTAGCTTTCATTCATGTTACTGACTTTCGTGGACTTTTTTTTTTCTTGTTTCTTCTCTGATGACTATATTTTCCCATGGCTACAGATCAGCACATCACATTTCTACAATACACATACTGGTTCTGGAAAAGATAATACATGGATCTCTAAAAACAGCATGTTATTGGGAAAGCATTTGTGCAATTTTTGGCTGATGCTTATTGTATTTTTTTTCTACAAGTTGTTCACTGGAAAAATTATAAAACCAAATAAACACAAAATAATTAATTATAAAATTCCTTGTGAGGCAACTTCGAGCGACTTTAGAAAACGAAGCAACGCATATGTCATGCCAAGGGGACTTTTCACTATAGCCAGTGCAAGACAGGGCGAAGCAGTTCAGGGAGAAGAGGTGATTACTCACCTGGCGACTAATCTCCCAGAATCAACAGGTGTGCCCTTACCCTTAACTTCACTGCCAGCTCTACAGAAATATACTGGGTGGAAATAATCACATATATATTTCTCCTCTGCTTTGGACATTGGCCAGGCCTCAACAACTTAAGCTGGCCATAGACACAAGATCCGTTCGTACTAATCATCATATGATCAGACGCACCCATCTCCTAACCTGCCACTAACCTTCAGTTTAAATAAAGTAGTAAAAGAACAGCCAATAGTAAAAGAATTAGCCAATTTTCTTCCCCTAACAGCAATCATATGAAAGTTTATGTCCTACAAAGCTGGTGACATTCTCCCAATGAAAATCATCAGATCAGCAATACATGCAGAGATATCATCAACAGCCAACAGAAATCTTCTAACCTGTCAGCTCGACTGAACAACCGATTGCCATGGCACGAAGAATGTCGGCACACAGTCCAAAAATCATACGAATCGAGAATTCATACAATCGGATCTTTGAGTCTATGGCCAGGTTAACTATTAGGTTTAAAGACATCAACAAACATTACTACTCTTTGTGCTGTGTAAAAAAAAGAGCACTGGAATGTTGTATGTTAGATCTACGAAATAAAGTGTCTTCGACCAAGTCCGCAAGAAAAAACATCAGAGAAAATGAAAATGATAGAGAGATTCACATCATGTTCCTGTTATGGGAAAACATGTTTTGTTTCAAAATGCATCAGCTAGAAGTGCTGCTCCAGCAGACTTCTACACTGAAATCCATTTTTCAAAAGAGCAAACAGATTTTTTTAAATTGAATTTAATTTTGAAATCTGCTATGGGGTTAGACATATTGTCAATTTCCCAGGTGCCCCCCAGTCACATGACTTGTGCTCTGATGTACTTCAGTCACTCTTTACTGCTGCAATGCAAGTGATATCAACCCCCCCCAGCAACCCGTCAGCAGAAAAATGGGAAGGTAACCAGATAGAAGCTTCCTGGTATGTATAAGAACTGCAGTATCTCTGTCCGACTGCAAAACCTTCAGTTACAGTGAGAAGGAGAAACAAAAGTCTGCCTGAAAGCAGTTCCATCTTAAAGTGCTCTCTCTTTCTGAAAGCACATGACCAGACAAATTGACGTGAGATGGCTGCCTACACACCAATATAACAACTAAAAAAATACACTTGTTGAGTTACAAATGCAATTGTACATGGTAGAGTGAATTGTTTGCAGTGTAAACAGTGTAAATTATCACAAGGGCATGTTTGGTTTGAGTCCATGTTCCCTCTAATGTGTGTAAAAAAATACATTCTTTTGTGTCCGCATTTTAAACTTTTGAGAGCATTCTTAAAAACTTTGTGCACAGGTCACAATGAATGCACATTTTAGAATTTTGCTTCTTTATAAAACAGCCCAAGGGTCATGAGCCAAGAGTCTATATAACTGCATCTGGGTAGAAGTTAATATGGTGTCCCTTAGAACTTGGAACTTCAGTACGCCTACCTTCGTCAGTACTGTGTGTGCATAAATTAAATATCTCATTGGAGTGATCCTGACAGGCACTGCTAATATATTAGGAGAAAGTAGTGGATACAAAAGATCATAATCATAATTTCCTGGTTACATAAAGCACATTTGAAAAAAAACCTTTGCCATCCCCAAAAGGAAATACCAAGCTCTTTTCATGATATAAAACTAATTCTGCTGATAGTCTTAGAATTTAGAGGTTCCAAATTTCCACTTTATCTTTACAAGGGTCCTGGATACTAAAATAATCTGCTCCTTCTTTTGTTTTCCCTTTTAAAAAAAGGCCTCTTTACACTTTTTCTGGCCATCTGCTGAGAAGACCAAAAAAGGCAAACCTGTGAAGGCAATCAAGCAGAAAGTTGAATATTGTCCATATATTTACTCACATTGCCAGTGATACAGTGAATAATGAGGGAATAATGAGTCTGCTGGCAGGAACCAAAATAATAGGTACCCAAGGAGGCCCTGTAGTTAGATCCTGCCTCTTAATTGGGAGAGGAAACATGCCAGAGATAAAAGGTAATTATAATCTATGACAGAGATATATTTATAGGTGCGATTATTATAATATATATTGACTGACAAGATACTCAAAAAAATATATTTGGCACCTCTGAAAAAAATATGCAAATTTATATTTATTAAAGGGAAACTGAGACCAAAAAAAATTAAAGCATTTTCATATATGTTTCATAGATTATTTTTGTCTGAATTATATACAGTACATGCACAGGTCTAAATTGCTGGACTCCCCACCTACAACATCCAATTTTTGATCAACGCAGACCAGTCAGCAAAAGTTTTTTGCCACTACCCTAACTGCTACCCTACATACACCCTGAAACATAGAAGCAATTTAATTACACATATTTAAGTGATGTTAATTGGAGGAAGAGTGGGGGGAACTCATTCTGGAGAAAAAGAGAAATAAGCCAATTAAACTTTACACCATTCACTTACCCTGCCTTTCCCCTTATATAGGACTCACATTGCACTGCGGGTACCTGCCCTCATTGCAGGAATAGCATGATTGACACATGCAAATGATATATTTCTTGATTTTAATAATTCAATAATTCGATAATTCTGTGTATGCATAAAGGGCCATGAATAATATTGGACATACATATAGGTCAATATAAACTGCTTATAACCTGGCCAGACATGGACCACTGCATGGGGCCATCCCAACCACCCACCCAACAAATATCTGGCTGAATATCAGGCAGATATTTATTGGACAGTTTAGAAAATCCTTTCAGATGAGGACTGTATCACAAAATTGGTTTGCATGGGCTCACATTTTAATCTAACTTTAAGCCTAGAGGCCAATAAAATTAGAACATCCCAGTTTGTCCTTGCTTGACAGGATATTAACATGAATTACCAATGTATTTACATTGGTGCTACCAGTCCGATGGCCATCCCTCCTGCTTACTTTCTTTCAGCATAATGGAAAGGAATACAATTTCCAGTTTAGACAATAACAGTCACTTTATGACCCATTATGCTTCCTGTTGGAGTCTTAGAGCCAACCCATGGTGGATAGCTAGTAGTGATGGGCGAATCTCCCGCGTTTCGCTTCGCCAAAAAATTTGCAAATTACCAGAGAAATTCGCGAATTGGCGAAAAAATTTGCGTCGCGTCGTTTTCGTCGTGCGTCGCTTCCGACACTTTGCGTCAAAAACGACGCGCGACACGAATCGCGGGAATTCGCCCCTGGCGAATAAATTCGCCCATCACTAATAGCTAGTATTATTACACTGTAAAAAAATTTCTCAATATGTGAACAAGCAGATATGACAGAAACACTGCAAACCACCTTTACCATTGCTGAGTTTATAGCAACATCCTTTCCCCACTGGTACTGAATAAATGTGTATCTTGGGGCCAATTGTCTGTATCAATGGTGATTGCTATTAAACACAAAGGAAGGTGGGACAGACTGCTGTAGGCACTATCTATAAAAAAAACAGCTACTGTGGACAATTCTCAGCAGCCCATCTTTATCAACCACTAGTCTACATAAACCTATGTCTAATTGCTTTGCGATTAGACCCAGGGTTTTGAGTTCTCTTTTTGGTCCTCAGATGTGACATGACACTTAAAGGTGGCTATGCATAAGAGCTGGCAACAGACTATATCAGAGGCTTATTGGCTCATGGATGGTGCCCTCTGAAAGGCTCCCCCCTGATCAATATCTGGCCAAAAATCATCCAGATGTCAATCAAACAAGTTTGAAAATCCCGGTGGATTCAGCTTGTTGATATGGTCCTAGCTCTGATTTACTGCATTCCTGTTATTGAGATCTAATCAATCCGGCCCTGGGGCTCATGATCGGATTCGTCAGATATCGCCCATTTCAAAGGTGGGCATATTGGGGGATATGTGTGTGTGTATGGCCAGCTTTAGAGTGTAGTTTTTGTGTGCCCAAGATATTCATTGGCTTCATATTTCCTCTTCATTTGGATAAGGTGTCTTTGGGGTACAAAGTAAGAAAATACTGCAGTTTTTACATATCCTGATCTATATTGGGATTTTAAGCATAGATCACAGGAATATCTACTAGCTGATATCAACTACAACTCCCTGTATGCTATCACAGTTGCCATCACCATAATCATTGTACTCGCTGTGAGTATATAACATATGAGCTTCCTGCACTGATTCAAGCATCGACTTAAAGCCCAACCCATTTCACCAGGGAAAGCTTATTAAATGAACACACGCATGAGCTAATTATTTAGTCATTTGTTTTGCATTTAAGTTGTTTGCTGTTTTCTCAGTTGGACTAATCACCGTCTTTACGCGTCAGCCCATTCAAACCCCCTCATCCCATTTACATGTAAATGGTTACAGGCATCTAAACCAGAATGTAAACAAACAAATGAAGCACTCTCTGCAGGATGACTTAATAAAATCACAGAGATCAGACCTTATGTAATAAATGTTTTAACATGCCTGAGTACTGCAAAAAATTCAATCAGCTTCCCTATTTTGTTCCTTCCTTTAAGCTGTCATTATTGTTGTTGTTGTTTTTAATCCTCTTTTCTTTGCATGATTCTGCTCCTAGTCTACTGCTCACACAATAACGAGCTGTATATGTGTTATACATGGATGTATCTTCGCTAATTCACCCTGCACACCTGCAAAGTAAACCTGGAGCTCTAAAATAAACGTGTGTCTCATTAAGTGTACTGTCCTTCTATCTCTCCACAAAAAAAGGTCCTTACAACGTGGTAGACAAATAATTCAAAAGGTAAAAGGGGTAGCAATTCAAATTAGTTAGGCTTGCACTATAATTCAATCAAATCCTGTGCAGCGGCCGCTATCGCAAAGTGAGGCTGAGACTTCAAGTCTCTGAATGCAGACGGGCTGCCTGTCAATAATAAAAAAAGGGACCCTTTGAACTGGTTAAATGCGACGCAAGCGTGTGCCGAAACCCTCCTATCTAACAGGTGGCTCCAAAAAAAAATCTCAGCTGGTGCTGTACTCGCCTGTAACACTAACATCCTTTTAGAAAATCATATATAAAGAAACTGTAACTGTATTTTGGGCAGGGAAAACACTTGGGGGATGAATCTATTTTTTTTTTTTTTGGTGGGTTGCTCTCTGTATAACTGCATCCCTTCTCCCCATTTAGCCTCCTTTCTCTCTGCCCTTCAGCTGAATTAACATAAAGGAACTCTGACAACAGCAATCTGAAAAGCGTAGCTGGTGGGAGGATTAAGTATATCATTGAAAGGAATTATGTTGTAAATGACTGGGAGGGGAAGGGGCTTCTGTTCGTAGGTCCCATCTGGTCTTTAAAGAATACCTTGTTGTAATTACCCCCAGATGGCTTTATGTTGCACTCAGTCCGGACAGCCAGGTGCCAGTGCTTCCTGCTGGGTGTGATATTCATTGCTCGGCGGTGCGCTGGCTAAAATGGACTTTATTGCAACCTAATTTCTTCCAGGGCATTACACAAATATGAATTGAGCAAGGGCTTTGTCTGCTCCGTAGGAGAAACAATTGCACCTTGGAGGAAACTGCTTTGTTATTTTACTGATGACAATGGTTTGGGGGGATGATAAATTATCACCATTTATAATATTGCCTGGCTTATTAGGCCGTTTTGCATACTAATTGTTGCAGGGATCCCATTCCCAGTGACTCTCCGGAGAAGCGCTGCTTTCGCTGCAGGCAACATAATCAATTGACCAAATGAATTACAACATATCAAAAGAGTTTTACATTGATATTACCCAGGCCTCATTAATGAGATGGGTAAAAACGTTAAAATCGTCCTAGGCTATAGATCAAATAGTTGCTGCATGCTTTTTAAAGAGCCAGTATCACCATAAGAATGAAATGACTTAGTGTTTACTCATATGCATTAAGCCAGCAATGATAAACTGTGTTCCGCAGGCAATTTTTAATACCATTTATAAAAGACTTTAGAAAAGCATAGAAAGGTTTATTAAACCGTAATATACTGTTGTATTTTCTGGCATGAATGGAGACCCTTTGACCCATTGTGTCACTGGAGCTTTAAATGCCTGCCACAATCACTTATGCTTGGCCATACACATGCAGAGAAAAGATGATGACTCTGTCCCATCAGATAGTTGCCAACTTACTGTCCCATGTATGGGGCCCTTGGGAGGGTGTGCCTGACAATGGGCCAGATTCAAAAGGGCCAGAAAAAGGTTTATTTGTCCCATGAAAAAATTCAGTTTGGGGTGCAGTTTAATTCAGAAAACCTATCTCATGGTTTATCACATGAAAATTATATTGAAGTCTATGGGAAAAAACTGGAACTGAATTTGGAGAAAAGTCTCCTAGAATTGAATCTAGTCCACGAGTTTTCACATGATAAACAATGAACATTTTTCTCACTGAACGAATCCGGCCCAATATCTGTCCAAAAACCAGCCAGATCACGCAAGTTTCAAAATCCTGCAGGATGAGGTACACATTGGTACATAGATATGGGATACTCATCTGATGGGTTGCTCTAGGCCAACTGTATGATCAAATCAATGGCCCTCAAACTAAGGATCAGATAATTTATATTTAAAATGCTCAAGAAATATAGGAAAATGGTGCAGAAAACTCACCATGGTGGGTCAAGGTGCACATGCCAAGACCTTCTGCTTAGGGAGGATCAGAATACCAATGTTAGATGATTTAAATTACACCAAAGTTGGTTATGATCTTTTTTTACAGTTTTGTGCCTAGGATAACCTAACATCACACTTTATTAAAGTGAAACTTAATACTTAAATACTGCCTGAGGTCGTTTTGTCATTAGTGCCCCATATAGGCATGAAACATGTAAGGCTGTTTTCTTGTTGCACAATGTAAGGGTTGTTGTTTTTAACAAAATAACGAAACTAAACAGCAGATGATAATCAACTGTGGTGCAGTTTTTTTCCGGACTGTCATCATTGGTATCAGATTAGCCAAATAGGTACAGTTTTTGGGTCATAAATGATAGCCAGTTGACTTGTAGTACTTATCCTTCATGTCAATGGAAAGGGACCCATGGGGAGTAGTAGGTGTTTTGAATGCCATTGGCAGTCTAATTGAGCCATGAGCCATGAGCCATAGCCTCAAGGGTCCATTTTACTTGGAAGATAACAGATAAGCTATTTAGAATACAATGGGTTTAGTGCTTAAGTGCTAATAGGCAAGGGTCAAATGTCAGTGATAGATCTGTATGTCCATATAGGATGTAAGATGTTTCAAAACAAAATAGGGATGCACAGGTATAAAGTATTTTTATCTGCAGATATTTCATACATATATAACCTATAAATGTTATAGGTGGGGTGCTGCCGTCATTGGGCCAGGACCCCCTGACTCCTAGGACCCAACTATTAGGAGATGCTATCAGTGGAGGAATGGATCATGTTGAAAGAGCAGCACACATCGCACAAGAGTGCAGAATACAAATTGGGGATGACTTTAGAGTGGAGGGCATGCAGGGTTTCAGTAGCTGTGTCTGAACCAAGCAGTAAGAGGGGTACATACTAAAATTTAAAATATAGTGTATAAGCTCTACAGGGCCAGGGCCTATATTTTTTGTCGCCTTGACACTCTAAATCTTAATTGCAACTGTATGTTGTATTTATTATTGTACTAGGTAAACATTATTTAATGACCCCCCGTTTCTTCTATTAATTTATTGTTCTGCTGTACAGTGCTGCATTCTCAAGTAGCACTACATAAATCAAAATATACAGTCATTTATACATACATCACTACTTGACCTGTATCTGCCATCCACTACCTGTAGTCTAACGTGTGAAACATTCAAATGTGCAAGTTAGTGCAAGGCAGCTGATGCAAGTCACAATGGGGTCTTGCACAAGGACAGAGGTACTCTCTGCATGGGCACCAATACATTTTGTTCTCATACATTTCTGTCTAGATTCTTCGTACATGACTCTTTTCCAATGTAATTTCAGAGAACCACAGACAGGGCAGGAACTATTGGTTGGTAGAAGAAGCACCTGTCTTGGGCACAACGATGTGAGAGCATTGGGCAGGTACCTATTAAAGGGTCTTTTTTGCCTAGCTCTAATCTGTGATAGCTCCAGTCTGCCGCTCTCCCCTCCCCTCTGCTGCTTTCCCCTCTATGGAATGTAATTTTATCTGTTTATATTTTTATTTGCAATTTGAAAATCGTGATATATTATATTGGCAGACACAATGCCATGAAAAAAGCTAGCCCCATAGATGGAATTTTTATCATTACAGTTCACCTTAAAATTAACTTCTTGTGGGATAGATCGTAAAATTAGAAGAATTTCAAGAGCATTTCTAATTAGTCTACTTTTTTAGTTTAGTGGTTTTGAATTATTTATGTTTTTTATTTGCAGATCTCAGGTTTGAAATATTAATTGTAGCTAAGGCATTGTTACCCTAACAATAAGCCATTTGGAAGTCAGAAGATGAATGAAAGATGCATAGAAAATGACTAAAAAATATGCATTAAAAATAAGGATCCACAGAATCAGTTTGTTTATAATTTAGAAACTTAGAAAGTAGAATAAACTCAATTAGAAGGTCACTTAGTGGAGGTTCATCTACTCTACAGTATAACAGTAAAGATAACTGATCAGTAGTGATGGGTGAATCTGGGGCATTTTACTTAAAAAAAAATTTGCGAAACGCAGATGGCATCACGTTTTGGATGCGGGCATCCATTTTTGCCACACATTGCCGGCATCAGAAAAATGGATGCCCCCATCCAAGACGAAACAGCGGCGAATTTTTGCCACGTGAATCTTTCCTGGCGTTTCGAGAATGTATTCGCCGGTGGGAATTTGCCACGAATTCGTCCCAGGCGAATAAATTTGCCAATCAGTTCCAGTAGATTGTGAAGTATAGTCATTATGGCAGTATATGAATGAACCTACACATAACAGTTATGCATGGAAGTTCGGTATTGCCTGTTTTATTTTCTTTCACGCCAATAAAATAACATAAAAACAACACAGGCTCCAGTGAGATATGACTCGAACTTGAAGATTTGATAAATAATGTCACGGATATGCAAATAAAGGGAGATCTGAAAAGGGAGCCAATGTCTTTTGAATACTTCAAGGTGATTGATGATTTGTTCAGCAAACCATAGGGCTGATGCCAGAGGTACATTTTGTAGTGTCTTGATATGAATTAATTTTGAACTGGAATGCATTTTTAAGGCAAACAGGATATTACTTTAGTAATTTTATTTACTTTCTCAGGATTAACCCAATTTTGAGTTAAATAAATGAAGTACTGAATGTGATGGCTTCTGTATATGAGTAATGAGACTCTCATAAACATCCACACTTTAAAGCCAACGGTATTACGTTGTGGTGCGTACAATGGCACTGAAACTGGGGAGTTCCTACCCTTTAGTGACCAATGTTGCTTTGCTTAAGCTGGTTCCTGGCTGCTTATGCTGTTTATGTGTTTTCTTTTTGATTAACAGTAACATCTAAGTTACGCCATATA
>CM044432.1:179252063-179279835 GCA_024363595.1 Xenopus borealis
GCAAGTTCGCGAACGCGTCCGCGAACTTTTTTGCGGCGGTTCGCGCCATCCCTAGTCACCACGTAGAAAGGTCATTCATGACCATCTCTAATGGGGGAATGTAATGTTTTGTTAGTGCTAAAATCATTAGCAAACACCTTTCCTAGATAATTTTCCCAGTTCCAATGACTCAAAACCAAACCATATTACGAGTCCAATTATGAAACAAAATAGGTCACAAAATGCAAATTTAAGGTTGGTATATAATAAAATCATAATCTATCCCAACACAAAACCAAATGCAACCATGCCAATTAATATTAGACAAGACAGATCTTCCATATTGGATTCTTACCATGCACAAGTAAGACCAACAAAAAAGAATGCCTAGGACCTTGTCCTTTTGATTCTATTTAAGTTTATTCAAACTTTATATCCAGCAAGCCCTCACACAATATAAGGCCCTCCACTAAGTGGTTTCCTCACAAAACATCCATTCATATAGAAATAATATTGCTATCAGCATGACACAAAAAGAGAAATACCATCAGAAAGCAACTAGAGCAGGAGCTAATAATGCTAAAAAAAAACAAGAAAATCACATTCTGAGACAAAACATTTCAGTTAAAATGCCTTAAAGCATTTTGTAATAAAGGTACACGGAATTCTAGCTTATAAAGCCAAGCTCTACCGTACTGCCAATACCAAATACACTGACAATAACTGACATATAAATACAATTCTAACAGAAAAAAGCCCAAACCCAGCATTGATAACTATATCGATAACTGCATTTTTTTAAATCTAACTTACAGTATCTCTGCAGAAGACATTACTTTTGGCAGACAGAAGAAGTAGCTTTATAGATGGCAATAGAAATTAACAACAACCATTTTGTTATTTGGAGATAATTCATGTAAAACAGCTATTATAGTATGAATGCAATAACAAAAAATATTGTAATTACTGTTAGTTATGAGCTAATGTTTTGCTTGGTTTAGATTTTCAGCAACATTTGTGAGTGGCAAAAATGTTCTAATCGCTTTTATATTTTTTGCTCATTGATAATTATTGCTATTTACTGCACTTTAGAAATGGAAGCCCTAAAAACACACACACTTTATGGGGCAAATCTATTAAGCTTCGAATGCTAAATTTTAATTAAAATTTACAGTTCAAGTTGGGCATAATCCAACCTCGAATTAAAATTTTAGATTTATCACACCTCGCCCCTGAGAGCAACTCAAATTCGATAGTACACCACCTAAAATATGCCAAGTTCACGTAGAATTCAATGGCACAGATCAATTTGAAGATGGTAATAGCTTTCCTGACATTCTAGTTTTTTTTCGGGGGGAAAAAACTCAATTTGAATTCCATCAAATTTGATTCAAATTCAATTCGAGTTTTCAGGTCAGTAATATTCATTCGAGTTTTAGAAGTTTGAGTTTTTTTCTTAAAAAAGATAACATTCTAGTTTTGAGGTCATTCGAGGGAAAAAAATTCTATTGCTCAACCTTCGATAAATGTGCCCCCCTGTGTAAAACAGGGAGGGTAGCTAGTATGAACAGCTGTGTGCTAATAATTGGATATCTAATGTTGATTTGGTATCCCAAGGAAGGACCATGAAAACTGTTAAGGTGAGGGTGGGCATCTCTGGGTGCAAGTAGCCTATGAAGTGTCACTTCCCATGTACTAATTTAACATTTGTGATGAGTCAGTATTGATTAATTAACTATTATTGCAAAGGCCTGGGACCTGGAATTTTTGGATGAGGGGGTTTAATTTGGATCACTTTAAGATTACTAAAAAACATTTGAACATTGAATAAACTCAATAGAATTGTTTTGACACCAATATGAATTAATGTAGCTTAGAGAAAAAAACAGAATTATTTAGACGATCCATCCTGTAAATTGGATATTTCTAAATATAGGGTTTGTAAATAAGAGATCCAATACCTATACTAAGTACTGCATTCCTATATGGAATGTAGGTGATGCCATATTGTTCCTTTGGATTTTGCCATAGACAAGCAGCAAAAAAGTTAACCAAAAAATGAATGAAAAATTCTATTTGATTTATTATATGATCGAAAATACTTTCAAGGTAACTAAAAAAGTAATGTTCTCTTATAAGGTATCATTTGGAACAGTCCAAGCTTGAGTAAAAGGGGGAAGAGGACTCTCATTCAGAGAAGCTAGATTTGTTAAGATGACAAGTAATGCGAAGATAAGATCATCATGATCATCACAAGCAAATAAATTCATAGCTAAAACAAAAATAAAAGACAATGAATAATAGCAACATTTACTGTGTAAAGGTAGTTCAACACTTAGGGGCTGATTTACAAAATTCACGTGAAATGATCGAAGTTCGATCGAATAACGATCGTACAAATTTTTTGTGAAATTGTATATGCAAATTTGGCCTCTTTGATCATCGAATATTAAATAGATCAAATAGATCGAATGATCCGATATTTGATAATTCGATCATTCGATGATCGAAGGATTAAAAATTTTACATTTATTCGACTGCCTACTTCGTCAGATTAAACCTACCGAATTGTAATAGAAGCCTATGGGAAGCTAACCATGCTCGAATACCATTCGTACGAATGAAATCGAACGATCTGTATCCGATTGTACGAATTCATCGAGAAATCATATTGCGAGCAAAATTATAGCCTAAAACAAAATGATAAGCATTTGATGGTCGAATGCTTATCGAATTGCAAATTTGGTCAAGCTAATTTCCGGTAAATTTGCTAGCAGATTTATTAAATTTGTGTGAAGGATTCGAAATTTGATCTAACTTTTTTAATGATTTTTTTGTAAAACAGATTTCAGTATTTTATCGAGAAGTCGAAAAGCGGCCAAAAACCATAGAATTTTACATGATTTTAGTTAGTAAATCTGACCCTAAGAGTAGTAGTCATGGACTATTCACTTCTGGAACTCAAGCATGGGATATACTGTATACATTAACAATAAAAATATATATTTCTTTATGAAAAAATAAAGTTGCTTCTTTGTTACATTTTTTTAGGAATAAACCTTTTTCTTATTATCAGTCTTATTCCTATTGTAGCCACTTTTTTGTTAGTTGTATAATTTTACTCTTAACCAAAGCACAGGGCTTCTATAGAGCAATATCAGCAGATGGCTTATGGTTGTTTTTGTCTTTTCATCCTTGCCATCCTTGGTCTTCACCAATTCCATGGTCCTTGGGGAATTCCACAGTACTGCTGTATCATCCTAACTCAACACACACTCCCATTGTTTGGGTAAAAATGTATTACTACTTTCCTTTTTTCCCACAGGCTTTGTTGGAGATAACTTTGGGTCAAGCATCCTTTTTAAGAGCTAGTTGACAAACACTTGGAGGCTGTTGGTCTTCAAAGAGATGACTTTACAGTTTTTTTTAGCCATAAAGGAGTACTGTCTTAAACTTCAAACTGAAAATACTGAGTTGACTATGACTCTATGTTTATTATAACCCATGTATATTTATGAGATTCACTACAATTGAATAATGATAATTAAACACTTAAAGGCAGTTTTATCAAGGGTCGCAGTAAAAATTCAAATGCTATTTTAGGCAGTGGGGGACTTGCTAGCATCTATTAGGAGTCATTTGAAAAATCTTTTTTAAAAAAAAAAAAACAAAACTTATAAGCGAAGTAGATTGAATTCGATGTTGCTTCGATTCAAACTATTCGAATACAGCCTATTCACCCACAATTCAAAACATACATTTTTTAAATAAATTTTTGACTTCGAAATTCAAAGTGATGAGAGTTTAAAACAACTCCCATCAGCTCAAAATTCAACCACTGATTTAGGACACTTTGAAATAAACCCTAAGGGGCAGATTTATCAAGGGTCGAATTTCGAAGTAATAGTAGTTTTCTTTTATTCCCATTACTTCAAAATTCGAAGTTTTTAAAGAGACAGTACATGATAAATTTCTTTTTTCGAATAGTCAATTTTTCTCAAATTCAATTTAAATTTTGGCCTATTCAATAGTTGAAGTACCCAAAAATAGATAAAAATTTTAATTAAAATTTTTACTTAGACCCTTGATAAATCTGCCAGTAAGTGTAGTATTTTACATTTAAGGGTCAGTAACACAAGAAAAAATCTTTTACATATGATGACAATTCAGGAATATGGACCATGAGTGTGTAACATTTTTAGCTGTTTGAAGATACAACACCAAAACCCGCAAAATTGCCCTCACTAGCTTCATAATACTCACAGAAAGCAATTCCATGCATAAAAGTAAATATAAATAATATATTAGGTCCAATAAGTCAGTTTGTTGGTTTAATTAGTCCTATAATATAAACAAGCATCCTGCAGATAAAATAAAATTTGCTGATATTTGCTATGTACAGTATACAATCAAATGGATCCTCACTCCGTACAAATACATATAAGGGACTTGATTTTAAGGCTTTGCTTTCTCTTTTAAAGTCAAATAGCATACAACCTAACAAAAACACTTCCATGCACGTAGCTGGATATATAGAGAAGATGCAATAGATTCAGTTTGGCCTTGCATTACTTATTCTTGTTGGCATTATGTTCTTCAGCTGCCTCCTTGTATGAGGGTTCTTAACAAGCCCACTTGTGCTGGAGGCAGGGAACAGTATGCTGGTGCTATCAGGACAATGAATGATTATATTTATACCTGTTGTTAATTTGAAAAGAATTAAAATATGCAGCTCAGAGAACAAGATACATTCTGTGCCACCATTTGCGCTGTGTGTGTATTGTCAAAAGCCATTAAAAGGTACCTTTCATTAGTTATACCCTTTAGATTCTCTTTAGACACAATGAACACCTAAAACAGCAAAAGATCAGCTTATCCTTATTTTCTTTTATTCCATCTCAATGTGGTCTGGTGCAAAAGATTTAGCTAGAGGAGGCGAGAGGGGTTCAGTCTGCAAAGATGACACATCTGTCAAACCCTTCCTGGCTTGTAGATAAAGCATGTTCCAAAAGTCCTTCAAATATGATGACTAGTGTGTTTCTCTTCCTGACATGTTTTGTTTGTTTTGCTTTAGAACAGGTGTTTGTAACCATTAGAGACCTCTTATGCAGAAGAGTAAGGAGATAGTGCTACCATGCTATCAAGCCAGAGTCTCATTCAAAAGGGGCCATCTGCTAAATGGAAAATGAATACATTGCAGAACACTTTGTACTTTTGTGTACACAACTGCTGTGTCTGCAAGGCCAAACATCAGAAAAATATGATCTCTGGAAGCATCAAAAATGTTTAAGTTATTGGTTGTAATTTCTTTTTCTTGTGGGGGTTTATTACATTATCTAAAGCTGGCGAAACTAAAGCATCATTTGGACATAATCGACATAGGATGATAATCTGACCCAATCTTTAAATTCTCCAAAATTATATCAAATGCATAGCTTTTAGGTGGTAGGTTTAACCTTAAATCCTTATGTTCCAATGAGTTTTGTCCATATTGAAAGTCATTTTAAGCCTCAGTCTGGATAAATTTACTTCTGACCATTAAGGTAATTGGATCAGTAGTAGCGATCTTCATCAAATGCAAAGAGAAAAATATTGTCCACAGACTGGGGGATTTGTTGTCTCTGGCATATGAAATCCCAATGGAAATTGTATTTTTTTTAGGTAGATAGAGATCTACCTTAATCAAATAGTGTTTTTTGCCAAAGTAAAGTAATTTATATTGATGAGCAAAGTTTTTCACCACGTTTAACCATGAAAATGACACCCATAGACTCTAATGGGTGATAAAATTTGTCGTGCAGCAAAAATTTATTGCACAATATGTCATGTGTCAAAAATTTGTTGCCCATAGACATCAAATTTCTGCCTTTTCTCAAATTTTTGGCATAGTGAAACATGTCAGATTCGCTCATCACTAGTGATTTAAGTAAAATTGCACAAATCCAGGATTCAGCAAGATTTGGCCTTTTTCAGCTAGTTTCGGATTTGTCTGCATCCAAGGGACTGACCAAACCAAATCTGAATAGAAAAAATCCTATTAAAAAAATATTTGACAGCTGGCTGTGCTCACAGTTCTCGTCCCTCTAATTTACATATGCAAATTAGGATTTGGTTCAGTATTCAACAACTGTTTTCACAAAGGATTCTGGGTGCAGCTGAACCCTAAAATAGTAGTGCATCCCTAGATTTAATAGCCTATATGTGAATTATAGCCTATAGCCTATGTAGTGCTATAGTAAATTGACTTCACTGTGGTCAACTTAAGCTACTTTCTAAGTGGTGTGATACCACAAATGAGATACTCTTTCTTAGGGGTAAGCCCTCACAGTGAGGTGGAGGCAGGGTGTATGGCAACTGTAACCAAGGTGCTATCGCACAAGAAATGGCTGCCAGTAGTTCTTTAATGCTTAACCAGAAATAATACTTTTCTTCATAAGAACAGATATCCACATAGGAGTATACAGAGCACATTGTACAAAGGATGCAAATACTCACAGCACCATCCATTAGGCTGGATCCCTACAGGCCCAGGATCATGTCAGCAAAGGTTAAGCAGCAATGCGAAAGGTACAACCTGAGTCTAACACTTAGTCCCTACTTCTGGGTTATTTGTACCCGGGATCCCTCTAATATCCTCGTAGGAGCCTTGAGCTGCTACTACCTAAGCTATCTATCACTCCTAGAGTGATCTATGACAGAGTATTGCTATTCCCTTTACTAGGGCCAATGATCCTAGGGACCACTACCCATTCCCATCCAGCCTGCAGGTTTGGGCTAAAGAAATGGACCCAAACCGTATGGTTCCAAGGAACTTTATACTATGACACTATGAGAACTACAGGGGTCACAAGGTCCCCATGAGGACCCATTTAGGCATCCTTATTACAAGGGATGTGCCTGACAATAATATGTGAGGGTGCCTAAATTTTCACACCCCTACACCTATATTTGCAAAGATTGGTAGGAACTGAATTAGATTTTCATAAAGCTTATTCCAAATTGTCTTTTTCCTTGCTCCCATCTTTTTATTTTACTGTTGCATTTAATTTACTTTATTTTTACTCTGTCTACTTGTATTTGCTCCATATTGCCTCTTTTCCTTTTTAGTCATCATTTAATTTTAAAAAAATCCCCTTCCATTGCTAATAGATTTGTACATTTTTGGTGTTTTTTGCTACTGTGGGGCCTATATGCTAACATTGAGTTTATTTATTTTTTCATGAATCTCTGTGTAGTTATTCTGTATTTCTTGTATTTCTCCTGCATAGTTATTGGTGAAACTATCCCGTTTTGCCAAACAATTGGTGAAAAACTCGCAAAACGAGTCGCGTCACGTTTTTGACGCGCATCGCTTTCGGCCAGCGTTGCGTTTTTTTTTAAGCGCGTCTCGTTTTTTCAGGAATTTATTTGCCGGCGGCAAATTGTGGGAAATTGTCCATCACTACTCTGCACGAGTAGTGCACGATAGTCCAGGGGGATATTTGGCCATTAGGCTCCTTCTCCCCTGAAAACCTGACACTGCTTTGGGCTTAAGAACTTTCTGCGGGGTGCGGTAAACTGATTCCCCTAGCCTTGCAGTGAAGGGGATATGAATACTATTAACCCTGCAGTCTTTTTTGGCAGGGGGGATTGTGGATAAAAGGGCCCTCCCTATTCTTCTTATGAAGAAGTGCTTGAAGATTCTGCTGCTTCATGTTTTTTGACCAGGTAGATAACATGGGCTCTTCCTTTTTTTTGCAAGGAGTTTCAATGCACCCTTGCACTTAACTTGTGTTTCATGCACTATATTTTTGTATTGTGTGATTTAAAGCACTTGCTCAAGCTTCAATAAACAAAACCCTTACTCCTTGTCACATGCTCAATAACTACTGGTTTTGCATCTTTTGATGGAAAGCACTGGGAATGATTGTACGTGAGTATGAAAAACGGTGTCACATTCTTCAAGCCCAGTTGTGCATTGTTTTGATGCATTAGCCACAATTGTAGGTGGTGCATGTCCCTCTCACAGCCACACTTTTGCTAGCACCTGAAATAGCAGTTTGCATACTGCACTTGTGGTTTTAAATGACCCCCTCATAATTTGCAATTATTAGTAAGTAATAATTTTTAGAAACTAAGCCCACCCATTACATGGATCCAGTAGTGAATCTAGGGTGGACACAGTCCCTAAATATAACCAGTTTATAGAGATGAGCAAGTTTGCCAAGAGAAAAAATACCCATACACTCTAATGGATCATAAAAAAAAAGTTATGTGGGTTAAAAAATGTTTTACGCTTAGAATGTTGCACAAACAAATGCCCATTGACTTCAATGCATTTTTTTGCTAATTTTTTGGTGAAGCAAACTGGTCTGATTCACCCATCACTACAGGTTTAACTTTGTATTGTGTATTAATAATTAGCCTCACAAAAAGCAAACCTCTTAATTTTATGTTTTAGGAGATATATTTAGCAAAATTATGTAGCCTGATTGATATCTGCTAATAAGAGGTATCCTGGTTCCCTTCTTGTTTTTCTTTTATATGCACACAATCCTCAAATTCAGTTTGGTTTGGGGGTGCCTCAAGGTTATGTACTTAGCCCTCTGTTGGCTCCCCATTATATTATTGGGGTAATTTACTAAATCCCCTGCAGCAAGTGCTAGAGATCTGAGAGGAACAAAGAGAAAGGAATCTGAGTACAGGATGCACCAGTACTGTATTTAATAGGAAGGCACAAGTCTTTGTTCCCCATTCAGGAGCACCTATGTGCACCCCACTTGTTCATTTTCAGAGCAAAAAATATATAACCTGCAAAGAGGAACCCTGGAATTGCAGCCATGGAAATAATATGCCATGTCCAAGCTTAACTCCAGAGTCTCCTCAGGTAAGTGATGTGGTGCATAGTTAGTAATGTAATGCTGGTTAGGTGCCAGAGCCAGCATCAGGGGGGTGAAGGGTACTGTTGCGCCAAAGCTGTGACAAACCTGCCAAAGTTCTGAGCCACCGATGTCCGGAACCGCCGAAGTTCCAAAGAGCCTTAGTACCGATGCTGCGAAAAGACCCACAGCCATGAAAGGAGATGAAATTGAAGTTCAGAAGCCACAAAAAGACCTGAAGCCATGAAAGGAGCCGAAGGTGAAGTCCTGAAGCCATGAAAACACCTGAAGCCACAAAAGGAGCCAAAGCTGAAGTCTTCAAAAAGAACTGAAGCCACAAAAGTAGCCGAAGTCCCAAAGTCCAAAGTCAATTAAAACAAAAAAACTTTTATGGGGGGGCCTGGCATCAATTTTTTTTTTAACTTAGAGGGTAGCAGTGGTCACCAATTTTTTTTTTTTAATTGAAGGGGGGGCCTGACCATCAATTAATTTTTTTAATTGTTTATTGGGGACCAGGCACCACAGTTTTTTTTTTTAACTTATAAGGGGGCCCTTACCATCAATAGCATTTTATAACTTGAGTATGGGGGAGTTACCATTTTTAGCTCTAATGTCTGTGTGATCTTTTAACTGTGGTGTAGGGTGGGCAGGATCTGGGGTGAGACTTGGGGGTTTGGGGGCTGGGTCCAGAAAATTTTGTTGTACAGGGCCCCATGATTTCTAATGGCGGCCTTGGTGGATGCGTTGGCACTGCCTGCAAGTTACTATGTACTTCAGGAATGGGTCACTGCATGCTTAATTGAGTCAGTTAGTGCTTTGCACTTGTGGTCAATGAGGCTTGGTATGTTTTGCCCTGATGGAAGCTTAAGGCCCCCATACACGGGCCAATAAAAACTACCAACAGACCGAGTTGGCAGCTTATTGGTCTGTGCGTGGGGCCATCTGACGGGCTTCCCCGATCGATACCTGGCCAAAAGTTGGCCAGATCTTGATCGGGCAGGTTAAAAAAGCCAGTTGGATCTTGGTCGCATCTGTAGGTTGATGCAGTCCCGTAATCCCCGTGTTGAATGCATTATGATCAGATTGTTGGGCCCTAGGGCCCTCGATCGGATCAGCCCTATATCACCCACCTCAACGTGGGCATATCGGGGAGAGATCCGCTTGTTTGGCGATCTCTACGTCTATGGCGACTTTTAGTCCTACTACTTAGTACATATATATATATACATAATTGGCCTCTGGATAGTGAGGTTTGCCTTTCCCCACCAGGACAAGATGGACTTGTAAAAAGATTTTATAAAATAATTGTAAATTACATGGAATTCTTTTAAATACCCAAATCACATAGAGATGCTTTTGGTGGAATTTGCTGTGAATTTGCTTATATTTTTTTCCTGACAACATTGACCATAAAATAACACACTTCCTATTGTGTGTTTATATGCAATAATAAAGGATGCTTCTAAAATATATTCCTTTAACAATGCAAAGCCTCCAAGTAATGCTTTGTAATTTACTGTTGATGCATGGCTTTGGTGTTTTTTGAGCACCATGGAAATATAAACTTATAGTTAATTGATTTATTTGTGACGTGTCCTGCTCAGAGGGAAAATACTGTGAAGTTGATTGATCACTGCAACAAGCTTAAGATTTCATACCACAACAAACCTTTTTGTACTAATGAACAGCAGGACAATAAAGCTGCAGGGCATGGTGTTTCCCATTCCATTAAAGTGAGGATTTGCAACTTAAGAATGAGGGACACGGTTTGTGTGCTTAGGAGAAGCTAACATAATGAACTATTTCTCTTAATGGCAGATTATGCCTCTTTCTATTTCCTGGAGTGAAGGCCTTGTAAATTGATGCATCGGTCCTCAGAGGTTTTCAGAGAGGCATTATGGCATTTTAAAATATTAATATGAGAGTACATTTAGCTGAAAGTAGCTAGTCTGGTAGTCTCTTGTGGTTGCCTTCCAAGCCACTAGAGAGATCCTGCCTCTCAAGGCAAATGATTTGCTCTGAGTGTATCATTAAGATATACTTTTTTTTGGAGTTCATGTGAAAGCTTTTGCACAGAAGTCTGGGTTTTTTTTTTATAAAAATTTAAGCATAAAATACAATTTTTGCTCTTCGCTAGCAGGTCAGTATTACAGAGAGATAGAGTAAGATGCATGTATGCAATCTTACAAATCACTGATTATCTAGAAAGGCAATGGCACATTTTGTTTAGAATAAAGAATAAAGAAGAATAAAGAAAAAAAAACCTTTAGTGCTATGTATAATTGAAGAAAGAGAAATTTTTAAAGCAACAATTGTGTATTTTTAACTTTATAAAAATTAAAAAGGGTTTCATTTTATAAATCAGTTATTAATAGTAATGGTGAAACTGCGCCAAATTTACGTGCGTCAATTTTGATACCATCAACAATTTTTATACACATGACTATTTGGTTCAAATTGGAGTCCAATTAATTTTGACTCGCAACAATTTGTAAGCACGCAACAATTTTGACGTAGCGGATTTTACACCGGCAAATTAATTTGCTTGCGCCGAAATGTGGAAATACAATGCAAATTCATGTCTGGCGAATTTATTCACCCATAACTAGTTATTAATGGCCTATGAAACACAGTCATAATATTTGTACAACTCCATCAGGAATCATAATGGGCTTTACAGTAGAAGAATAAGAACTGTGCTGTAATTTGTTTCACTAAAATTAGAAATTATAAAAATAATGTTGTCTCGCCTGAATTTTATGTTAATTAGCACTTAGACTGGAAATATATATTTAACACTGTACAACCTTAAATTAGTCAATAGTTCTAAAGTTTAATGATGCTTGATAAGTATGAGGCAATTATGCTTTGATTGTGGGTCTGCAAATCACTGAGCATAATTTAAACAAATATGATTAATGTTTTGGCTTGGGAAATCCATCGCTTTACTCCAACACTGTTATTTGAATTATGGTGACATTGACAGTGTCAGTGTTTCCTGTCTTCTGGTCAAGGGCAGGAGCCTATTAATAAGGAAAACAACAAAGATACATTGGAGCAGTGAAAAAGTAGGAAGAAAGAGATCCATCAGGAATAGTTCAACATCATGGCAACAGTAATGTAATTAGGCTGGTCATACTTGGGCCCTCCAAATGCAAGTGATTTTGAAGTTTCTGTATGATGAACATTTTAGCCAATGGCCAAACCTTCAGATCATCCTGGTTTGGCTCACTGTGTTGGTGGCCATTTCATAAAGGTCTGCTCATTTAGCAACCTCACCATATGGACTCATCATGCATGACCAACTTTACACTTTATAAATCTGTGTTGCATAGCCTTTATTCGCCCATTACTAGTTATTAATGGTCTTTGAAAAACAGTCAAAATAATAATAAATGGGCTTTACAGTAGAAGAAAATGAAACGTGCTGTAATTTGGTTCACTAAAATTAGAAATTATAAAAATAATATTGTCTTGCCTGAATTTTATGTTAATTAGCACTTAGTCTTCAAATACATATTTAACACTGTACAACTTTAAATTAGTCAATAGTTCTAAAGTTTAATGATGCTTGATAAGTATGAGGCAATTATGTTTTGATTGTGGATCTGCAAATCACTGAGCATAATTTAAACAAATATGATTAATGATTTGGCTTGGGAAATCCATTGATTTACTTCAACACTGTTGTATGAATCATGGTGATATTGACAGTGTCAGTGTTTCCTGTCTTCTGGTAAAGGGCAGGAGCCTATTTATAAGGATAATAACAAAGATAAATTGGAGCAGTAAAGGAGTAGGAATAAAGAGGGCCACCAGGAATAGTTGAACATCATAGCAACAGTAATAATTTCTGTATGATCAATATTATACCCAATGGCCAAACCATCAGATCATCCTGGTTTGGCTCATTGTGTTGGTGGTCATTGCATACACATCTGCTCATTTATCAACCTCACCATATGGACTCATCATGCATGGCCAGATTTTCACTTAATATATCTGTATTACATAACTTACCACAGTTCTACTGTTGTTAATACATCTCCTAGAAACAAAAAGCTTTGGTTGAGTCTTGTAATTCAGAAAAAATCTACTTAGTCTAAATAGTTCTTTGGACCTAATGGATCAACATAAAGGTGAAAGAATTCCCAAGAGCTTTACATCTGAGTATTTGAACAACAAATGGGCACTGGAAACTGAATTAAAATTATATAGCTGGCCACCTAGTTTTTCTTTCTTAAACTTTGTTCATCACTTTGGGAACTGCATGGTCATTGGTCACAGTATGAAACCAAAACTGACTGTCAAAATGGAAGATGATTAAACCCATCAGACTTATATAGGGTCATCAGATGACCTAGAACTGCAATGACCAACACATGTGCAGCTATATTAAATTCACAAAGTATCAGTAGGTCTTAGATCTTTCTGATAATATAAATATTAAGTAAAATATTATTTGAGCAAGAACATATGTATATAAACACAGAAATATGAACATTCAATTATTATACATATAGTAGATCAATTATTTTCTAAATGAATAAATAAACAGAAGTATGAAAGGAGACTAAACAATTCAGTCATTTAAGAGGTAAATGCTGATAATAATTTTATTTTAAGGAATATCGTTGTGCCTGGTGTTAAAATTAGATCTAAACTCAATTCCTTTTATACTTTAGTTTTGTTCTAACTTTTTGATAATTTGCTACTTTTGCACCAATTACAGAACCACAACTGACAAGTTACAGTTCAATATTTGAAATAACAGATTTTTATAGACCCTTGGAAAAATACATTGTTTGTAACACAGTGTCAAATGATCACATAAAAAAGCAATTGTCATAAAGAGATATAGCACCTCAAAGCTTTTTGTATAATTAACAAAATAAAACCATTTCTCCCTTTGTTTTTAAAGTGAATAGTAAACAATCATATGAAGGGCAGTCCTATCAAACTGTCATTTCATAGATTTCCTTCCCACTCCACAATAATGTGATTTTTAGTGGGTTTTTATGACTGTCAATAAAATGGGGACAACAGGACAATTACTCAACTGTACACATTGTACACTGTAAGTGCCATAATAATTCCAACTATCATAAAAGGCAGCTTAAGAATATATACATATGGAGGATATAGTCCAAGTGTCATAATGAAGCAGTAACTAACTGGGTTATGATCATAATCATGAGAGTGCCTTACCTTAGAGACACTTCAAATGTTCCAGCATGTATCATTTTAAAGGACGTGTGCTTTTGTATTGTGTTTTTTGTATTGGTGGAAACGCAAAAGTCAAATAATTAGTTAAATTTGAGGCAAGGAAATTGTTCTGCTAGACCTGAAATGTAAAAATTCCTTCTTTTCACTTACCCAAGCAACCAGAAAGTAAATTAGTTACTTGTATATATTTTATTCAAATCAATATTAAGCACACAAATGATGCACATAGTTGCTACATCCTAGATCAGTGGTGTCCACACTGTGGGGTATGCTTCTTTTGAGGAGTACAAATCAAGGAATCAGGCATATAAACAATTATGGTAAATAAATAAATGATTATTTACTACCTTGTATACTGTGATGGTTGTCATATATCTATAACCTGGGTGAGCTCATGGTCACCCCAACCTAATGTTTGATCATAACAATGAACTATCCCCCCCAAATTCTGACACCTACATAAATGGGATACAGTACATTCCAAGCTGTTGAATAATTAGAAAATTCACACAATTATTCAAACTTCAAATGGCTAAGGATTCCTGAGTCTAAATAATACATACCATCAGTAACTCATACCTTCAACAGCAACCAAAAAGGAATTGAGTCATAGGGGTGTAGAAGAAGAGATCTTTGAAATGTAGTATTTACTTCCTCTGGAACAATCTAATGCCCTACCTGTGGTTGCTTCACATTCAAGCGAAATGCATCTTCTGAATTGGCATCATTAGCATCAGTCAATCATGGACTGTGCAGGCAGAAGATGGTACCACAATGCGTGCATGCGTGACCTCTGTGCAATCTATTACTCTTAAAACTAACATAAAGAACCACACAGAGACAAAGACTTCCATTTGAATGGGTGAGGGTAGTCCACAGCTTTTATTTTAAACATGTTATCATTATTTCTGTTAACCATAAACCAAAAGACTTGCCATTACATCACCACACATCAATTATCCAAATGCCAGTCACGGCGGACATGGTGGGCATGTAGGTAAAGCCAAAACAGCATTGATAACAAATGCCAAGGACACCGTTTTTTACCCTGCCAGCTGTGACAAACAAATACACTTGGGAACACCATGAAAATATATAATTATTATTATTATTTTTTTTATATAATTGATAACACAATATATAGATACAAAGTATGTATGTATTCTGCTGTCACTTTACGAGCTCTAATTCTTGTATCGGAGAAACATTTTGTAAGAGTGTGTACTTGTTTATTTAATCAGGGTGGGGGTCACATCAAACATAGCGGCTCTTGGTGTTGTCAAGGCCCTGCACCCTCAAGGCACAATAATACCATCATAAACTACCAGACACCCTGCTGCCACTTTAACACAATGGCCGTAACATTTAATGCTTAAAGGAACAGCTCAGTGTAAAAGTTAACACTGGCTAAATAGGCTGTGCAAAATAAACGGTAATATATAAAGGCTGGAGTGACTGGATGTCTAACATAATAGCCAGAACATTACTTCCTGCTTTTCAGATTTCTAACTCTATCAGTGGTTTTAAGGGGGGCCAAATGGGACATAACTGTTCAGTGAGTTTGCAATTGATCCCTAGCATTCAGCTCAGATTCAATTCTTACCCATGTGCCCCCCCTCAAGCCACTGATTGATTACTGCCTGGTAACCAATCAGTGGAAAGTAAGAGAGCTGCAAAGCAGGAAGTAGTGTTCTGGCTATTAAGTTACACATCCGGTCACTCCAGCATTTATACATTACATTTTTGGATAACTAACTATATTGGAATCATTTTTTTTATTTTGCACAGCCTATTTACCTAGTTTTTATTTTTACACTGAACAATTCCTTTAAGGCAGTGATCCCCAACTATTATCTCGTGAGCATCATGTTGCTCTCCAACCCCTTGGATTTTGCTCCCAGTGGCCCCAAAGCAGGTGCTTATTTTTGAATTCCTGGCTTGGAGGCAAGTTTTGGTTACATAAAAAACAGGTTTTCTGCCAGACAGAGACTCTTGTAGACTTCGAGTCCACATAGGGGCGGCCAAATAGCCAATCACAGCCCTCATTTGGCACACTAAGGAACTTTTTTCATGGCTGTGTTGCTCCCCAATTCTTTTTACAGTTGAATGTGGCTCACAGGTAAAAAAAGGTTGGGGACCCCTGCTTTAAGGGGACATCTTCTAAGGCACCTGCAAGCACATGCTGTCTAAAATTGGGTGCAGTGGGGAGATCATATTGACAAGTATTCGCAATTAAACATGCTCATGCATTTCCCCATGCCTCCGTCCTGCTTCTTCAAAATACAACTGTGATACTGGGTAAACCATGGACCTGGCAGCAGTCCCAAGGTTCCACCAGTAGGTTAGGTACATCAAAATGCATGCAAAGTGTATCTGTTTTGCTGCATAGGGTACATTTGCAATGGATGCAACATGGAATGAAGGTACAATACCACTGGAATTATGGGAGGAAATGCTGAATTATTTGTAAATACATGGCCAAATTGCACTTTGCATGCTGCACTTGCATTTGTAACTTTTAATTTTAAAGTCATACACTGTAGCTCCTGCCCCACCTATAGGTCTCATTCCTGCAGGTTCCTGCTTTCTTAATAGATAAAGACATATATGCATAAATGCATTCATAGAGCAGAATTGCAGCTTTTCCTGTGGGATATGGTTGCTCCAGTTCCATCAATTATAGGAATATTGAAAAAGCAGGATGAATGTTCCTTTGACATCGTGTAAATAATGTATGGCTTTCAGTATTTGGATTTTTCTGCTTGATTATTTATTTGTTGTATATGCTTTTTTCTGCCCTCCTGTGGTCTGTGTGGTTTCTTGGGTATGTAGAGTCATGTAAAAGGAAATACAGCAGATAGAGAAGTATTACTCATTTGTGCTGACTTCTGAGTGATACCTTCTAATAGAATAAGTGTTTACCACAAGCAGCAAATGTGAAATCACTGCCAGCAGAGAAGTATTTTGTTCCTGCATTCAATAGGTTCTATAAGCCATTGCCCTATCTGTTTAAAATCATTTGAATATGAATTATACAATACCTATCTTTTGTGACCTTTGAAATAACACTTATTCACATTGATGTGACATTTTACATCCAAAAAAAATATTCTTGTTGCATTTGTTGCTTGTCTCTCTCTCAACTACAAAATTTTGGGAGAAAAAAACTGAGAAGTATCCCTTGAATTATGACATTTCCCTTATCTTGTGTGTGGGTGGTTCTCATCAACATCCCTGGAGGGGTCACATTTAGAGGATGATGGATCCTGGATATTGAAAGATAAGTTAGAGTAGGTTCAGCAATCACTCCTTGTCCCTTTGCTAGGGGGTAAAGACACAAGCTGTATTTTAAACATAGTGTACACCAGTTCTTAACAAGGGTCCTCCCCCCCCCTATTTTTTGCAATGGGTAGCATTAATAAAATACATCTGACCCTGTCAGTTGTAGATCTGAACAGAGGTGAGAAGGGTTTGTGCTCTCTCTAACTTCAAGATCTGTCGGAAGAATCCTTAAATATTTGTGTATATTTTGTGTATTCAAAATATTAAAGATAAAGATTAATAGTGTAAGGCTATAGTGAAATGAAGCTGCACCTTTAATCCTTATTACTCCCAGGAGTGGGCCCTTGCAATGATGTGGAGACAGGGTGTAATGTAACTGCATAGTATTTGCAAAGAATATGTGACAGTAGTTAACATTAAAGGAGAATTAAACCCTAAAAATTAATATGGCTAAAAATGCCAAAATTTACATACTAAACGTATTGCACCAGCCTAAGGTTTGAGCTTGTCAATAGCAGCAATGATCCAGGACTTCAAACTTGTCACAGGGGGTCACCATCTTGGAAAGTGTCTGTGACACTCACATGCTCAGTGGGCTCTGAGCAGCTGTTGAGAAGCTAAGATTAGGGCTGTAGCAAATTATCAAAAAGTTTGGCCTGTAATATAAGCTGATGCTACAATGCTGCTTAATAAATGCTGATGGTTTTTGCACTGGTTTCTGAGCTACCAAGTAGTAATTATCTGTATTAATTACTGATTAACCTTATATTATGACATACAGAGCTGTCCAACTGTGTGGCCTTCCATGAGAGTCTGCCTGTGGGTCTGCTTACCATGTGTAAGCTTTAAAAGGTATCACTACAGAGAGTAACTGACCCCTGCATTGTTTAAGACTCAAATTCAAACTAATCCCCTGAATTGTTCCCACCTGTAATCCCCCTGCTTTGTTAACACTTGTAACACCTCTATTGTTCACACCCCTAAAGCCCTGTACTGTTCACACCTGAGACCCAGACTGAAACTTCCCACATTGATAAAGGGTTCTACCCGAAACATGTAGTGTACTACACACTGCTAAAATAAACGAATATTTGCAGTTAACCAAAGACTGCCTGAAGCTGATTATTCCAATCTTCTATAAAAGTTAAGGACTATGGTTGGGGATTGCACAGCCCTTGGAATATTATCAGCTACATGAACCGACTACGTTAAGCCAAAATTATAATTGTCGACTTTATACAAAATGCTAATGGGGCACCAGCACTATGTCACTGTATGTAATACATTTTAGAGTCCTGATAGGTTTCCCTGTCTCCTGCTCTATTCAGCATTTCCTATGCTCCCTGTATGTGCCATGCTCTACTTGCCCATCGCCACTTGTATGTGCCATACACTGCTTGCCCAGTGCCACTTGTGCATCATTCCCTGCTTTCCCAGTGCTGCTTGTGTGTGCCATACTCTACTTGCCCAGTGCTGCTTGTGTGCCATACTCTGCTTGCCCAGTGCTGCTTGTGTGTGCCATACTCTAGTTGCCCAGTGCTGATTGTGTGTGCCATACTCTACTTGCCCAGTGCTGCTTGTGTGTGCCATACTCTGCTTTCCCAGTGCTGCTTGTGTGTGCCATACTCTGCTTGCCCAGTGCTGCTTGTATGTGTCATACTCTGCTTGGAAAGTGCTGCTTGTGTGTGTCATTCTGAGCTTTCCCTATGCTACCTGTGGGATTTAAGCCTGGTAGTGGTTTGATGGTTGATCCCAATGTTATTAATAGGGAAAAAGATAAATATATAGGAAAGCCAGTATTTTTTTCCACAAAAGGTGGCAACCCTACATATATTTTTTACATATTAGTGATGAGTGATATCTCTGCAGTGAGCATCAACCATTTGTGTTAAAATGGGTGTGGTTTACAGAAGGTGAATGGTCAACACTGTTTACCATTATTGGCCCTCCACCAAGCAGGCCAGAAAAAGTTTGGTCCTCAGTACCACAGAAGTTGGACAGCACTGTTTGTCAGTATATACAGTATATTGCAGGGGTCCCCAACCTTTTTTTTTTACCCCTGAGCAATATTCAATTGTAAAAAAAGCAGGAGAGAAACACAAGCATGAAAAAAGTTCAAGGGGTGCCAAGTAAGGATTGTGATTGACTATTTGGTAGCTCCTATGTGGACTGCCATCCTACTGAAGGTTCTGTTTGGCAGTACGCACTTTTAAGCAACTTAAGCTTGCCCCCAAGGCAGAATTTCTAAAATTTCCACCTGATTTAAGGCCACTTGGAGCAACATACAAGAGGTTGGTGAGCAAAATATTGCTCATAAGCTACTGGTTGGGGTTCACTGGTATAGTGTATGTCGTTCCCTAAGCTCAGTAAGTGACAGCAGCACATAGCATGTGCAGTCAGGGGTGATTCTTTTATTCTTGCCGCCTGTGATGTTGCCCCCCCAGCTCCCCAAAGCTTACCTTTTTTGCTCAGGAGTGGGTCCAGGGGGCCACATCACTAGTGCAGAGAACACAATTGCAATCTCTGCACTATAACATCTGAATTTCTGATTCAATGACTAGAAATTCTGCTCTTAAAGTTACCTTGAATGCCGTCTTATGCCGCCTCTAGTAACTCAGGGGCTGTTGCCACCCTAAGTTTCTCAACTCATCTCATGGCAGTAGCTCCCCTGTGTGCAGTCATATTTTGACCCAGGAATAAGAGAATTAAAACCTCCATTGACTAAGGGGTCCTTTAGCTGCCAAACTTTAAGGGATTGCACACTAAATGAAGACACTATTTATCAGTCCCCTACAATAGTTTTCCCACAAATATATTCCAATCTAAAGCAAAAATCTTTTTACTCCCCTTTCTCTCTAGCATTTGATTTAAGACATGATTTCAAATTTGACTGTAGGCCCATTGCAGCCCAAGAGGTTTTGAAGTATTGTGCTAATTGGATTAATAATATGTAGTTCCATCCTGTTATGATGCACTTTGCCTTCTGCATGTTAAGTTGGAAACGGAGAGTGCATTAAATTGTGTTTAAATGCTGCATATCAAATGAACAAGGCTGAAAGCAGCCTATTATTCCAAGCAGACAGCCACTTTAACACGCAAAGGGTTATTGTTTACTTGCTAATGATCATTGCAGCGTAATGTATTTTTAATGGCAGTTAGCTAGTGAGCACATAGAATATTATGTAATGTTATGACAGAATTTTGCTAAATATTTTCCTCCCATATAATACATTATCATTTTTTACCAACATATTTTTCATTGACACTTTAACATAAAGTAAAAATTGCTGATTGTATAGGGACACTACTGATCATCCTTACATATTGCTACGTGGAATTCTAATAAGGCCCTTTTTGCCTAGTAAAGATATAAATATATAAGAACATAACCCTATGGCTGCTAGCCAGTGCCTCCTTTTGGATTAGTCCAAACATAAAGAAATCTGCTATGGTACAGATTTACTAACTTTCATAATCTTTTTCTTTTTCCCAAATTAAACTATTTAGCGTAACAAATTGTGAATTTAAAGGTTAAGTCAACCCCCAAAATAAAAATTTGCCTAATAAAAGAAAACATAATTCTAACCAACTTTGCAATATACATTCATTATAAGCAAGAAAAAAATCTAATGCAAAACGTTTCCATCTCAAAGCTGCTGAGGTCATGTGGAAGTCAATGGGAGCTGTTCTTTGCAAATTGTTAAATTTTTCATTGCTTCCAGCTTTTAGAGGTTTTTTTGGGGTTTTTTTTTTATTGGAATCACACAAAAAATCTTAAAAAAATAAGGGTTTCAAGGTTTCATATTCTTATTATTCTAATTTTATGTGTTCCTTTTTATAACTCAATTTTAAATTTTATAAATAGGCCACAACATTTTAGATTGAAAACCACACCTCTATAGCCTAGGCGATGGGAAGCATTTTATAATGGCACCCACAACTGAGTCCTTTCTGTTTATTGGCAGCTATGCAGCCCTGTAATGAGATAATCCCACATTTCAATAATCAACTACTTTTTTTGAAATGTTATCTATAATTTATGTTTATTTTGACATGTTGGTTTGAAGGTTCTAAAACCATAAGAACCAAACTGGGACATTTCATTTTACTCAGTGAGGGTATTATAATTATTGTCTGAGTAGTCAAATATTTTATTATACTTAATCAAATAACTGTGCCTAAAAAAAACAGTTCCCATTCTCTAGACCAGGGATCCCTAACTTTTTTTTTTTACCAGAGATTCACATTCAAATGTAAAAAGTGGGGACCACACAAGCATGAGAAAAGTTCCTTGGTTATGCCAAATGAGGGCTGTTATAGCCTAACTAATAGCCCGATGTGGACTGCAAACCTTCAGGAGACTCTGTAGAAGTAGACCTGTCTTTCAGTCTCCAAAGCCTGAATTAAGACAGAACTTTCAAAATGAAGGTTACTAGGAGCAACATTAATAGGAGTGGAGAGCAAGATGTTCTCAAAGCCATTGCTTGGGGATCACTGGTCTAAACCAAACTAATTGTGGTCTAGACCAAGTAGTAATTACATCACACAGCACAATGATAATGATCAAAGCACTATTCTAAGATATACAAAATCTAGGAAAATCTAGAAAAGGAAATTGGATTACTGTCTTTGATTGACTGGCTGATACAATCACCAATCCTCAACCCTTTTGAGGTCTTGTGGAAAGAACTTCACTATAAGGTCAGATAAATATGTCCTACACTCCAGTTGCACCTCTGGGAAAAACTACAGAAGGTGTGGGTTGAACGTTCCCCTTCATTTCTTCAAAAAGTAACAGCTAAAGGGCCAAATGTCTGCAAATCTGGAATCGACTGTCCCAATCTAGTTTCGAGTTTGGAATCACTAAGAATTGTCCTTGATGGAAAGGTGACATTAAATTGATGATAAATGACAATACATCTGTTACATCCCAAAAGTTTTTATGGGTTGACCAGAATCCCATTTCCCAATGCTTTCTGTGTCACTTTTCCTGTTCTAAAAATACTTTTAATGACTATTAATACCTTATTTAAAACTGACGTCAACATAAAATAAAGTAATATGCACATAAAATGTAACTTATTCCCGGAATATATTCCAAACAAAATACACTGACATTCTTTGTGGTTCCAGAAGCTAATTTGTAACAACTGCCAAATTACATTCCATAGCAATATTTTCCACAGGTGTTGACTAAATTATCTTTTTTCTTATATCTTCAGGAACCATTGCATGAGAAATTAATTTAACATGATGGGTAGAATGGAAACAATGAGTCATTCACATCACTTCAGACAAATGGTCCATTGACAGCATTGCTGCACTGTTGCATTCATGCATATACTAGCGCTTACCTTGGCTCTGCAGTAGGTATTAGTTCTTTATGCAAATGTTTCAATATGCTAAGTAATTTGGGAGACAGAGGAACCAGGCATATAAGAAGAGAATGGCACATTCTAAGGATATTTTGCAAGGGCTTTCCAATGCACCCATTGTTTTCTTTCTAGAACAGCAGTATCTACGCAGAGTGGGAAGGACATTTATTTAAAGATGAATTAATAAAACTGTTGATAGGTCCTCCTGATGTTTTTTAGATTTTCATTCTTATTTGTGGATTTTAGGAAATAAGCATGACAAAAAAAACAATTACCTTTGACAGTTGTACAGTCTTAAAAAAGGCATATTTACTATTGGTCGAATTCGAGGGTGAATTTACTCTCAAATTTGACCACTCGAATTGTGGTCGAATTGAAATCCTTCGAATTCGAAGGATTTTACCACAATTCGATTGATCGAATGGTCGAATAGAAATAATTCAATCGTGAGATTTGAACGATTTTAACCATTTGATCAAATTCTTTTATTCGATAAAAAAATAATTAAAACCAATTCGGTAGGTTGAAACAAGGGCAAGTTATTTGACTGTCGAATATTCAAATAGAATATTATCAGAGTTATTGAAATCATTTGATTCGATCGAATTTTCAAAATTCGATGGTCAAAGTGGTCTTCAAAAACATTTGAAAATTCGAATTCAAATCTTTTTGAAAATTCGATCGAATTTCTAATCATTCATGTGAATTTGATAAATCTGCCCCTTAGTGTTCACTGGAGTGTCTGAAGGTGGGACATTTTATAGTGCATTGCTTTGTTGTTGGTACTCAAGACAGGAAGCTTTGTTTTGTTCCATGCAATTCTTAAGCCAATCTTTGAGCAAAATGTCCTGTTTTGCAGAGAAATTAAATGAAGTGTACCTATTACTTTAATTAAAGCAGTGAGCTACTGAAAATGACATTTGCGCTCACTTTTCCCAATAGTCCCCTATTTGTAAATAAAAAAGAATGTTTCTGCACTATGTGATTCCAGAGGTATAAGTGGTAATTTACAAAGTGGAGGGCAGAGTGCAAGCCACCATTTTATTGTATTGTGTTCCGGAATTGCTCCCTTTTGGAGACCTCTGGCCACTCAATGAATACAGCATGGAACTAATATTGCAATATCAATCACCAATACATGTAAAACAAACAGGACCGGATTTATATAGTGGGTGCCCGTAGGCCCACTGGCGTTCACTGCCCCCTTCGCCTCCCCTATATTCGGACAAATTTCCGTCATTGGGACTGGATCAATGGGGATTGGTGCATGGCAAATTTAAAAAACTATCATATCTCCTGTGCATCCCCAGTGTTTCTGAACAAATGTGGGTGTGATTGGCCAGCATGCCGCCCCCTTAAATCCTGCCTCCCTAGACCTGGGCCTAGGTGGCCTTTCCACAAATCTGGGCCTGAAAACAAACGTCAATATACAACAAAAATATGTTTTTAATATCTATATCATATAAGACATGATCTATATTATTGTATCCTGAATGTTGTAAATCTACTGATGGATATCTGATGGAAAAAGTTCTACTTAGACTGCTAAAATTAAATTTTTAAGACCCCAAAATTATATTCATTTACTTCACATCGTAAGCTGAATAACTGGAATAAAGGGATTCTTAAGATTCTACTCAACATGTCTGCATGGGGAAACCATGACAGTTTAGAGAGTCATTTAGCCAGTTACACATTAAAATACCCCTGCAGCATGGCCAGGACGCCCCACACACACTGTGGGTATTGGGCAGGTAGCGGGTATGTAAATGCAGATTTGTGTAGGTCAGTGAGATGTGCTGGGTTCAGATTGGATCATGGGTTACAAAATAGGCTTGTTAGACTCATTTTTCATTTATGGCCTTTCCCCGTCCTCAGATGACCCCACATCCAATTTTATTATGAAGACACTTTTGGTTTTATGGCATCTAGGTGACCCCTGCAGATATTTGCTCAGTAGCCTAAATCAGGACTATCTCTTAAATATGGACAACAGGGTGGTATTGTTTGAGAGAAATACCAATGAAAGAAGCTTCAGGCACACTAGAAAATCCACAGGGGCACAATAAGTAAAGCTAAAAATCTCAGTTGGGTTATATTAAAAAGACATTTCCTATTAGATGTAAACCAAGAAATGCAGATTTTTTTATTTACTTTTGTGGCCCCGTGGATTTTCTAGTTCTGGTATTCCTGTTGGTAATTCCTGCCCTCCTAAACTGAGGGTCCCAGGCTAGAGCACCTGGACCACTCCATTCAAACTCTATGGGGCATATTAATTATACTGTGTAAAATGGAATTTGCTGAGAAACTGTTTAAACAGCCGTGTAAAATAAATGTAGAATTAATCAAGGTGTGTTTAATTTTACACCGTGCGAATGCCAGATTTACAGCATAAGGGCACATTTTACATGGCAAAGCCTAGCAATGCATGGTGTACAGGTATATCACACTGTTTTTTACAAAGAACAATAAATATGTCCCCATGAGTGTATCAACATTCAGTATGATTATAACTGGTTGAGGGCATGGATTCTGTATTCGTCACAACAATCACTTATTACCCCTTTCTTCTCCCCACTGAGTCAAAAAGAAAGAGTTATATGGAGAATATATTCAATTATTTCTTCAAGGAACTTAATTTTTATACCGTTATGTGGTTCACAATCTGCACCATCAAGCTCAGAACAGAGAGCAAAAGAGGTCTTTTGTTGTAAGCGAGCTGTACATGAGACAAATTTGGAATAATCCACTAATTAGTTCATGGACTGATTAGCCAGATATTGCACATTTTAGCCACCTATGTGTTTGGGTGTTTGGCCAACTGGTCATATTTCTATGCAGAATCACTTCTGGGTTGCACAATGACCCCATACTCGTGC
This sequence comes from Xenopus borealis, assembly GCA_024363595.1. Lineage (NCBI taxonomy): Eukaryota > Metazoa > Chordata > Amphibia > Anura > Pipidae > Xenopus > Xenopus borealis. The sequence continues at coordinate 179,277,663 of CM044432.1, forward strand.
CAGTCACTTAGTTTTTTTTTATTGTGGCTAATCTAATATGGTGCAATGGTATTAAAATTGCTCATTCTCATGCCACACACAAGCACTGATCATCCAAATGTGTACAAAATCACAAACATATATTTTCCAATGTCTAATGTGTGTGGCCCACTTGAGAGATGATTTAAAGCATTAAGTGAAACTTCGGGGGGGCCTGAACCTTTTACATTCGACTTATTTTAAACTCATCTCATTTCCATGCCCTGTTAAACAATAATTTATTATACTACATGTCAGCTGCCTAATTAAGTATTTGGGAATATTTGAGGAAAATAAATGGATAACTCAAAAAGCCAAATGAACAGGAATTGTTAAAGAAACCCATTTGTTCCCTGTCAGCCAAAAAGGAAGTACTTTACAGCAGTGAAGATTTATTTGGCTCCCGGCATCACAAACTTTCCAAAAATGTTTCCGGCGCAGATATGGTGGATACTTGTACTGATGACAGTGTAGTTTACATTTTTGTGGAAAATAAGTCTTTTCTAGTGCTACGGTAATTAAAAAATAATCAGCGAATGTTTTCCTTTGGGTAAGCATAATCATTAATCTGTTACTGATTGCTTACCTGAGCCAATAATCAGTAATCTCAGACTGAATCCTGCTCAGGGTAATATTAACAACACTGTCAGTTGTATACACAAAGCCAGATAAACAGTGACCTGTACCCCATCTCATCCCGTTGTGTGACATGCAGGATAGACAGATAGAAGAAAAATGTGCTCTTGCTTGGATGTGATTATTCTGATACTTATGTTAATGTACCGGTGATGAAGAGCATCCGACATTTGCACATTTTCTTTTTAAATATACTGCTTTACTTACTTACACAAGAAAGAAAAATGAGAATGCTAAAGGCATTTCAAATTAGAGCAAGAATAATGAGAAATAATTTAAAATGTCATAAACTAGGAGCTCTGGCTAAAATAATATTTAATAATAACAACAGATATTTCCCTGAATCCTGAGATTATCAGGACCACTGAAAACAAAAGTTTAAAAGTAGTTTCCGGTCTGTGCTGCTACCAAAGTAAAGCTTTAAGATTTGCTCATTTGCGGAGGTTTTCATAATATAGACACCTACTTACACAGAAAATTTGAGTTTATTCAATCATTTGCCCCCTGGGCCAGCAATTGGATCAAGATAGACATCTTTCCTGGCCTGTTGGGAGAGGGCTACATCAATGCACCTATGTAGTTCTTGTGGGATTTCAAACCTCCCTGATAGAAAAGCTACATATTTATCAGTAAGGCAGGCGGTGAGGGCCCATACAGTGGCAGATAAACTGCCAACTTACACTAGCACCTTAAAGGCTACATGCGTAAGCTTTTTAAATGAAAATTATACCCTCAAGATTAATACTTAATAATAAGCAACTGATAAACCCCAAAATGAATAGTTAAGCAAGAGATAGTTTATTGCTAGTGAAGGGCAAATGTGTCCCAATCTGTGTCGGACAAAAAATTTGCAAAACACGGGTTTTGACGTTGGTGTCAATATGCGAGCATCAAAATAGATGCGAGTGTCAAAATTGATGCTGAACTTGCAGTGAATTTGTGCCTGGCGAATAAAACTATCACTATATTAAATGCCATATTACAGAACATATACAGTACATATTTTGCATAAACAGGTAAAACCCTGCTCCATGAAAATAAACCATTTTCATAATGATATCCATTTTTAGTTGTATGTGCCATTGGGTAATCCTAAATAGAAAATTGCCATTTTAAGAAATAAGGGCCATCCCCTGTGATCCTACCTTTCACGTTGCACACAAACAAACCAAACAAACCATGCATCTTAGGTCACATGAGACAATTAACGGACAAAGTTCTGCCTTCTGCATTATGTCTGGTTAGGGGATCTCTGAAGCAGCACACAGACCATCAAATGGTGGTTTAAGGCAAGAGATGTAAAAGGCAATTTATTCCAGATTGGTAAGGTTCTTTAATATGCCATTTGTTATGATATAAACTCTCTTTTACTAAAGTATTTATTTTGGGGGTCTCGTTTTCCTTTAGGGAGAGATCCAACTCTGTCCTTAGTAGTTTCACATGAAAAGGAAATACATTTCATGGCTGAATTTTAAAGTCCCTTTTAGTGATGGGCGAATTTATTAGCCAGGGGCGAATT
>CM044432.1:179354838-179365834 GCA_024363595.1 Xenopus borealis
GGTCAGTTCAGGCAGCGATACAGCAAGGTCAAAACAGGCAAAGGTAAAGAACAGCTAATCAGATGAGCATCACACCCAGGAACTTGATCTACATTGGGCAAGGAGTCAGTGCCGGGTGTTTTAAAGCAAGTCTAATGGCTAACACAGATCACCTATGGCCAGATTGGTAACAGGTGAAACAAGCCATGCTTACTTGGGATCACAAGGATCAGGACCGTAACTGTGTGCCCATATGGAGCAGTGATGCAGACATCCCAGAAACACCAAATTACTGGTTCAATTCCAAGCAGGATATTACAGCACCACAGAGTTATTGGGACTGTATTGTAAAAGGAAATTACATTTTAATATTATCCCATGTGTTCTGGGGTGGGGGTGGGGGGTTCTTTATTAAATTGGTACCAGGCTTGAACTGCCAGGTTCAATTTAAATGACATTTGCATTGAAACTCTATTATGGGGCATTTTGTATCAGGTTGGTACTGCATTCTGAATAAATTGTTGTGCCATTTCACAGTGAAACAAATAATTGAGTATATAGCTGTAATAATATATATATATATAGCCTATCCAAATAAAAACATTGCCCGTTGCCAGTGCCTGCACCTCCTCTGGGTCACCCAGCACCATGACTGTGTAAGGGATCAAATGAATTTGTCCAACAAATAATGCTGTTTTTTTCTTCTGCTTGTAGATGTGTGACCATCTCAAGCTAGTACCACACGTGTCAGTCTGGGTAAATACATTTTATACTCCAAAATCTGCTCTGTGTGTAAACACCCGGGCTGACACTGTGCCTGTCAATTAAGAGGCAAATGCAAGTCCAACAGATCAGCTATTTTTCATTAGTCTGAGACTGTAAGTGCAAGTGTGTGAGTCAGTGCAAGTGTGTAAGTAAGTCAAACTACACTCACTGACCATTGAATCTGATGCACTGGATCACCTGCTAATATGTCTGCCCAATTCATGGATTTGCTTGCAAAATGGATAAAGATGGCTACATTGGCTCAGTGTTATGAGTCAGTGTAACTTATAACCTACCTACACACTGGTATATAATTTCCTATACGTAGCATTTCTAATTAACCCCATTACTAGTGATGGGCGAATCTCCCGCAATTCGCTTCGCCGAAAAATTCGCGAATTTCCAGAGAAATTTGCGAATCGGCGAAAAATTTGCGAAACAAGTCGCGGGACGCTTTTGACGCGCGTCGCGTCAACTTTGACTTTGCCCCAACCTGAATTGTTTTTTTTTGTGGACACCAGTGAGCATGCTTATTATATATATAATAATAAGACTTTTGATGTCTGTCACTCATAAGCTGTCTGTTGAGTTTTAGGAAAGGTCACACATACAACTAAACTGCCTATTGTGGTTAGGGTGAGATTGGAGCATCGGGGGCCTGTTGTGTTTGGTAGCCGAGGATGAGGAGTGTCTGACCAGGAGAAGTAACTTCTAACGTAAGTGCTAACATTCAGGAAAATGTTCATATTAGTGAATTTGCGACTTTACGATCCTTCGTCAGTGCGCAAGTTCGCCTGGTGTAAGGGTGCGAAGTTGCTCAAGTCTATCTACTTCACTAGCAAAAATTCGCTAGAGCCGGTGTTAGTGAATTTCCGAAGTTACGAATTGACGTCACGCTGGCGAATTAGCGCTAGCGTTAGATGCTTCGCGCAATAATGAATTTGCCCCTTAGCCTCTGCCGTAGCTGTTTCAATGTGGCTAGCAGCCTTTGCAAGGGTTAAATCTTGCTCTAGGAGCAGTCTCTCTCTAATACGTGGTGAGTTTGTTTTTTCCACTATTTGGTCTCTTAGCATTTCATCTGTTAGATTCCCAAACTCACAGGTAACAACCAGCTCTAAAAGCTGCTACAAAATATTCTGTGGATTCACCATTACGCTGTCCACGTTGGCGAAATTTATATCTTTCAGCAACCACATTTACTTTTATACTTTATAGCAGTAAGAGCAGTTTCATAAGTATCATCAGGTGATGGTAATGTATAGAATATACGCTGTCCCTCTGCTCCCAGGCAGTGAATAAGTAAAGCACGCTTTCTAGCTGCAGAAATCTTTCCCTGGTCAGCAGCAATAATGTAATTATCAAACATACGGATCCAAGTAGTAAAAGGTATGGTAGGCTCACCAGGGTTTGGCAGAAAAGGTGCAGGCTGCTGCAGAGGTAGAAAGGACATCCTTGTCGCCATTTGTTGTGTTTTGGTAGCCAAGGATGAGGAGAGTCTAACAGTGCTTTATTAGCAGGTTCATTCAGCCATTACATAACAGCAGTAACTTCTTACTTTCACTTTCAAGCTGTACAGAAAGTCCTGTGTATGCACAGTACAAGTCCTGTGCACAATGACACCCGCAGGCCATTAGTATAAACACCACAGGGCCCACATGGGCTGCAAGACCAAGGGACCTCCTAGAATTCCTGGGGGCCCCCTCCCGACTTGCAAACTACTGCACCCCCCACAATGCATGCGCGCATGCTGGCCGTGCATTGAGCAACATCATTTTTTTCTTTGGGGGAGGTGCCCGAAAGGGGGAGCGGGTCTGGCCCTGCAGGGGACCATGAAGCCCAGGGTCCACTGGGCTTTTTCTCAGGGTCCCACCAGCCTAGTTTGACCTTGATTTTGTTCCTGCGTAATGCTCAACAGGTATGTGATCTGATTTACAGAAACCCATCATCAAGAAAGGGACGACCATCTCCTATTTTGATTAAATATTTCACATTTTTAAAAATGATTTCCTTTTTTCTCTGTAGGAATAAAACATTTTATTGTATAAGATATAATTGATCCTTACTGTAGTTAAAACAATTCTATTGGGTTTATTTAATGTTAAAATTCTCTTTAGCAAGGTATGGTCAGCCAAATCAAAACTGAGCCTTCTGGGTAACAGGTCCCATACCTGTACATGCATTGTAAAGGTATTGAAACTACACAGAGACACCTGAGAGGGAGTAAAACGCCATGAAAGTTGGCACTTTCATAAACATCAACTGCACCAAACAAGAAAACTCCCAATGGGCCCAGGGGTCAGTTCTATCCCTTTGGTCTATTTTATATTCATTCCCTATTTCTGCATGGGAACAAAGAGGCTAAATAGATGGAAAAATAGAGTATATCACGTAGAGAGAAAAATAGTAAAGCTGGCCATAGACGTAACAATTACGATCTTTCTCGGAAAAGATCTTTCCAAGAAAGATCGTTCGTTTCAACACACACGTGTAGAGCTGAATCGTCAAATATACAGGTAGAAACAATAGAATTCTACTTGTATCTGACGATTCAGCACTAACAATGGCCGATGTTCAGGGAGCTTTCAAAGGCATCCGATCAAAATTTTCCATCCAGTCCGATCAACCAGCCGACCGATATCTTAATCCTCTGACGATATCGGTCGGCTCATTTCCCACCGTACACGCACCGAATATCGTACGAAAATTCGTTTCGTACGATATTATCTGTGCGTCTATGGCCACCTTATGAAAATAAGAGGAGTGGGAAAAAAATAGCTTGGAGAATGGGCCCATGTTCTGAAGTTTTCTGGTGGGCCCCTGGTGTCCCAGACACTGAAACCAGTAAGGAACCAGTCTCTGATACAAGTCTATTGGCAGCAGTTGAGATCAAGACATTAAGAGGTGTTAAGAGGCAGTTGCTATTAAGAAGAATACTGTTACTGCTACTGGGGCAGATTATTGCCAATAGATAAAAGGGAAAGGCAGAACATTATATTTATTTTGTAGAATGCTTTACTATAACTGAGAAAAAAAGCACTAGAAGTTATAGCTGGTTGATTAGAATAGCAGCTGCCATATTAGCTTGGTGTGACATCACTTCCTACCTGAGTCTTGCCCTGCTAACTCCTAGCTCTGGGCTCGGAATACAGCAGGTAGAGGAGGAGGGAAAAATGAAGGGGAGAGGCAGGGCCGGGCCAAGGGGTGGGCAGAGTAGGCACGTGCCTAGGGTGCATAGCTGGGTGGCGCCAGGCATACACCTTCTCTGCCTCCTACCCCTAGTCCGGTCCCTGCTTCCTGCTCTGGCTGGAGTGTGAGGAGTCTTTTCGCGCATGCAGCCACGTTTGCGTGCGTGTTGTTCTTGCGCATGCGCACGTCTTTTTAGGGGACTCGTGTCTATGAGGTGCTGTGACCTGGTCGGTCTTTCTCCTTTAAGAAGCCTTCCTATGTCTTATGTGGACCATTTCTCTGTCTACATGAGTCCATCTGCTTCCTGTTGTCCCTAATACAAAGCTATAGTGAGACCATTAAAGGGGTTGTTCACCTTTGAGTTAACTTTTAGTATAATGTAGAGAGTGATATTCTGAGACAATTTGCAGTTGGTTTTCATTTTTTATTGTTTGTGGTTTTATAGTTATTTAGCTTTTTATTCAGCAGCTCTCTAGTTTGCAGTGTCAGCAATTTAGTTTCTAGGGTACAAATTACCCTAGCAACCCTGCATTGATTTGAATAAGAGACTGGAATATGAATAGGAGAGGGAATAGAATAGAATAGAATGATAAGTAATAAAAAGTGACAATAACAATACATTTGTAGCCTTACAGAGCATTTGTTTTTAGATGGTGTCAGCGACCCCCATTTCAAAGCTGCAAAGAAACAGAATAAAATTGCAAATTATTAAAAAACTATGAAAAATAAATAATGAAGACCAATTGAAAAGTTTCTTAGAATTGGCCCTTCTACAATATACGACCACATACTCCTGTCCTGGCCACCATAGTCCCATTATATGACAATAGGTATTTGTTCAGGTCTGTTACTTCCGTGCTTCAGGGATTTCTGTAGCTCGTGGTTGCTGAACTCTGAATTTACCTTAGATAACAATCCTGGACTCCCAGATCTTCGCAGGAACCCCCTAACTGCTCCCACCAGGGCTTCCGGGCAATACTGAGGTCTCTTGTTTGACATGAAGACATTCTTTATTACTACTACTCACTGCTTGGCTCTGAAGGAACTTTTCTCACCACTAAGCCTACTTTTTTTTTTATTATAAAGGATTAAAGGCAATAAAAAATTCCTGCCTCAATCCAAAAAAATGAGTCTCATTATGTTTTATTATTTACAATAATAATGTATTGCTTGTTAAACATATGCTCCATATCTTACCCTCTCATATAAGGAAGGGAGCATTGCTAAGAGTTATTAGGCTTTCTTAAAGCAGAAAATTCCATGGGGCAAATTCACGAAAGCGCAAAAATGCGCTAGCGTTGCCTTCGCCAGTGCTACGCAAATTCACTAAGAATTTGCACTCAGGATGGCGAATGGTAGCGAAGTTGCGCTACTGTTACTTCGCCAGGCAAAGCGCATTTACATTAGCGATGCCTAATTTGCATATGGCGTGAACGTAAGCGTATAATAGAGGTGTATGTTACATCCACTACATTCCACTATTAGTGATGGGCGAATTTATCCGCCAGGGGCGAATTTGCAGCGAATTCCCGCGATTCGCCGCTGGCGAATAAATTCGCGAATCGTCAGCGAAATTTCGCTGAAAAACCGAGTCGCGCGTCGTTTTTGACGCGACGTGACGAAAACGACGCGACGCGCAACGAAAACGACGCGACACGCGCCGAAAAGGACGCGACACGCGCCCGAAAAGGACGCGACACGCTGAAAACGACACGCGGCGGAAACGACGCGACGCGCCAAAGTTGGCGCGACGCGCGACAAAAGCGTTTCGCGAATTTTTCGCCAATTCGCGAATTTCACTGGAAATTCGCTAAATTTTCGGCTAAGTGAATCTCGGGAGATTCGCCCATCACTATCCACTATTAATTTACTACAATAATGTTTTCCTTTTGCCCTAAACATGTGCCCACTGTATAGTTGAGTTGCCATATGTTAGGAAATGTAGGGGGGAAGGAGGGTAACCCCTAAAAAATTTTCACTCTTTTTCTATCACCCTACAAAAGGTAAAAGACGCCAGCGTTTTTTTGGGACTATCGATTGTATCGAACTTCGCCAGGTCTGACCTGGCAAAGTAACGTCTAACGTAAGTGGTAACGGTCACAAAAATTTTCATCTTAGTGAATTAGCGTAGTTACGTCCCTTGGTCAGTGCGCAACTTCGCTGGCGTAAGGGTGCGAAGTTGCGCAAGTCAATGTCCTTCGCTAGCGAATTTTCGCCAGGGACACTGTTAGTGAATTGGTGAAGTTACGAATTGACGTCACGCTGGCGAATTAGCGCTAGCGTTACACGCTTTAGTGAATTTGCACCCTATTTCTTGCCTTGGAATGAAAAGTGTCTTGCAGTCACTCACTTTAAGTCAGTAATACCATACCTCCCAATAGTCCTGTTTTCAGTGGGACAGGCCCGCTTACGACAGCTCAACCTGCAGTCCTGCATTTGTACTGGAAAGTCCAGACTTTCTCTGCACTGAACTGTCAGAAAAAGAAATAAAGTTTCTATCTTAATTGGCCTTTGGCCCAGAGTAGCTAACAGGTGCAAATAAGATACTTTGTAACAATTTTAAGATAAGTAAATAAGTAATTGTAACAATTTAGATAAGGAGGTCCCTTGGGAAAACTTCACAGCTGAAAGAGCATTGTACCTTCATTAGCAAAACTGTAATAACTGAAACCCAAAGAAATATGTTCAAACTTTCATAACCTGCAAAATTTTGTAAAATGAACATGGTAATAAGGGGGTGTGGCCACAGAAATGGGCGTGGTAAAAATGTGCCTCGATACGCGGGACAATTTTTTAATCCCTCTTTTTATTTTTAAAATGTTGGGAGGTACAGTATGTTAATACAGATGCACAGATAACTGTCTTTATATAAATCCATCAGCAAATAGAGCGGATCAGTTTTGATTGCGTATTGTACTTCGCTGCTCTGCTGCAAACATTCCTTACTGGTAATAAATGAGGGCTGGATTTAGGTAGAGATGAGCAAATTTTTCCACTGCATTTCACCGTAGAAATGACGCCCATAGACTAGAATGGCGTCTTGCATTTAAAAAAAAATTACACTCGTCCAAAACATTTTGACACCCATAGACTTGGACACCCATAGACATGCATTTTGGCGAAACTTCACCGGCAGCAAATTCCAGCAGTCAAATTCGCCCATCCCTAGTGATAGGGGAATTTATTGGAACCAGAGTATTCTAAAGAGGTTTTTCACCTTTAAGTTAACTTTTAGGGGCCCATTTACTAAATTCACATGAAGGATTCGAAATTCGATCGAATTAAAAAAAAAAAAATCGAATTTCGAACATGAAAATGAGGTCACTTCAACCATCAAATTTTCAAAATTCTACTGATTTGAATAATTCGAATTTAATTGTATTCGAATATTCAAAGTACTTCCCTTTTAAAAGAAAAAAAAATTTGATAGGCCAGTTCACCAACTTGGACCTTCCGAATTGCTTTAAAATCCTATGGGAAGGTCCCATAGGTGCTTTAAAGTTCTTTGTGATTGAATATAAAAAATTCGATCGAAGGATTAAAATCGTTCAAATCGTTCTATATAAATTCGCAAAATGCCGGCAAAATTTCGCCTGGCCAAAATTCACCAGCGTCTCGCTTTGGACACGGGCGTCTGTTTTTCTGGCATTTCCTGCAATGGACGCCTGTAACCCAAAACGGACGCCCGTGTCCAAAATGAGACACGGTGGCGTTTCCCAAATTTTTCCCCATTTCGCAAATTTCTGAGAAAATCGCTAAAAAATTAGGCAAACGCCGCCGATTCGCCCAACACTAGTGATATTCTGACACAATTTGAAATTTGTTTTCATTTTCTATTATTTGTGGGTTTTGAGTTATTTAGCTTTTTATTCAGCTCTTTATTCAGCCTCTCCAGTCTGCATTTTCAGCAGTCTGGTCACTAGGGTCCAAATTACCCTAGCAGCATTGAATTGAGAATTGAATATGAAGAGGAGAGGGTCTGAATAGAAAGAGGAGTAATAAAAAGTTGCAATAGCAATAACGTTGTAGCCTTACAGAGCATTTGTTTTTAAATGGGGCCAGTGACCCCCATTTGAAGGCTGGAAAGAGTAAGAAGAAGTTGAATAATTTGAAAACTATAAGAAAAAAAAAAGGAAGACCAGTAGAAAAGCTGCTTAGAAGTCACCATTCTATAACATGCTAAAAGTTCATTTAAAGGTAAGTCACCACTTTAAATGATCACAGCTGATTGGACACGGTAGGTTAAAAAAAACAATGGGCTGATAAGAATCTCACCAAACACTATTTTCTAATATACTGTACCCTTAAATGTTTGGCCACTTGTGGGCCACTTATGGTTTGGGCAGGCTATCTGAAAGGTCCCCTACATGGGCTAATAAGCTGGCAAGATTTATTTGCAATGAATTTTTATTCAGACTCCATGCCTGTGCCACTATCCTTTAATTTTTTTATATACTGCGGTGCTTATCTTAGTTGACGCTGACTCAATTGCCTTCAGTTTTGACCACATTCTGAGTGAATAAAAGAAATTGGAAATAAACTAGAATAGTAGAAGGGAAACCAAAAAAATTTAGGCACCCTCAAGGACCCTAAAAGATGATCTCCAGAGCGGGTGCCACTTACTTGTCCCAAGATCCAAGGTGTCTTCTGTGCAAGTTCAGACTTGGTGCATCTATACTTCTGAATTTTTGCAAAGATTTCTGTACTGTGCAAATGCTGAGTTCATACTGTATTAATTAGCCTGGGAAATGATGGTGGCAGTTCACTCTGAAGGAAAGTATTCAGGACACTAGACTTTTCAAAAAAGAGGAGCACCAACCCAGGATAGGAAGTGAGTGATTAGGGTTCAGGACTAGTGATGGGAGAATAAATTTGCCAGGTAAACTGTAGCTTCTCACTTTGCATTTCGAAGCCCGCTTATGTTTTTGCAAAACTGCAGAGAAAATTTACTGAACAACTGGCGCATGCATAGAAATTGTTGCACATCAAACATTGTTTGGATGCCCATTGACTTTAAAGGACAAGGAAAATGTCCTTCTAAAATAGAATAAGGGTAGAAATGGTGTATTTTGTATACTAAACATAAACATGAACTTACTGCACCACAAGCCTAATCAAACAAATGATTTATGCTTTCAAAGTTGGCCACAGGGGGCTGTCATCTTGTAACTTTGTTATACATCTTTGCAAGACCAAGACTGTGCACATGCTCAGTGTGATCTGGGCTGCTTAGGGATCGTCATACATGATCAAAACAGCACAAGTCAAATAATATCTGCCAGAAGCCGATACAGCAAGACTGATTAATAATCAGAATATACAGACTGCACTGGGTCCTGTGTTGTCATGTAATCTAATGTGGATTTTATAGTTTCTGTATTGTTTAATACAAACTTTATCCAACTCTGCAGAACCAGTGGCTTCAGCTAAATATTCCTCCAAATAGAATCCCATTTTATCTGTTTAAATCTGGCTTCATGATCTTTGTCCCTTCCGCTGGATTTGGAAACAGTAAAGGGGAGGTAAAGTCAAAAATAAAATCCAATACAAATCTCTACACAGTCGCCGACTGCTTTACAGGGAAAAAAATCTGGAAGTAAGGCGGGGGCTCCAGCTGCTGTACATAAGTATGATTGATATAAGTAATTCTAAAACAACTGGACTTGCTGAGTAATTATTGAAGACGTTTCACTACTCATCCAAGCAGCTTCTTCAGCTCAACTGACTGGTATGGGAAGTTCTTGGCATATAAACTCTTCCACTAATCCAATCACAATGGCAGACCGTAACTTTTCAAAGAGGTGACATCTGAATTTGATTCGGTCTTCAAAGAAGTGTCCCTTGTCTTTTAGGTGTAGAAAGACAGCTGAGTCTTGCCCTGTAGAGTTTGCCCTCCTATGCTGAGCCATTCGCTCCTTTGACGATAGCAAGGTCCAAATCTTGGATAAAGAAGACCGCTGGTTTGAAAGAGGCGTGAAAGAAGCGATTCATGTCAAGGTAGAAAAACCATCCCTGAATAGAGGTGGGGGCCTTCTACACCACCTGTCTACTACATACAATGCTGTTCTCACATCAGTACCCAAGCAGTTTCAGAACACTTCACACAAGTAACACCTGAGTCTCGGAGTTGCATGGCACATTGGTAATCCCATCACAGTAACTACACAGAATCAAATTCAGATGTCACCTCTCTGAAGAGTTACAATGTGCCATTGTGATTGTATTGTTGGAAGAGTTTATATTTATATGAGTAACCTCGGAGTTCTATGACCTGTATAAAAGCACTCTGCCTTCTGCCTCATGCTTTTATATGGTCATGGAACACCTTGGTGACTATAATAGCCTTATAATTTACAATAAGGGATACTTTATTCACTATTTAATACCTGAAACCTCTGCACACTCCCCAGTGATTATAGACCTGCTGCTCAGCCACTATGGAAGAAGCGGTACTCAGGATTTTCATTTGCATTGCCCGGGGCTAAAGGGGGGCCCGGCAGTGCTGCAATTTTTAAAGAGCCGGGCCCCCCTTACGAGCGCAGAAGTGTGTGCTCTTTACGAAGTCCTGAGGCAGAATGCGGAAGTGCCAAACATATACGAAGTCCTGAAGAGGCGGAAAGACCTGAAGTCGCGAAAGGAGCCGACACTGAAGTCCTGAAGCAGCGAAAATACCCGAAGTTGCGAAAGGAGCCGACACCGAAGTCCTGAAGCAGCGAAAATACCCGAAGTTGCGAAAGGAGCCGACACCGAAGTCCTGAAGCGGCGAAAATACCCGAAGTTGCGAAAGGAGCCGACACCGAAGTCCTGAAGCGGCGAAAAGAACCAAAGTCACGAAAACAGATATAACTGAAGTCCTGAAGCCACGAGTTCAATTCTACTGACACCAATGTGGGGGTTTTTTAATCCCCTGGCCACCAATTTTTTATTTTAATACTCTATAGGACCCTGTCACGAATTGTTTTAAAAAAAAAAAATATTTTATAGGGCCCCAATTTTTTTTAACTTCTAAGGGGGGCCTTGGCGACAAAGTATTTTTAAAAAATATTTTCTGCAGTACCAATTTTTT
>CM044432.1:179384560-179396803 GCA_024363595.1 Xenopus borealis
TAAAGGTTTCCTGGGCCTGTGGAGTGGAATGTGGAGTGGCTGTAACATATACTTCTATTATATGGTTAAGTTCCTGCCGTATGCAAATTGGGCATCGCTAGCGTAACTGCGCTTTACCTGGCAAATGAACGGTACCGCTACTTTGTTCGCTGCCCTGAGCGCAAATTCGAATCATAATGAATTTGCGTAGTGCTGCCGAAAATTCGCCTGGCGAAGTGCGGCGAACGTTAGCGAAGCCAACGCTAGTGAATTTTCACCTCTTAGTGAATTTGCACCATGGAGCAAATATTGGGGCAAAAATATAACGGTATACTCTGTGTGTCTGCAAACCGGCCAATACAGGTTTTATATGCAAACAAGCAAAACAGCCGCAACTGACCATCTGACCTTAGTGTAATAGGTGTTGTACTTATCTTGTCATGTTTTCTAGGATATTTTATACTATAACAGCATTTTAAGCCACTCTCAGCATTGTGGACACAGGGACTACTACCATATCATTCTATGATATTCGTGCCAATTTTAATCTTCTTACAATGTGCCAACAGTTTGGAAAGATTTTGTGTAGAAAGTGTCTTTAATTAGCTTCTTTAATTAGCTTACAAACAATATAATCACTCACTGCCTGTGATCAGGTACAGCAGAACTCCGATTTTATGCCCCTCGATTTTATGTTTTCCTGAAATTAACAATTTATTGCATTACAAATAGTGTTTTCTCTTAACTACAGAAACATGAAAAATCCACCAGGCACCAAGAAACCAACCATTGGTGTCAGTGAGGACTTCACATTTCCAGCCATGCTTTAGGCCATGACATATTTTCCTTGCCAAAGTCCCAGTATGGGTGCAGACATGTATTAGCAATCAACTGTGATGTCATCACCTGTGCTAATCCCTTCAAAAATAATTTTTATGCATTTGAAGCATGCTTGAGACAATAATTTGAGAGCACCTAAATGCATCAGCTTTATATATCTCCATTATATTCTGACTGATTGTAGTCATGAGGGTTCAGAGTTGCATTTTATGGCATTTGTATTTTATCACATTTTTTAGATACCACATGCTGCATTTTCTTGCACTTGACACATATTCAGAATTGGTTTGGAATGGACAAACACACTTACAAACAACAGTGTTTGCCCTTAGAAGGAGAAGAGAAAATGTAGGGAAAACAATATGCAATAAATTCCAAAAAGCCATTTCCCCCCAAATATCCATTTTTTATTTGTATTTTCAACCCTTTCTTACATATGACAAAGCAAGGAGAGAAGATCTTTTTATTGTACAAAAAAGATTACAAATGTGTTATATTTGACCATAAGCACACAGTTTGTTTTTAGGGTTTTTTTTTCACATCTTTTAATGGAACGTTTTTAAGCTTAGCTTTATTTTACAGGTCCATGGATAGTACCAATAGCTATAGAATAAAAATTCGCTATGGTACATAATCAGTAAAGAGTTTGTTTCAGAAAAATATGTTTATCAAAATTCTGGAATCTTTAAACAGGTTGCCATAAAATACTTTTGAAGCAGATCATTGTGGTACATGGCTGTCCGATGAATATCAGTACATAAATTATATATATATATATATATATATATATGTGTGTATGACAGGGGCTGGTTTTATGGCTGTTATTTGAATTTGTTATTTTAATTAATTGGATTGCAAGAGGCTAATTTATTTAAATTAAGAAATAATTTAATATTTTTTCCAACATTGTTGCCATGTGGCCAATAGGCAACAAAATAATCAATCAATAATTAACCATTAAAGGTGCTACATAACAGTATTATCTTGTTGGCCTCAGTTTTAATTAAAAGTAAAACATTTTATTGATATTCATATCATTATGCCAAAATGAAGCATGATACTGTAATATCCTGCACTTGCCTAAAAATAAGTGTTATTCAATTTATGGAATCATTAGAGGCTGAAAAGTTATTCCTCATGTTATGGATTAGATGAACAGAAAATTAATAATATTCATATTTAATTTGGCAATATTTGTAATAACAGAGAAATCCCCAGTTCCCTAGCTAGCTTATAAAAAGGGGTCTTGGTCATGTCTCACAGTAAGCTCATTTATTCCCATTCTTTCCCATGTATAAATTTAGAATACCAGTTATCACTTTAAATAGGAGACTACTCAAAGGACCGCATATGGTATTGCTGCCTTTCTGTTGTTCTGCTCACATGGACAATCTTCCCCAAAAATTGGAGCAACAGGACGGAAAGAGGAGCATCAACTCCTCTTTACTCCTTATTTGACTATGCACCCTCCATTGGCTGATATGGTAGATCAAACTATTTCAAACTGACCCATATCCATGGAACATGAACATCCCCAACATCAGTTGGGATTGGTGGGCCATTATACATATATGATATTACTGGTATCAGTTTGCCTACTTTACTCTTCTACAAACAGTTATTATTTTTCTCAGATTATATGCAAGGCATGATAGAAACTAGAGTCTTAACTGTAGGAGACCTGACTACTAATATAATAATGCAATTCTATGAGTAAAAATGGAACAAAGAGAAGGAAAATAATAGGGAAAGTTTATGATAAATCTCAGAATCCTGCAGGCTTCAGGTTCACGCCCTCTAGGGATTCAGTATCTCAGTCAATGTCCCTCACCAAAAAAAAATACAGATTTGAGATATTGAAGATTATATATGAATATGGGCAATATTTAAAAGGTAAGATCATTTTTTTCCTATTCACACAATATCAGTATTGACTAATACATAGATATGCTTTTCTAGAATCTGAATCTTATTTGACTTTATTTGTAATAAATCCCAAAATTAAAACAATAAATCTGAATTGATTGAATAGACTTCATTAGTGATGGGCAAATAAATTCACCTAGCATGAATTCATGGTGAATTTACACATTTCGCCATCAGCGAATAAAATTCACCTTCTAGTCAAATTTTTTTTGATATGCGTCCAAAAAAGTCACTTGCGTCCAGACGCCTACTGACATCAATGCCAGCGACAGCTTGGACGGGGGCGTAAATTTAAAATTTTCATGATTTCACTTGAAATGTCCGATTTTCACAAATTTTTTCAAGACATGTCAGATGTTCATGAATTGTTCATGAAAATTTCACAATATTTGCACGATTTTTCACCGTTAATTTCACTAATTTTGGGGGAAATTCACACATTTTCTGCCAAAGTGAAATGGGAGAAATTCGCCCATCACTAGACTTCATATATATTTCAAAAATGTGATCCAGTTAATCCAGTCTGTAAACTAGCTGAATATTTCCATCAACTGGTGAAATTACTGAGCTCATCTCTATGTCATAACAGTAACAACTAATTAGCTCTTTACAAATGTAGGGCACATATTTCATAATACTAAAAATGTGCTTCTTGCAAATTTTACCGATATTTTCAATTGGATAAATGAAACAGGAATAAAACCCATGATTCTAGGGGTTACTGGAGTTATCCTTTATGAATGCAAATTGATACTGGATATTGCAGATTGTCATGTGAAAGTCCAAATGAAACAGGAGGGTAAAACATTTGGAAATATATAAAATTTCCCACAAAATTATTTCTGGCCTATACCTTTTTTTAATTTTCAACATTACATGAAATTCACAGTTTTATTGTTAGTTTAAGCACATATTGCAGGAAACAATAAAACGGAGAATTACATTTACGTTCCTGTAATTAGAATCTTTGTGAGAAAAGGGATCACTTAGACTGTAAGCTCTACATGGCAGGGACCTCCTTCCCACTATGTCTCTTACCACAAAGCATTTAAACTCTTTGTCCTATGATTCTGTGTATATTTATTATGTGATTTGTCTCCCCCATGTATACTTGTATATACAGTATATATTGTACTTGTATGCACTGTATAGCACTTCGGCTCCTTAACAGCGCTTTACAAATAAAGTTATATAAATACAAGGGATACCTGCACTGCATTCCCTATTTTCGTTTGTTAAAATGTACTGAAGATTATCCCTTGAAACAGTACTGGTTTTAACATTTTCCAAAAAAATTTAAACCATTTGGTTGATTAAATCTGGTAATAGTACTTTAATATGGCTAGAGTGGAGATATTTCAGCAGTCATTTGTATTGTCAATAGTGTGTATGCTTTTTATCTGTCTTAATTATTCAGGATATTTGCAGTTAAGCATTTTAATTTATCTGCTTCTGTAAAAATTAAGCTAAATCCCTGCTATATTGGAAATTATTCAAATTTCAAACATATTCAGACAGAATTTAGCCATACACTAAAAACTCCTCTTTTACTTGTATAAATTTTAAACAAAAGTTTATTGTGATACTTATATTTAGAATAGAATGTAGAAAAACCCCCAATTCAATAAGAAATTTATATATAAATTTGGAATGTTACAAACCCTGTGGTCAACAATTAAGATTTAATTTCTCTTTGCAAATCCTGCTGTTACTAATCACATCTGTTTTGTCCGGTGAATGGCAGTAGAATTTTTTCCCCCAAAATCTGAATAATAATTCACATGTATACAATATTGTTTATTAAATAGTTTAGGCACCTTATCAGTCGATGGGCAACTTTTTTTTGTCTCAGCAACAATTTTATTTGAATATTCACTTGACCCTTAGTAAATGTGCCCCTAATGGTCGAAGTGAATATTCGAATAAAAATTTTAAAGTAATTTGGGCTACTTTGACTAATGAATAGCCCAAAATTAGATTTGAATTGAAAAAATTAGTACTGGTCCTTTATAATCCTTTGACTTTGACACTTCCCCACCTTAAAACTACCAAATTGCCATTTTAGCCTATCGGGGACATCCTAGAACCTATGTTCAAATTTTTTCTAAGTCCTAGGAAGTAGAAGGATTTTGCTCAAAATCGTTCGGATCATTCGATTTGAACGATGTGATCGAACTATTTTTATTTGATTGAAAATAGACCTATTCGATCGAAAAAGCCCTTTAAAAAAACTTTGATGGTTAAATTTTGAAATTATTTCACTTCAAGAATTTGGCCATTCGTAAATCTGCCCCTATTTGTCTCTGCGACAATTTGGTTGTGGCAAATATTTGCTGCAGGTGGTGAAGTGTGGAATTATACCACAAATCCATGCCTGATAAATAAATTCACTCATCATAAAAGTCTGTAAAAATGTTTTACATTTTCCAGTAAAATTACTTGGATGTTAACTCAAAGCTATTATCTTGAAAAAAATGTTTTTTTTGATGTTTCAAAAATTCTATTTATAAAAAACTTTAATATTTTTGAGAGTTTTTTTTGCAATTAATTTCCCAAATCAGGGATTAAAAAACACACAGTTTTGAATTTTAATACATTTGCAAATTAGTGTAGAATTTTACCATTCTATATTTCTATATATTTATTAGTAGAGTCATCATTGTATCCCAGGATGTGATAGTTAAAAGCAGTAATAATGAATTGGGTTTTTATGTATTAAAATTAGGGTCAACTTCTGGAATCATCTTGAAACTGAGTTGCTTCTTGTGTCAGGGAACTTCTCTTATACCTATAGTATTAGTTGCTTTTGATTGTTTTTCAACAATTAATGGAGTTTATTGTGTGTCACATACATATTTAACTACGTAAGATATGAATGTTGATGGGAATATAGGCAATAGGTCTTGCTGGTGATGGCATTTGTTTTATCGGCCAGTGAATAGTAGAACTTTTTTTTTCTTTAAACTGGTTTAGCTTAGTACTGGTATATGTCTTCCCATTCAATCATTTTAATTTTAAAAATACATAGAAGACCTACTATAAAAGCAGTTCATTGGCCCTATTATTTTTTTTTTTTAAATTAAGCTAATTTCAGTAGTAAAGAGAAAATGGTGATATAAAACAATGTGTACAGTGTGTGATTTTGCAAATAAATTGGCATTAAGTGAAAAATTGTATATAAAAAAAATAGCATTACTAAGAAAATTGCTCTTAATGAACTATAGCAATGGCAAACAAAATTGGGAAAAAATCACCCTTCCATAGTGTATAAATTGGGAATATATTTTTGAAATTGATACTGAATTAAAAAGCAACAGATCACCAGTACTGCAGAACATGAGATTAAAAACAGTAGAATAGAAGACAAAAAAATTTACAAAATCCCACATCCCACATCAGACTCCTGGGTATATTTCATGATATCCTGCACATGAAGCGCTGGAGCCATGCCAATATGCCAAAACGAAAAAATAAATGTATACTTAAGATAAATTATGTTATGTTTGGATTGAACTTCCAGATAAGCACAGCTTAGAATACAATTATATTTCCTTGTTCAACCTTACTGTAAATTCTATAAGATGTGATATTATTGTACTTATTGCAAGGTAAACCACAGTTATAATTCAAATATGACTATAGTATGTTGCTTGATTTCACAACTGTTAAGTTCCTCTTACTCTATTTATGCTTTGTTGCCTTGGTTGTATACACCCCAATACATTAGAGTAGTTTATAGTAATTCTGTTGCACAAAAACTAGTCTTTTTTTATGGTCCATTATGAAAACATGAGCTCAAATAACGGTGTTCATGTTTTCAGACTTTCAATATATATATAAATAGATTTTATTTTTTTTCCAGCACAAAGTCCAGCTTTGAGACTGCAAATTCTGCCACTTCTTCCTTTAGCCAGTAGCAGTTTGGTTGCCAATAACTCGAAGGATTTCTTTGTGAATGATTGGTTCTTGTGTGTTAATACTTGTATCCCCAACTTGTCCATCTTCATACCTATGGCCACCAGGAGAAATTGGAAGCAGTTTATAAATATTTATTGGACAAAATAAAACATTCATATAGGATATGCAGTACAGAATACTCACACAAAAAAGAATCTTGTACACACATGATCGGTGTTGGGTACAACCCATATTTCACCATGTTTGTGCAGTTCTGGTGAAGTGATAACTGCAAAACAAACAAAAAATATAGTAGTATTTGTCAGTTTACTACCATTGGTCATTAATATTTTAATTAAAAATCATTTATATATTGCAAGAAAATTACAGTTTTAAACCAGTAAAGGTGAAACAATTAATTGTTAAAAAAGAAACTAAATTGAAAAAGTCACTTATTAATATTTTTATTGCGTTACCCCCTAGCACCCAATTCAAATCTTTTCTTTTTCCCCATTTGCTTCTATTCAATAAACTAATTAGAAAAAACAAATGCATTTGCTTGCACATTGTTCCCACCATTGCTTTTATATGATTTTATTTCTTTTAGATACTAACTCATACCCACAGATTTCAGAAACATCATGTGGAAGGAGAGAGGAAAGTCTCATTTCCTTCTGTGCATGTATAATTATATTACTTCTGCATACACAAACATTGATATGCAATACCTGTAAGTTCATTATACAGAAATAAAATTTGCCCTTGCACTGGAACCAAATGATTATTTGCTCTTATAACTTGGCTCACGTAAAGAAGATGGGAGGTGGAGTTTGGAGATGGCAAAAAGATGGGAGGTTTTTTTTGGTCAAAACTCTCAAATTTTTACCAATTCAGAAATTGAGATTTATCAAAACTTGACCTTTGAAACAATTCAAATTCAACTATTCACCAACTAAAATATCATACAAACAAACATCATATAAAAAATTATCAATAGGGATGAGCACATTTTTTAACCTGATACACAATTGTGGTGAAATTTCATGTTTTGGGGGTGGCAAAAATGTTTTGCAATATGCACTAGAATTCCCCAAAACAAAAAAAAATTAATAAATTATAATAAGTTTATAATTTATTCGCCAGGGGCGAATTCGCGGCAAATTCCCGCGATTCGCTGCCGGCAAATAAATTCGCGAAACGCCAGCAAAAATTCGTCAGCGAAAATTCGACAAAAAAAAAAAGAGTCGTGCGTCGCTTTTTGACGCAACGCGTTGAAAACGGTGTGCGCCGTCAAAAACTACGCGACTCGTTTCGCGCATTTTTTCGCCAATTCACAAATTTTTCACCGAAGCTAAACGGGTGAGATTCACCCATCACTACTTTTAACCAAAATATAGCAATTTTGTGAATTTTCCAGTGAATCTGGGCTGTTTTGCTTATAAATAATTATCAGTGCCATGGTTTATTAAAACTTTGGTTTGTCCGAAGTAGACAAATGCATTATAGTCAATGGGTGTTTTTCCTGTGGTGACTTTTTTATCCAAATTCATTAAAGTCATTGTGGGACATTCACTAAGATCCAAAGAAATGCCAGCGCAAGCTTCGCTAGCGTTCGCCGCACTTCGCCAGGCAAATTTTCGCCAGCGCTACACAAATTCACTAAAGGGCGAAGTTACGCTCAGGTCGGCGAATGGTAGCATATTTGCGCTAGTGTTACTTCGCTAGGCAAATCGCAGTTACACTAGCGAAACCTAATTTGCATAAGGTGCGAATTACAAAACATAATAGAAGTGTATATTACAGCCACTACACAAGCCCAGGAAACCTTTAATCAAAAAAATAAAGTTGTCCTATTGCCCTACATGTGCCCCCTATATAGTAGTGTTGTTAAATGTAGGGGGGAAGGAGGGTAACCCCCCAAAATAAATCGATCTTTTTCAGACTATCACCCACAATGGTAAAACACGCCACCGCATTTTTTGGGACTTAGAAAATTTTTTTTATTTTTTTTTCAATCTCCTATCTATTGTATTGCACTTCGCCTAGTCTGACCTGGCGAAGTTACGTCTAGCATAAGTGCTAACGAACAGCAAAAAGTTGAACTTAGTGAATTTGCGTAATTACGATCCTTCGCCAGTGCCCAACTACGCCTGGCGAAAGAGTGCGAAGTTGCGCAAGTCTATCTACTTCGCTAGCATAAATTCGCCAGAGATGGTGTTAGTGAGTTTGCGACGTTACGATTTGACGTAACACTGGCAAATTTGCGCTAGCGTTAGCCACTTCGCGCTTTAGTGAATCTGCCCCATTGGGTATTTGGAAACTTTTTTGTCTCTGCAAATTTTTTGTCTGACAACAGTTTTTTGCAGCGGATCTCTGCCACAGTTTTGTGGAAAAAAATTGAAAATTGAAAATTGCGAAGTGTGGAATTTCGTTGAGAATCCATACCTGGTGAAAAAATTTGGTCATCGCTAATGCTTTATAGAGAGAGAATGTTTCTTTGTAATATTTAAAAATCCACTTTCAAAATGTAGATGAATATATTTTACAAAAATAAGATGAAATTATATAACTGCTATAAAATAAAATCTTACCTTCACATAAGGCTATACATTTCAAGTTACGGCTTTGTAAAAATTGAGAATGTTGTCCTTTTTTCTGTGACTATATCGAAAAAGAGACAAAAGTAACATTTTATTGAAAAGTTTCATTCAAAAGTAATAGAAAATAATCAAAACAAATTAATCAACTTCTGCCGTTAGGAAAAATATCCTTGTTAAACCAACTGATACAACTGATTAGTTATATACTGAAGAAAAACTTTTATGAATACACTTGTAAAAAATATTTGACCTGCTAGTAAAGTGATCAAATTTAATAAATCTGCCCTTAATTTTCTCATATTTCTAAGGCATTCTTCAGAGTTATAAGATGTATACTTTTTTTAATAGTATGTGAGATACTACATCCCAAAGTCCTGCATTGGGTTGGGTACCCATAGAATATCTGCAATGTGATAGGAACTCGGCCGGAGTATACTTTTTGTACCCACTGTACAGGTGGCCCACAGGTACCCGATACACTGCAATCGAGTGGACTACAGGCGGCTAGTCCCCCTGGTAAAGTAAGAAAATCTATGCTTCCCAGAGGGTCTGGTTTGGGCTTGGGACTTAAAATATAGACTCTAAAAAAGCAGGAATCTACTACATGCAACCATATTTGCCATTTTTAACATAAGAAAAGTCCTTAATATATTTATATATATATATATATCTTGCCACACTTTTTAAAATTCTTTTATTGGAAAACTATTTTAATGCTGCTGAAATAAACAACTCAGTGGGCTCAGTGATTGTGAACAAAGTCTAAACTAGTGGATGAACTCTGTACTCTAGTTTTGTATTGGTTCCTATACGCTGACCATGTTCATGACAATAGATGTTCCAATTGAATTTCCCCTTTGATAAATTTGTAAAAAATGTACCCCAAGGATACAGACAATATCACAGCATTTTTTGGACAATGAAATGTATAATACAGTGTTAAAAAGTTATTGCAGAATCCATTTCAAATAGGTCACACTTTATAAATTTGCATTGGGAAACAACAGAGAACAATAATGAAACTGTGGGACTGCCAATCTGACCTTTACGATAATATAGATAAATGTCAAGCCTTCAAAATGAGGAATGTTAAAATCAAAGTCATAATTAAATTACCTGTACTGTACTGCTTTTGCTGCTGGATGGGGGATCGTCCTTAGCTGACACTTTCTGTTGCTTCTTATTCATCCCTGTTACAATAAAAACACAATTGTTCAGATACATTTATCCTGCACCTCTTTTGCTATCAATGTGCAAGCCACAAAACAATGATAATAGTTTTCCATTTACAATGTAAATGTATTTTACATTTTCATTTGTGTACAAATATGAAGCCATTCTTTTGGTAGCACATTCAAACCTAATATGGCTTCCATCCACTTTTTCTTTAATTAGACAATATTTTTACTTATTAAGAGATATTTATATTACAAGATAGACAGATCTATCAAGTATCACACAGGAAAAAGATGTCCCTTTTCACATTTATTCCTGAATGTCAGAAATTATTTTAACAAAGTAGATATCTGAGACAGTTTGTCAGAATGTTTTTAATTTTATGGTAGTGCCCACCCATCTGAATCCATACTCTCCACTGCAAATCACATGTGGAGAAATAGAATTCAGAAGAGAAATTGTTAAATCTTAAGGTTAGGGCCAGGCTATACATTCAATTGCGGATTTTCCCCAGGCAGAAAAGGTGCAAAATTAAAAATGTTGTGCATTGGCCCTGTAATCCATCTCATCTGCCTGCACCCATGTGAAGGAAAGGCTTGTGGGTGGAGGCAGAGCAGGAGTGGAGCTACAGCAGTGGAGCAGAGTCCTGGCCTGTGGAGAAACACAGGATGAGATCTACTGCTGTCTAGTCCTAGCTTAAATGCTGGATATCTTTTTGACCAACCAGAAACAATTATTACTCTGGGTTTGCAATGATATGCAATGAGAAGGCATTCAGTCTTTGTTACCTGAGTAACCAAATGATATGCTTGATAAAGGACTAAGATATATTCCATTTCCATACATGGCACCATGTAACTAAAACAAAAAAGCAGAAAAACAATAATGTTTTAAACATATTATAGGCAAAATTGTCTGACTCTTGCTTCAGTTTTAGGGAAGAAATTCTAGATAATTAAGGAAAGGTAAATACATTAACGAACAGCATTACAAATGTTTTTATATACATTTTTTAAAAATCTTTAAATAATGTTTTCAACTATGGCATTTTGCAGTAAATAATGAACACAGTGCTGCAGCACTTGTAATATTACATGCACTTGCTTTTGTACATCAATATCAATTACACCCAGAAAATGACTCTTCAGGAATTCTGATGAGAGCTTCTGATGATGATGATATCTGTCAAAATATATCTATTAAAATCCCTGATAGCAATCATGTTAATCTGCTAAAATTCTTCTTGTTTGGTTGGGGTTTTGCTGATGGAGTCATGAGCAATGTTACTTGCTAACATATATAATGCTTCTATATTTGAGTAGGAACTTGACATAAACTAAGTAAGGCCAGTATACTACCCTTGGGCATGCACTCCACGACTCAGTAGGCAGCAGTAAAAATAAAAAACATTTTATTTCATGGAGTGCATGCCCAAGGGTAGTATACTGGCTGTGATTGTCTCCCCAAGCTGCGGGTTCGGGTGGTGCACCCGGGCCAGAGAAGTGGAGCAGTGAGTAACCTGTTACCATCAATTGTAAAAGAATTGGGTTGGAAGTGATAGGTTCGGGGCACGGGCACCCGGGCCCACCCAAGGCAAGGGTGAGCACCGTAGGAAAAGGGTGTTTTCTGCCTGTGGTTAATTTATTAATTGTTAGGATGTTACTGGACTTGAGGGCACCATTTGTGTAGTAGTGCCATTGTATAAACTAAGTAAGATAAAAATGTGAGTATGCTGTTATAGTAAACATATTTGAAGCCATTTAGGGAAAGATTTCCTTGACCCTGGAAACAGTTCTCATTCGACTATTCGGCATCTAACACCTGC
>CM044432.1:179410617-179424741 GCA_024363595.1 Xenopus borealis
TTCGCCCATCACTACTAACCATGAGTGAAAGAAAGGTTTTGTTTTATCATTCATATTCTCTGAAAAAATGGTTAAGAAATCATAAATTCTGCCAGGATATGTAAACTTATGAGCACAACTGTATCTGCTATGTGTTCTTGGTATAGGGATGAGCAAATTTTTTTTCGCCATGGAAATGATGCACATAGACTCCAATGGGAGAAAAAAAATGTTGTGCATCAAAAAAAAAATGTCGTCCATAGGCTTTGGTGCATTTTGGCAAATTTTCGCCATTTTTTGGTGAAGCAAAATGGGTCAAATTCACCTCATGCCTATCTTGGAAGATTCACATTTCTTGGTGTAAATATTTCCTCTTAGTCAGCCTCCAACCCTATCTTTACTGAAGGGATAAAATGAAACCTAACAATTTACTTTCATTTTCATGTATTGTTCCTGAGAACATAGATAGGAGGGATATATTTAATCATACAGAGGTGGAGAGTGTAGGTAAAAAAATCCCAAAAACCTTGAAAAGTCCGAAATGATTTAAAGTAGTCAATACAGATTCCATTGACTTCTATAGGACCTTGAAAACTTTTAATTGCAAAGTTTTGCTTACAAGGCTTTTGTGTTTATTACACTTAATAAATATTGAATTTTACAAGCTTTTTAGAAATATAGGGAAACCATATATTTTTCGAGATTTATGGAAAAAATCGCAATTCGATTGTTAGTAAATGGACTCCTTAGTGCCTATGTAGATACAGTAGGTACAGGTACAGAGCTGAATAAACCATTGTGTTTTTATCAAGTTGGAAAAAATAATGATACTATATTTTCTACTTAAATTTCTATATGAAGTTACAAGTGGGAGTCAAAAGACTGGCTATTAGATATACAGTAATGGTAAATATTAGTGGCAAGCAAACTTTTTTGCCAAGTTTCGCAGGGAAATTACTTCAGCTGTTTCAAGACTAAAGTTAACAGACAAACAGGTCCATAGACTTTGGATTTGTTTAGTGGGGCTAAAAATTGTATTGTATC
This sequence comes from Xenopus borealis, assembly GCA_024363595.1. Lineage (NCBI taxonomy): Eukaryota > Metazoa > Chordata > Amphibia > Anura > Pipidae > Xenopus > Xenopus borealis. The sequence goes on from CM044432.1 coordinate 179,411,641, forward strand.
TAGTAAACACATATGCATTGCCCAACTCATCAGCCCATGGACCAAGCAAATCAATCACCATTTTTTTTTATATCTATGTATATATGTTGGTAGAAGCCATTGACAAATCAGACTCTCTCTATATACTGAATCTATGCTATAATTGGAGTTTTTTACAATGTTTAATGAATAACCTCATTGTAGTTTATTTTTTCACTTCTTCCACATTTATTTTGCAGGTTAAGGGGAATGATCCATGGGGGTGTACAACCAAACACCTGAAAAAGAATTCTAGTTAAAACACTACACTGAGGGGCAAATTTACAAAATTCACATGTATTCACATGAAGGATTCGAATATTCGATCGAATTTTCAAAAATATTTGAATTGGAATTTCAAATATACAAATTAGGCAAATCGACCAAATTTGACCATCGAATATTCGAATGAATCGAATATTCAAATTTAATTTTATTTGAATATTCTAATTTAATTTTATTTGAATATTCTAATTTAATTTTATTTGAATATTCAAAAATTCGATGGTCGAATACTTCCCCTTTAAATTTAAATTGGATCCCCTAGTTTGCCAGATTAAACCTACCGAAATCGGGACCATTCCCTAAGATCGAATAGGAAAAATTCAATCGAATTCGAATTAAATTCGATCGAATTTCCCTATTTGACCTTTCGATCGGTCGAATTGCGCTAAAAAAATTCGAATTTGAAATTCGAATTTAAATTTTTTTAATTCCCCACTATTCCCCCACTATTCTTTGGTTGAATTTAAAATTTTTTTGCCATTCTAAATTTGACCCTTAGTAAATCGGCCCCTGAATATATTTTATATTATTTCTAGTGATGGGCGAATATATACCGTTTCGCTGAAAAATTGGCCAAAAATTAGCGAAACGAGTCGTGTCACGTTTTTGACGCACACACATTTTGTTTTTTTGACGCCAACGAATTTTCACCCATCACTAATTATTTATAAATGCTTTGCCAACAAAGACGTATATTCCCCTTTACATAAATGGGAATGTACACTATCATAAAAGACATAGTGCAGTCAGCTGCTGTTGGCTCTCAAGGTTCAAACATGTTCATCACATATACATTTAGAGTAACTGCTAAATTACAGAAACTAATACACAGAATAGAGGATCCCACTGAAGAAAGGATGCACACGTTTATATACTATGGAACTAAAGGCATTTACTGTGCAAAATTTTCAGTATATAGAGGAAGTCAACTGAGTATGGTCTACTGAAGCCCACTATGGTGTCCTATGGTTAATCTGCTTATGTGGAAAGGATGTTTTTGAAGAGTGGAACTACAGTATAGGACAGGAAGGACTTATAGTATATTATTCTGATAAATAAATATAAAGTAATACATATAACGCAGTCCAATGGCTAGTTTCCTATTGGTGTCTGGAAGCATATTGCCTAAATGAAAATCAATATAATCTTTATTTAATAATTTGTGACCTAAAGAATCTTTCACACATGGAAAGTTTTCAGTCTTGATCCCCTGGAAGACCTATACAATTATTATACATCTCCTCCCAATATATTTGCCATTGCAATAGAATCTACTAGTAGAGACACAACATTCAAAGATCATAACGCTCATCATCCATTGAATTCATTGGCATTCTTGGAAGTGAAAGTCAATGACAGCTGAAAGATCAGAGCTGGCAGACCTCTGATTTGTCCAAAGCTGAGGAACAATAAAGAACTAAATGTGATATTCTTTAGGCAGATACTTGGTTTCTCATGCTCTGCATATGTGTTGTGTCGTTTAGAAAAAGGAACACAAACCATTGCAGCAACGGATGGGCTAAAGGGTCTTGCTTATCCATCTGCTTCTTAATTTCCAAATAAGGTGCCTAGGAAATATTCCAAAATTATTACATGAATAGATGCAGAAAAAAACACAGACAATATAGAGAACATTAGCAAACTCTCAGTACTATGTAAACAACCATGAATATTTATCAGTAATTTCCCAGTTGAACGAATACTGACTAATCCTATTCATTTTGTGCTTAATCATGTGGAACAGCAACATTTGTTTAGCAGAGCTGTGTTTGCCACTGTTAGTATTATGACACATGCCATCATTTCCTAATTGAGATTAAAGCTGAGGGTCAGTACCGCCAAGCAAGGGAAGGCAGGTCATCCACTGGGTTAGGATAATAGAAAGGGCCAAGGACAGCACGGAGCTCAGGATACTTTCATTGGCATGATATGGAACAGAAATATTGCTGATTATCATCATAAAGCCCACTTAACTGGTAAAGCATAATTATGTTCCTTTAAGTTCAGTTGTAGAGTTCAGTTGTAAATAAAACAAAATCCTAGCATATTTTAACAAAAAAAGCTGCCAATCATTTGCATCTCAGTTTTTACAATTTGTAAAGCTTAAATTTGACAAAAATTGCTGGCATATTCAATCAAAAAACTAGGATCAGACAAATGTGATTGCCGAATACATTTTTAAAACTTAAAATTGACAAAGCATGCTAGCATATTTAAGCAACACTTTTGATCAAACACCTTTGATTGAAGAAAAAAAAAGCTGCCAAAATGTTTTTCATCCCAATTTTTCCAATTTTTAAAACTTAAAAATTTAACAAATATTCTAAAACCAGGATTGTCTTTGAATTTATTAAAAGATTAAACATATTTAAAGAATAAAATATGAACAAATAAAGCACTGAACCATGTGCTAAAAAAATCCCAAAAACCTTGAAAAGACTGAAATGATTTAAAGTAGTCCAATCGGATCAACGTAGCTCCCACTGACCACTATAGGACCTTGAAAACTTTCAATTGCAAAGTTTTGCTTACAGGGCTTTTGTGTTTATTACACTTAATAAATCTTGAATTTTACAAGCTTTTTAGAAATATATGGAAACCATGAATTTTCCGAGATTTGTGGGAAAAATCGCAATTCGATTGTTAGGATATGGACTCCGTAGTGTCTATGTAGATACAGTAGGTACAGAACTGAATAAACCATTTCGTTTTTATCAAGTTCGAAAAAATAATTATACTATATTTTCTACTTAAATTTCTATATGAAGTAACAAGTGGGAGCAAAATGACTGGCTATTAGATATGCAGTAATGGTAAATATAAGTGGCAAGCAAACTTTTTTGCCAAGTTTTGCAGGGAAAATTACTTCAGCCTTTTCGCAAATTTGCAAAAATTATCAGATTCGCCCATTACTAGTAAAATATTTTTTTTTACAAAATATTGCATATTTATTTTAAAAGTATTATCATACACTAGACATTTACTCACTTGTGTCATTTCTCTGATTGAAGCGATGCTATCCAGTGCTTTCATAACTCTGTCATAATTTTTCTTCTGTTAAACAACAAATTCAAATGGCAGAGATAAAAACAAGGTAAAGAAGATAGCTGTGTAAAATGAATACATTTAGGGAAAGTAATAAAAGCCACAAAAAGAAAAACAATTCACACAAATAAGATTAAAAGTTTGCATTTCGCAATGTTATATTATTCTTCAGACTGTTATTGTATTGCAAAATTCAATTACGCATTGCACACTTTTAAGAGCTTGAAGGTTTCATAATCTTTTGAAGCAAACATACATAACTTTTTCCAGTATGGAGTTTTTCTAAATACACTGCTCACTGGTGCAAACTATACAGTGCTCATATTTCCTTCCACTGTCAGAAGTGGTCACTAAACAGTTTCTGGATTTACAAAAGCTATATTAAATTCAGGCAAATAAAAATGTATTTGTGCAAAGTCATACATTTCCGCATTACAAATATTTCTTCGGTTACCAACTTCTATTCCATTCCCGATTGGTGTTCTCTCCCACTCTCATCCCTCAATATTAAAACACTGTTGTTCTGGCTACATTAATGGGGTATGCATGAAGGTGGAAGAGATATACATAAACACTAAAAATGTGGAACAGAGGAGCAATATGATCGAGCTACATCTGCTGTATCTGAGAATGATTAGGACATGTAATAATGATAATATACATACTCTTGGATTAAAGGCCAGTGTCTGAGGGTCATTAGGATCTACTACTGAAGGATATGGCTCAAAAATGACGACTTTCCTCGGAGATTCCAAAGCAGATCGGCACATAGATACTAAAAGATCTACCACCTGTAATAAGAAGAAAATCATTCTTTCCTTATGGCTAACGTTTGTCTCCAACAGAAAATTTCCTGGTTTCACAAATCCATTTGTTGGAAGGTGAATTTTTTTCTGAAACACCTATGCAGATTACTTACCAAGAAGTGACTTTGTAGCAATTGTGATGTGATGTAAGCTGCATGTTGTGTTTCAGAAAAAAAAAAAACATTTTCTTCACCATTTATGAAACAGTTTGGAAGAATTCTAGAGAATTTAAAATGTTTATGCTCATTTCTACTGTTATACATAAGGTTTTGAGAACAACAGACATAGACACTCAAAGAAGCTTGTGTAATTTAACAAGGATAGTTGTCTAACTTATTTGTAAAAGTAGGACTTCACTATTTCAATAATGAATGACTCATTAGAATGTTCTCTAGGTCTTGTCGAATACAAGCTATAATCTACAAATATATTGGATTTCAGTACATATACTTATGACATATTACATGCCTAAACTATTTGTTTTTGCATTATTTATGCATATTAAAGATCACCTAAAATACCTGAGCGCCAGTTGCAATTTCATCTGCAGCTTCATTCATTACTCCTAGTGTCTGGAAAGCGAATACACACAGTTCTCTTTCACACACAGTGGGCTGTCAAAAATAAAATAATTTTAAAATGTTTAACAAAACATTCTACAAAGATGATCAAGAGGGAAATGTTTTTTGTTTAATAAAAAAAAGTCAGGTTCCCCTCACTGATCAAAAATGTTTCACAAAAATGATCTTGGGAACTCAAACCTGCCGAGAGCCATTCCAGCCAATGGGCACCTTATTATTTGTTTGAGAATGAGTTCAACTTAAATGCGAATTCTCAAGACTCGTCCATAAAATCTATTAGTGATGTACATTTCCCAAGATAGTTTTCAGGTGTGTTTTCATTCAAAAATACACATTATAAATAAGTAAAGTGCACCAATCATAACTAAAATCATTTGCTAAGTAAAGACACTATCTGATTTTAAAAACTGTTAAAATTGTTTGTATAATGTAAATCATGCCTTCTGCAAAATCTCCCCTATCTCCACTGCAGTATTAGTTGAGGCAGGCATCTTGGATTTCACCTACTCCTCCTACCTATATCTTCACAGCCAACTGTAGCTCTCGCACATGCTCAGTTGAAATTTCTTGGCTGCCTAATAAACCTTTCTAATCTAAGCGATTTTCAAATCTGCCAAATTTCTGCTGTTCAGTAGTGCTGCCACCTTCTGGAAGTTGGTGTATGTGCCCTTCATTCGCATAGTGACATTACCAGCAGGGGAAGAAAGAAATCTCATCATACTTCTTGTGGAGAAGTTTAGTAAAACAATGCATTCTGGGTAGAATACTCAGGCAGTGCTACAATCTGAGCATGCTCGTGAATTCATTTGCATGTTGTAGTCACAGTATGGACTCCCTCAGTGAAAGAACCCATTTGACAAAGTATGAGATTTTTTAAAAACTGATGGCTTTTTTTTTTAATTAAAAAACTGTATACGTACTGTAGTTTGATTAAACGTGTTTAGGTTGTACTGGTCAGATTGTTAATATGTTTTTGATTTTGGCTGTGTTTGGTGCCCTTTAAGATTATTCATTTTCAGCTTGTTTGACTGAGCAAACAATTAATGGCATAACTTGCAAACTGCTTTGATAAATGAGCCAGAATGTATTTTTTTATATGTTAAAGAAATGTCTTGAAACATTTTCAGAGGATCTGGAAAAGCTTTCACAAATGTAAAAAAAAAATTCAACCAGCAGTTGACATTTATAAAATCTGCCCCATTAATACTAGAGTGCAACTTCTATTGAAGTTCAGATGATGTAATCAACATCACCACATTACAAAGGGGCAAATATATCATGCCACAGTATATTTTTTTTAAACAGCAATGGTAACCGTTCGAAATAGGGGAAACCAACATGTCCTTGGCCTCTTTGGATCCCACCTGTTGGAAGAGGCGGATATAGTACTCAGAGCCTGGATGGAGGTAGGCCCAGCAGGTGAAGATAGTTTGGGAATTGTTCAGCAATAGCTCACTCTTGGGGGCAAATTCACTTATCAGCGAAAATGCGCTAGCGACGGCTTTGCCACAATTTGCCGCACTTCGCAAATTTTTGCCAACTGCCCCTAATTCACTAAAATTAGAAATTGCGATCAAGCAGGTTAGAAGTAGTGAAGTTGCGCTAACATTACTTCAACAGGCAAAGCACATTACATTGCCTAATTTGCATATGGTATGAAGTTGAAAGTATAATAGAAGTAAATGTTACAGCCACTACATTACACTACACAAGCCCAGGAAACCTTTAATAAATAAAATAAAGTTGTCCTATTGCCCTAAACATGTGCCCCCTGTATAGTGGAGTTGCCATATGTTAGGAAAGTCTGATGCTATGGCAAGGAAAGTAGAAGTCTTAGTGAACCTTGGTGTGTTATCAATATAAAGAGTAGACAATCAATTGTACAGAACTAAAGGGTAATTGTAGTCTCCCTAGATTACATTTGAAGGACCTGTTTTCTGCAACTGGAGACTTTCAAATGAGAATATTCATGATTAAATGCTGCATAACTTTACTTTTTCATATGTAATTATCCTCCTGGAGGTCGTTCCACATTCCTTTATATAAAGAGTTATCACCTATTTTAAGAACCGCTGGTGCCCAATTTATTTGCTCAACATGAATGTTAGTTCAGCAACATCGTTCCTCCAATAATTCAACAGGGCCCATCCCAGAGATGAAGGGGCTGATTTATCAACTGCCAATTTTTTTTATCACAATTAAACATTTTTTGAGCTAAAAATTCGACAACAAGCTTACAAAAGTCAAATGTTCGAAATTTAATAAGCTATAAGTTTTCACCTCTAAAAAGCTTGCAAATTCATGTAGAAGTTAATGAGAGTTGGGCAAAATCGTCCAACTCTGCGTCAATTCACGTTTTTCAAATTTTCATATTTTTTTTGAGAGTTTGGCAGACCTATTAGAAATGATGAGTAGAATAGGAAGTTGATGCAAGCAAGTGGAACAAAAATATTCTTTACTACAAAGTTTAAATAAAATTCTTAGACCTAGCAGCCATGTTGTACAATATAACTTTGGGCAGGGTCATGCCTATTACAGAATTGTACTTTTGCGCATCACATTTTCCCGCTGTATAAATTTGCTGTGCTATAGATGTTTTGAAATATGTTGGAGCTTATAATAAATACAGTTATAGAAACAGCAACAGCAGTAATGAAGATACACTGCTTACAGATGGAGTACACTTTTTTTTTAACACCACATGGCAGAAATATCACTTTACGTAGTCCAAGGGGATGATTTATCAGTTTTTCCAGTATAATGTGCCAACAATTCGAGAGCGTGTTTTTTGGCTGAGAATTTAATTTTTTCTTTCCATTTTTTTTTAATTGAATAAAAATTATAAAATTAAAGTCTTGCAACTGGAAACCTGCTGAGATGCAGAAAATTGTGACCAACAAAAGGAATTGTAATTGCTGAAGAGGAAAAGGAGATTTAAAAATTAATACAATAGCATGGCTCAACTTTTTTCCCAGGCCAATTCATTTTGTTTACTAAAGGAACAGCAACCTGGGTAAAATGTATTGATTCACTGGGGGGTGTCTAACAAATTGGCACCCTCTGTGAACATAATAAGAAGAAGAATTTGAATACTACTGATTTCCATAACAGCTTTTAATAGAAATGTGCCTTTAGCACATACAAATGAAAGTGCCAAGAATCTTTTGCAGGTAATGTGTCTGAACAATATGTACCCACATGGTGGCACTGTTACAACAAACCAAAAAGAATGCCAATTTCTCATTTTATAGGCGTTGGACTGCTTTTCTGCAGTGATTTTTTGTTCTGGTCCAATTCATAAAATACTTTACAGTTCTGCAATTGTTAAATGTGCTGTGATATAATCTGAGGTATGGTAGGCTGGTGAAACCCAGGATATGCAACACTGAACTCTGCATAGATCAGATAATTATGTTATCTTTGGAGTCTCTCTAAATTGAGGAAGCAGACCCCGGCCCTTGGCCACAAAGTCTGCTTCCTCTATAGTTATGCCACTGATTCAAGGTGAAACATTCATGCAAGCTTGCCTAGCACTGCTGGTCTCATTGCACCTATTTTATATGACTGACACACAAGCAAAGTGTAGCTTATGGTGATTCAAAGGTGCCACTACTATTAGATCATCTCACCATAATCTGACTCTGTTCATCTAGGCATTCTAAATGAACAAGGTGAGGAAAGTTAATAAAGTTTAGGACTATATTTACCAATGACCTAATTAAAATTTCAAAAGGAAGGCTATAATGTTTTCTTGACAAAGCCAATAGGTTAATTTAGTATTAAAAAGGCAATTTCAACATTGAAAAAAAAAAGTGCGGATACCCCCCATCAATACAATGCTACCATCAGCATTTTGCAACCCACAAATTAGGAAGCAAAAGCGGATGCAGGTCACACTGGGGTCTTGTAAGAAAGGACTGGCCTGATCCCCTAGATGCTACACTGCCAGGGACATTTTCCCCAAAATTACAGTATATTTGAGTTTGCTGCAAGTCACAGTCAAACATTGCATCTATGATAGATGAAAGAAATGCTCAAATACAAGAATGCTCATAAATGGAATTGATCCATGTTACAATAGGTGTCTAATATTCTTACAATACCTTCAGTTGTACATGAAAAAACATGCACTACTACAGTGTTCAGAAAGGTATCTGGACAATATGTCAGGCTAATGGCAGGCGTTAGGTACATGGTTCCCTTGAAAATGAATATGCTGCACCTCATTTACAGGTAAAATGAAGACTATGCACAGGAAACCTCTATACAGTGTTTTAACCAATACATTTGTGCACAATTTTGCCACTAATCTTTAGCCCACAAATAAAAAAAGGCCCATACACTGAGCTGTCTTATGGCACCAGTGGTCACAGGTCATAGCTTTCACAGAAGGGCTACCCTCATCACTTTCCCCTCCCTGTGTACTAATTCTTTCAGCTGACTCCATTATCAGAAGATGTTTCATTCAAATGTTACTGTAATGGCTGATGATGGTCCCCTTATCCATATCAACCTTGGACAATTGGCCCTTTTAGCCCATTCATTAAATCAATGCTGCTGAAATATTTTTTATAAAACCTGTTGGAGGAGGCTATATAATTCATCTTATTACCTTTTCAGCTCTAAAGGATTAAATTATTTGGTGCTACTATTAATGCTTGACCTTGCTTCCCGCTCAGGAAAATGTTTATAGAACAGTCTCTCCTGAATATCTGTACCCTCTTAGCTCCTCATCATTCTGCCAGACAGATTTCTAGCATGTGCCACCTGTTCCGGAAAGATGGATGTTCTGGTGTTTCACTTGTTCCACCTTCTAACTTCAGAGCCTGATCTCTTTTTCTACTTCATCACCTTATCTAATGAGTGTTTTCTCGTGAGCGTGACCGATTCTTTCATGGTGTGGTTGTTTTTAACTCAACACTCATCCTCAGTCTTTTTCTGTCTCTATATGTGTGTATTTGAAATAGCTGTAAAGATGTGGCTGTTATTTCTTACAGTCATATCAAATTTGGGAACCCCTCTAAATTCTTTGGCAGAGCTTTCAAAGTAGCAACTTCCTTTTAATACATAACATGACTTATGTAAACAGTAGTATTTCAGCAGTGACATAAAATGTATTGGATTAACAAAAAATATGCAATATGAATCATAACAAAATTAGACAGGTGCAAAAATGTGGGCACCCCAACAGAGATATTACATCAATACTTAGTTGAGCCTACTTTTGCAAATGTAACAGCCTCTAGACACCTCCTATAGACATTGACAAGTGTCTGGCTTCTGGATGGCAGTATTTCTGACTAGTGATGGGCGAATCTCCCGAGATTCGCTTCGCCGAAAAATGTGCAAATTTCCAGAGAAATTCGCGAATTGGTCGAAAAATTTGCGAAACGAGTCGCAGGACGCTTTTGACATGCCAAAAGCGACGCGCGACTAGTTTTTCTGGCGAATTTTCGCAAACCAAAATTTCGCTGGCGATTCGCGAATCACGGGAATTCACCGCGAATTCGCCCCTGGCGAATAAATTCACCCATCACTATTTCTGACCATTTGTCCATACAAAATCTCCAGTTCAGACAAATGTGATGGCTGCCGAGCATGGACAGCCTGCTTGAAATCATCCAATAGCTTTTCCATGATATTCAAGTCGTGGGACTGTGACAGCCATTCCAGAATATTGTACTTCTCCCTCTGCATAAATGCCTTTGTAGATTTCGAAGAGTGTTTAGGGTCATTATCTTGTTGGAATATACAACATCTGCGTAACTTCAACTTTTGACTGATGCTTGAACATTATCCTGAAGAATTTGTTGATATTGGGTTGAATTCATCAGACCCTCGACTTAAACAAGGGCTCCAGTCCCTGAACCAGCCACACAGCTCCTCAGCATAATGGAACCTCCACCAAATTTGACAGTAGGTAGCAGGTGTTTTTCTTTGCATACAACAAGTGACTATTTGTGGCTTGAGTGCAGAAAGGGCTTCTTTCTTATCACCCTGCCATACAGATGTTCTTGTTCTGAGTTGTAGAACAATGTACAGATACAGCAAGATGTTCTTGCAGGACTTTGGAGGTGATCTTTGGGTTGTCTATAACCATTCTCACAATGATGCAGTTTTCTGCTGATATGAGTACTGGCCCGGGGATTTCAGGTAAGTCAATACAAAGACTTGGGTGTGCCTAACATTTGGCACCCCCAAGTGCACCAAGCCTTTCCTTCTCCTTTTCCTTCTACCTTTTCTTATGATTAGACACACCTGCCTATGAAGTTCAAGGCTTAAGGAGCTAATCCAACCAATTTGGTGTTGCCAATAATACGTATTGAGCAGTTACATGCATTCAAATGCAAATTTAACAGAGTACCCAAATTTTTGCACAGCCAGTTTTTCACATTTAATTTCATACAACTAAATAATGATCCCTTAAAAATCTTTCTTCCAAAAACACCTCGGAAATGAAAGACATACCACTGTTTTTTTATTGAAGGTGGAGTAAATTATTATGCAGACTGAGATGGATTCCCAAACTTTTTCATATGACTGTAAACCAGAATACATCTGGTTTTAAGTGCCTGAAGAAGTCCCTTGTGCAGTACATAAAAGTCTAACCTTGCCCCCAGCTTCTTAAGCAGGGAGGACAGAGGGCATGCAGGGAGGACAGAGGGCATCCTTTGGTCTTTCAGTCTACCCATATACCCTATTACTTAATACAAACCTTACAGCAGCAAGAAATGAGCAAAGGATCCTAGGATGTTAGTACCTAGCATCCTAAGCATAGTGTTGTAGTAAAATTCCTGATTTTCATTTTTTGCACTAGGAAAAAAACAACAACATCTTTCTGAATTTTGCCACGCGTTTTGTTTTGCTTTGCTTTGTTTGTGCAGGAAAAAAGCCATAATAAGAATTTTCCCATGCATTTTGTTTTGCTGAAAAAACAAGTTTGTTTGCACTGGTAAAAAAAAACAGAGAACAAATGGACACCTTCCCTTGACTCCAATGCAATTGGGTAAATTTTTGCAACATTTTGCAAATTTGCTAATTTTTTTTCACGTTTTCACAAATTCTTCACATTTATTTCTGCTTACCTGTAGAGAAGAACAAAATTGCCAAAATGTGCTTTTCTGAAAAAATTGCAAAAGTATGGAAGCATTGTATTGAGCCAATTTTTTCTTGCATTTTTCACGTTAAAAAAAAACAGTTTTTTCCAGCTTTGCAAAATGCATGGCAAAATTGTAGCATAGTATTAGGCAAAAAAAAAATGCTCATCCCTATTCATCTGTCATAGATCATAAAGTATGGCACTAGGTGTGGAGAGCTTACTACCAGTGCCATAGATTTTACATTTTGGGGTTCTCCTTTGAGCTAAGAGTTGTCTGTTAACAATAGCACTATGATGGAAAGGATTAAAGAACATGTGAGAAATAAAGAAACCTGAGATAAATAACAACAGGGAGTATTGAAAGATATTGGAAAGATAGTTGCTGCTAAAGGGGACACATTTTTCATTTGCGCTATTCTTCAGGCTTCCTATCTTGTAGTCTATTAAGAACACAGCAGGGAGGATCTCTTGTGCACAGAATCTAGAAGGTTGGTTGACAAACAGAACGGTCACTAATTAGAAGCCTAAGGCTGGGGACAGACAGGGAGATTCGGGGAGATTCTTTGTCATTTCAACTAGCGACGGACAGGGAGAAGGAAGTTCGGGGAGATTGTCGCCTGCTATTAAACGCCAGGCGACAGAATCTCCCCGAATCTCCCTGTCTGTCCCCAGCCTTAGGCAAATTAAAAAGAAAAACAAACAATTGCTTAAAAACAATGTGAAATGGATGTGAGATAGTAAGAATCACTCACCCTCAGCATTGGTCCATTTTGAAAGACATGAGGTTCATCACAAACCACACAATATTCATTTAAGACAGGTATTCTCTGTTCAGCAAATTCTATTGTCTGGAGAAATAAAGCAAATGTTAATTATAATGCAACTACTAAAGCCTACACTTGTTATATTTATTCTACTCATTACTAATAACTTACCTGAACTAGAAAGCCATTACCTCGCACCGGAACATTTTTTGCACCATTGTTTGGCTAAAAAAAAATCAATACACATATTGGGGTTTTAACATTATGCTTCAGAAGGAGAATCATATTTGTAAATTACATCTAAAATGAACCACACATTTTTTAAATCTTCTTTTGTAAAATATGCACAGTGTCATCTCATTGATCTTTTGTCCAATAGAAGAAGTAACAGAAGGGACAAATGGGACAAAACTTAAAACCAGGTAAATAAACAATAAAAGGCCATAAATCAGTCAGGAAACCAACAAACATATTTGGCAGCAAAATATAGAAACAAAACATAG
>CM044432.1:179429289-179453868 GCA_024363595.1 Xenopus borealis
AGAGGACATGTTGAAAAAGTATAATCAGTGCTATTCAGACCTTTAAACTGATGATGGGTATGAATTAGAATACTTACATAATTGCCCAGAGCTAATTTTATTTGCCAAGTTACTTTTCTGGGGACAGAATCTTTTGAAAAAGTTGTTCTGCCTACCTTGTGAACCTATACCTATAAGTATTCTGATACATATGACTCCTCACTGTAGGCCACCCTCTAGGGGAGGGTATAGGTGTGCCTGAAGCAATTAATTAGCTGTATTTATTTACCATCTCACGGTGCTGTCTGTACTGTTGCTGTTGCAAACATATTTTCTGCACACTTTTCATTATATTAACTTATGTCTGTGCCAAGTCCTTAGTTATTCATTTCCCTGTTGTATGCAATATATAAATTATATAATAGGTGATAAAAGTATTGTATAAATATATGAAATGGACTAAAACACTCACACTTTTCAGAAATCTCACACTGATTTTTAGCATTTAAACCACTGCCTATTAGAATATTTCTGGTTAAATCTGCTAAAGCCGAGTAATTCTAACAGCTGAAATGAAACATAAAAATGTAAAGGTGTATACCGATATACGCACAGCAGCTTGTGATGATGAAGCTGGCGTTAAGATACCAATCAGCCCTGAGGTAAGAGAGAGCCTCCTGCCCTCTGCTATAGGTTCTTTCAAGAGGTCCATTTTGGATGGTTTAGGGGCATTGCAATATGATTTGCTGAGTAATTTGTGGTTCTTAAGTCCATCTAATTCTTCCATGCGAAGATTACTAGAGTAAGACCTGCTTAACAGTTTATGGGGCTTCAAGGTGCTGTTGTGCTCACATTTGGGATCTCCAGAACAAGAACGACTTAGCAGTTTATGGTGCTTTACTGAGATGCATTCCTCTTGTTTAATGACTGTTGAACAGGGGCGGTTCAAAAGTTTGTGTGATTTTACACTAATTGTCTGTTCAGCTCTAGGATCACTTGATAACGAACGACCAAAGCTTCTGTGGGATTTTGTGTTACACACATCATCAGCTTTCACTGTGCTAGAGCAAGTCCTTCTCAGAAGTTTGTGAGCCTTTGAGATCCCATCATGTTCAGACTTTAGTTTTACTTTACTTTTCCCACACCCAGGAGGAGGATAACTAGGCGACCTGCAAAGAAGCAATTTATAAGTGTACTGAAATAATTACATTCTTACATTGTAAATAAATAATTTAAATGTAAATGGAACATTAGCATTACCCAATACCACTTTTACATACATCAGACACAACAGACTGTATGGACAAGCTATTGCTTTGAATCGTTGGATTTCACAGTTGATCAAGACAAATACTTAAGCAGATTAAAAGAAACCTGGTCATACATCAGGTCTTTACTTGATTCTTCTTGCCCAAGTGGTAGGCCAAACAAGGCTTACCGCAGCAAGTCCACATACTACCACACAGAATATATGGAAAAGCTATTGCTTTGAATTGTTGGATTTGATATAGATGAAGTCAAAGGGGAAGATTAACTAAAGGGTGAAGTGGCTGTCACCAGCAAAAATTTGCCAGAAATGCAGTCCACACGGACATCGCCAATTTACTAACAGGAGTAGAGGACAATTCACTAGAGAAAGAGTACATCTCTAACGAAGTTTCACACCTTTTAGCCAGGTGACTTTTCACTCAGGCAAATGATCGCTACTCTGCAAATTTTACATAAAGTTAACTCTTTTTCTAGAGTTTCCTTGGACCTAATTTCTTGATATCCATATGAGTCGTGGTCTGAGCAGGAGCCCAGGAGGTCTGCACAAGTGAGGAATAATTTAATTGCTATATATGGTACAACTGAAAACTCCTAATTACTTCTATGGAACCTCAACAGCATTTACTTGGAGCCGTTTTCTGTTAGAGGTTTTTGTGGTTTTTACACTTATTAAATCTCAAATTTTTAGAGTTTGAGAGAACTACAAAACAATGTGAATTTTTAGACAAAAAAGATTTATGGAAAAAAACCCAAATGTTAGTAAATTGGCCCCATAGGGGAAAATTTACTAACAAATTGGTGTTTCCCTACATGGACAAAACTGAAATAGAGCAGTGAGCCATAACCAATAATCAGTTATATTTATTATACTTTTTGTCATTCTTCCTGCAGCTGTAAAGTATCCCCTACTGTATTTCAACAGTGTCAGTATCAGAACTACCAGCTAGTAAATAGCACAATAATACAAGGGGATTTGTAACAGCAACCATATTAGGAAAGCCCAGTACAATAAATAAGGTCATCTGACTTTCTGGGACTTTATTATACCATGAAACAGCTAACATTGACATATGACTTTCTTTAGGTTTTTGCTGAGCAATCAAGACCATTTTTTTAAATTAAGAGTGTATGAAGAAAAGGCACAGAGGACACATTACCTGCGCAATGTAGAAAAAATGTGCAGAGGGGACTTCACCTTCTTATCAGACACTTTCTTGTGCGGACAGTTGGATTTTTCTTTACTCTGTTTCCACTGCTGAGTTACAAATGTCTGCATGATTCTGTATAAGCAACAAAAGCAAATATCATATTTTGTTGTTAGGAAAACATTTCTACATCAAGAATGTGACATTTACACCAAGAAGAGCTACAAGAGGCTTAACTCTGAGCCGAAAACATGAGTAGCAATAATGAGAACTCAGCAACAGCTGGAGGCATTGGAAATGCATGTGTGTGTCTTCAGGAACTGGGTACTAAAGGAACAATTAAGTGTGAAAATAAAAACTGGATAAATAGGCTCTGTAAAATAAAAAATGTTTCTGATACATATAGTTAGCCAGAAATGTAATGTACTGTATAAAGGCTGGAATGACTAACGTCCTGCTTTACAGCAACTTTTAGGGTGTTAGTCAGCAACTCCTCTTCACTTCCTTCTGTTACAATGGTTCAAACTCTTTGCACCATTGATTGGAACAACAGGAACGTGGCCATGCCATGTGTGGTGCCTAGTCTGTTTGATTATTGGGTTGATATGGAGGTGACCAAAGTCACATTTAGTTCCAGCTGATCTGATGCTTCCCTGATAAACATTTCAGTTCATGTTAAACATTCCATGTTACACTTGAGTAAGGGTACCACTCTGGGCCTGAAAGATGTTGTGTCAGCAAGTCTGAAATAAACCTCACTTTAGCAGTAATCTATTCTGTCAAGTACCTTCACTTCTACAATCAATGGCAACTTATCCAAGGCGAGTGATTATGTCTTTAAAGGATTGATGCACTTGGTGAATACACAGCAAAGGTAGTGTGCTGGAAGATAACCACTGTTTTAACCTCTGTCAGGTTTTACATTTTCAGGGTGAAGTATTTTATCACTTTTCATAAAAGTATGAAAGGTACAAGTCTACTGATTATGAGGCTTGAACTTCCCCCTACCATAAACCTCTCTAATCTTCCAGGCTTTTTCCCACTCCCACCCTGCGATGCGCATTAATGTAAAAAAAAACCTTTAAAAAATTCTCTGCTTAAATTCAGTGAAGTGCAGAGGAGCTCCCGGGTCACCATCTTGCGGATCTTCACAACTTTGGGTCTGATTTTCTCAAGGTCAATTGAAGCCGATTCCTGACTTGGCCCAACTTTGCATGTGCCGGCAGACTTCGTCTTTGAAAAGACACAAAGATTACGCCAAGATCCAGAAGGTGGCAACCAGGAGCTCTGCTGCACTTCCCTAAGAATCAGCATTTTCAGTTTTTTTTTTTACAATAAAACACATAGGGGAGGTCAGGGGAGGCAATGCCTGGAAGTTTAGGGGGGCCTATGGTGTGGGGTATAGTTCTCCTTTAATGCCATAAAAGCTGAAGTAAGATCACCTAAAGAAAAGTAGGATCATGATTTTACAAATAGATAAATTAAAAAGGACATATCATTCTTGAGTATAGTCTTACTTTTTCAGCTGATGCCCCAAACCAAATTTCTCCTTTGTGGAAATCTGAAACACGTCCACTGTAGGAACTGGAACAATAACAGAACAATTCAATAAACAACCAAGAGAAGTAGAAGAGTGTATATGTATTTATTGGTTGCTTTACAAATATTACATTCTGTGTTGGGATCCTGTTTAATATTCATGGATTGGTGGGAATATTTTTCATCCTTTTTATGAAATGAAGAAATAACAATGAAGCTTAACTGAACTGAAATAACATGTCCACGAAGAAGCCAATAAAACCTCTTCTTACCTATTCAAAAATAAATAAATAAATAATATATAACAGGTACTTACATATGTATAGGAAGAACCTTGAACATTACCATTTAGTAAGTGTTCAACCTAACCAAATCCAAACCCGGGTAAAGTCATGTGACAATCGTTTTTTGTTCATAGATGTTAGTATGACTTTCTCTCTAATTTTGAATAAGCAAATTATGGATGGTTTTCAGGTGAATGCTATGATGGCTTCAACATTAAAATTATTCTGTACATCCCTAATTTTTATGCTGTATAATGAAATTCTTGAATGATCTAGTTTATTTCCCACACAGAAATAAAAGAACCGAATGTTTTTAATGCAATTAAATAAACTGAAAATAAATAAGAAATTAGGGTAGCAATCGCTTGTTATTTACTACTGTTCTAAATAAACATGAAAAGCACTGGCGCTTACCTGGGCCATTTAAATACTGTGTCAGGGAACAATGCAGACGCACCACTATAGGCTCTGTTCGGATGACATCCCAAGCAATAGCAATTTCTTCCTGGTAGATGATAAAATAATTGTAGTATTTCATTTTAATTTTAAAAAGAATAAAAATAGACATCTTTATCTTACACTTGTATAATAAGGCCCCTTATTAGAGCTGAACAATGTTCTAAAAAATACAAAAACCTCGAAAATCACAAAAAAAAATGTTTTTAAAACCTCTGAAAGTTCACATGAATTATAAGTGATCCATTGACTTCTATAGGACTACACTAACTTTTACTTAGCAAGGCTTTGCATTAAAGGTTTTTATACTTAATAAATTCTGATATTTTTTAGCAAAATAGGAAAACCACAAATTGCAGGTGAGCAGCTAGTAAGTTTGCTTAATATCTTTCACCTAGCCATTATCCCTTCCCAGCAATCTTATTGGTTGGGAGGGGTCAGCCAATCAGGGCCATTCCGAACCAGTCCATCCCTCCTGTCACTGGTTCTTCACCCAGTTCATCCTGCTCCATCCAGCTTCAGTCTGTCCTTGACTCTATGCCTGCTCCAACCTGTTTTCGA
Source organism: Xenopus borealis (assembly GCA_024363595.1). Taxonomy (NCBI): domain Eukaryota; kingdom Metazoa; phylum Chordata; class Amphibia; order Anura; family Pipidae; genus Xenopus; species Xenopus borealis. Next base: position 179,434,523 of record CM044432.1, read on the forward strand.
GTCTACAACTGCTCCGTCCCGCTCCAGCCTGTTCTTGCGTCCACCTCCTCTTTCCCATTCCAGCCTTTTCTTGATTCTTGATTTTCTTGATTCTACTCTGTCACTATCCTGTTCCTGATCTTCAGTGTCTCCTTTCTCAGTTTCTGTTGGTCCTTAACAGCTCCTGCCTTAAAGGAGAATTCAACCCGTAACTAAAAAATACCCTACCCCCTACCCTATGTAGACCCCCCTTGCTCCTCCCCCCAGCCTAGCTGCACCCTAGATTCAGGGATCACAGTTCACATCAGCTATCTTCCGGGTATTCTTCTGGCACTTCAGCAATTTTGGCGCATGTGCAGTTGTCACAAACTGGTAAATTGCTCCAACTGCGCATGAGCCAATACACTGGTCTCAGTTTCAGCGTATTGTGGACAAGAAGATGGTTACCGTGAACTGTGATACCTGAATCTGCACTAAGGAGTAAGTCAAAAGTGAGGGGCGGCAATTAGGCTGGGGGGGTCTATGTAGGGTAGAGGATAGGGTTTTTTTTAGTTATGGGTTGAATTCTCCTTTAAGAAGTCACTGCTTCAGCTAAGAAATCCTTTACAACAATGTAAAAATGTATTAAGGAATCATTTTTGAGGATCAGTGGTTAGCAGTGCTGTCTGTGTGGGTTTCCTCCAGGAACTTCTGTTTCATGAAAAAACATACAGGCAGGCTAGCAGGTTCCTACTAATAATGCCCATTCTTTGAAGAAAGTTGTGCAGAGGCTATTAAATATACCTGAATCTCACTCTGTGTGTCAGTTAATATGATTATCAGTTAATATGATTAGTCCCTTTGATGCACAAAAGTCACCTGCCTTTCAGTGAATATGTTGGCATTCAGCAGGTCTCACTGTGAGAATGAGGTGTTTGAAAAAAGGTTATTTTAACACAAATCAGTGAATAAATAACCTTGACATATCTGTGCTTTTATAAAATATTTAACAGTTATTTTTTAGGTTAGAAATACAAAGCCATTATATTCTGAGCTATAACTCTTAGCTTTCCTTTGGGCCAACCTGCCATAGGTGATGCTTGTTTCATTATATCTACTGTATTATTGGTGCTGTCCAACATATTTTGTGCTGGTGCTGGATTTTATACAGTATTGTGTCAACTATGCATATTATCATAAATTATGCCAGACTCTGCTTCTGACTGCATGCTGAAATAACATCTGGGAAGAAGGACATTACATGCGTGTTCCAGAAGATACAGAAGGGAATAGCCAGGAATTACCGAGTTTGTGTTAACAGGTCACATATAGCTTAAAGAGGCATTATAGCCATTTGTTGAACAATGGATAAGGTTTATATTGTTTTAATCATGAAAAGTTTTCAGTTTTGGTTATTTTTTTTTAGATAAAAAGGGCAAACAAAGCAAGTGAAGCTACTCATGTTTGGTTCTTGCGAGGTAGATAATTTGATTATATAACCTCCTCCCTTTGTTTTGGCACACAGATAAGCAGAATAACATTATTCAGGGATTTATCAATGCCCTGGTTATTCATTTATCTATATTGCATGAGCCAAACATGGAGTAGCTTTATTTTTCCCTGTTGAGTAAAAAAAAAAAAAAGACTTTTTTATATGTAATAAAACAAATAGGCAAAAAGTATATTCTACACAAACCCTATTCATTGGGCTCATGATCAATGCGGTATTATACTGCCTCTTTAAACACTCTATGACCTATAACCCATAACAACAAAAAAATCTCATGTTTATGAATGAAATGCAGAAATGTTTTGCTGTACTGAAAATGTATTAAAGAGATGTTTGTTAACAATATGAGTTATATTTTGTATGCCTTTTGATTGGTTTAGTATTCATGCAAATATAGTAGATATATTTATATATAGCTTATTTTATAAACATTTAAATATTTGTGCCGATACCAAGCGGAATTAAAGCATATGTTCACTTGTCTTACTATGTTAACTGCCATAATTTCATAGAAATAAGTCCTTGACCAGTGGGAATCTAGTTGGAAATTAAGCCAAGTGGGCAAGTAAAGGTTTCTGTGCCATATTAAAACAAACAAACGTCAACTGAATCACTAGCCTAGAAATTAAATCTCATGGTTCATATTGTTAACACTATAGACGTACTTTGCCAAAATAACAAACAAAGGATCCCATGCTATTGTGTAGTAGATATTTCCAATATATACACAGGAGATGAATAAAAATTATATATGCCCACATTACGTGTGAACAAAAACATTATCAGCTAACTGTAAGATGCACATTAACTGTAATAATCCAATGCCCTAAGGCTTCAATACAAATCTGAAAAGCCTCTGGTCCCTGCTGATCAAACAGCAAATTCAATGACACTCAGAAAATCTATGCTAATTACTGTGATTACGATAATTGCTACATGTCTGATGCAGTCATTTTTATTCTGAGCCAGTTCAGGGTTTTTTTGTTACCATTATAAGATGTCAACACTATTTTTATTTACAAAAATGAGTTGAACATGGTTTTCCTTAAATAATCTGATGAAAATGGGTAATAACGTGGTCTAGAAGCAATCCTGGTGTCCATTAATGTGAAAATAATACTGATTTTCCTTGGTCAGCTGTATCTGGCAGGGAACTGTACTGTACAATATGATAGAACAAATAATGATTTTTTGTTATTATTTCCTTTTTCTCAGAAAAATAAAACAGTACCTTGTATTTGATTTCAATTAAGATACAATTAATCCTTATTGTAAGCATAACAATACTATTACTGTTTAAATTATTTTTAAAGTAGATTTAAGGTATGAGAATCCAAAATTATTGAATGACCTCTTATCTGGTCCCAAGCATTCTTGAAACCAGGTCCCATACTTGTATGCATTATATCAAGGGCAATGTAAGCTTGATGCAACATAAGTAGTGATGGGCGAATCTCCCGAGATTCGCTTCGCAGAAAAATTAGTGAATTTCCAGCGAAATTCGCGAATTGGAGAAAAAATTCGTGAAACGAGTCGAGCGTCGTTTTTGACGCGCGTCGCGTCAATCGCGTCACGTCGTTTCCGTCGCGTCGTTTTCGGCAAATTTTTTTTTTGCGAATTTTTGCTGGTGTTTCGTGAATTTATTCGCCAGCGGCGAATCGCGGGAATTCGCCGCGAATTCACCCCTGGCGAATAAATTCGCCCATCACTAAACATAAGTGTCTGAGGAAAACCATCTCTTAACTCTTAACTCTTAACTCTTAATTGAAGGATACTACCCGGGGGGCTTCTTCAGTTTCTTCCCAATCCTTAGCCTTGTCTACAAAGTGTAAAGTACTTAGCTCCCATTTACTTCTGAATGTAAATTGACTTACCTTTTACCTTTTACCCTTCCTTTATACACAGAATCACTCCTATTACAATAAACTGAGGCAGCTAGGCATTTGTAGAAGGAACTCAAATATTTCTGGCCAGCAATAGTAAGGTAATATAATAATAATATATAATATAATAGTAAGCACTGCAAGGTACTGTAGCAAACACCCTGTGATGTAAAAAAAAATGCCCAAATATTTTCAGGTGATTAACTTACATCAAGGAAGCTAGCATCAATATGTAGATCAATATCTACATCATCAATTGCTCCATATTCCCTAAAAGACAGAAAAAACACAAAACATTAATAATAGTCGCCATATCTGTCATTTTGTTTGTGTAAATAATACATTAATTGTAAATATTAAAGTTATTGTAAATATGAAACCTCAATAAATAATACATGTATTCATTCAACAAATGGAGCACAGTTGTGGTTTAACTGTCAAAAGGAGCTTTTTTAATGATTTACAGATACCAAGTTAAAGAGTTTCAGATAGTTCACCAGAAATAACTTTTTCCAATTACTTTCTATTTTTTATGTGTAAAAAAATAAATAATGGAAAGTAATTGATAAAAGTCTTTATTTCTGGGGAACAATCTAAAAACAACTAAACTGAAAGTGTTTGAACCCCTTTAAAACCCCCCTTTAAAAACATATTTTCATGTCTTCCATATCAAAGCTCCATGGAAATACATGAAAGGACTTGTGATTCAATAAGAGAGTCACACAGCCAAGAATAAGTCGGGGCACATCATTCTACACTGGTATCTTTTTTTTCTGAAGGACCTACTCTTTGACATACATCTGAATGCAAAAGATAATGTTGAGGCTTTTCGTTAGGTTTAGCAGTTACATTTACTTACAGAGGCCTACTATATATGTAATGACATAGGCATGCCATGCATATATATGTTCTAAAAAAAAAAGGGGTGTGTAAGTAGCCACATGACTGGGAACAGTGTCCTGAACTTCATCATGTCAATTTCTAACCCTCTAAATTAAAGGAACCATCTTTCACCATTGAAGTAGACCACTGGGTTTGTGTAAGGTGGGAGGAAGAATAAGATCAAAGACTGCAGTATAGCAGCCCATCTGTGGCTACACATTGACATCTGTGGGACACTCTAGGTAAATCCTGCCAGTTTGGGGAACTAACAGTTATGAATATATGCTTAAAATGTCACCAAAATATTGTGCTAAATGCAAATATAATGATGGAAATATCATATCACTGAGCTCTATGTTCTTGTCCTTGATAAATAAACAGTGCCTATGAGTTGCGTTAACCAGTTACAATGCTCTATTTGAAGCAGACCTTTGGATATGGTAGGCCTTCTTCTGGATTTGAGAGTGTTTAGGGTGTTATACTTATTGGTAAGGCAGAGATGCAGAGATGGGGGTTCCCATTTGATTCCAACCAGGGCACTATCTGTAATTGTGTTTGGTAGAATAACTTTCTGCTGCTGACTTTTCTGTGACTGTAATTTGGGCTGTAATCTGCTCTAGAGCTGGGACTGCTGTGAATAATACTCTTTAAACCTTGGTGAAACATGTTATCAACCTTACTTTCTATATAACTATGTAGATGTACGCTAAGAACTTGCATTTACATATTATCGAACTTTTTGTGCCCATTTGGGCCAGTTTATCAAACCCAAGTAATAAAAAATGCTGTATTGCTCATGCACAGTTGTTTGTGATCACATAAAAAAAATTATGCCTAAGAAATAAATTCAGCAGTTATGACAATCCTGTTTGCAATAAAGAGAATTACCTGAGAGAAACAGCACTGAGCCCATAGATCTCTCTCACCGCTGCCAGGTCAGCTTCCAACAGAGGGTGTTTGTGCAGTTCTCCATCATAGCTCACCTACAGGAAATGATGGAACAGCTTGACATGACAACAGGTTGGGTGATGAATACCAGCTGAATTCACAGGATTCTATAATCACTAAGCCTTCAAGAAAGACTGTAGCTAAAAAAAGATCTCCTTTATCAAGCATAGTTTGTAGAATTCAGAAAGAAAAATAAAAGAAAAAAGTTAGACATCTGTTCTACTCTTACAATGGCTCATAAATGAAAGGGTCTCGTTAAGAAACAGTCATTTAAATGACCGTATTGGTGTTGCTTGGAATGCACATTAGTCATTTCAGCAATATATATGACCTGCATATCACAGAAGTGATTAAAAACAGCAAAAGTAATTTTTAGCAAAAATTTGTGGACAGACCAGTGGCTAGAATTTATTTGCAGAATTCATGCAGATCTTCTAAAGAAAGATAAATGTAACAGATACAGTGGTTCTTCATCTGAATTAAATAATGCTATTGTCTCGCAACTGAGTGATACATAAATAGTCATCACCAAATCACTAGGGGGCAAATTTACTATTATTCACCCAAAAATCCCTCGATTTTGTTCGAAATTCGATAAGCATTCGACTATCAAATGCTTATCAAATAGTTTTAGGCTATTTTTTCCTCGATATTCGATTTCTCGATTAAATCGTACGATCGAATACCGGTTGTTCGATTTCACCTAAAAATTGTACTTTTTCCTTCGAGCGCTCAAAAAATTCGTATGATTCGAAAGATGGAGGCATTCGATCGTACGAATGGTATTTGAGCAGGTGTTTGTAAAAGAAGCCACCATAGGCTTCTATTGCTATTCAGTAGATTCAATCTGGCAAAGTAGGCAGTCAAATAAATTTTAAAGTCCTTCTGTCATCGAATGGTCGAATGGTCGAATAGCCGATCATTCGATCTATTCGATCATTCGGATTTTCGGTATTCGATGATCGAAGTGGCCAAATTTGCATATTCGAGCCTCTGAAAAAAATCGGAATTCGATTAAATTCAATCAAACTTCGATCCATTCACGTGAATTTTGTAAATTTGCCCCTAGGTGTTCCTTCAATAATCAGATTGTTTGGATGGACAGATTAGCTGGATAGATTAGATGGATCAATTAGATAGATAGATAGATAGATAGATTAGATTAGATAGATTAGATTAGATTAGATAGATAGAAGATAGATAGATAGATAGATAGATAGATAGATAGATAGATAGATAATAGTTTCTATATATATATGCAATAAACTGAGCTTCATGCTGGAACAATGGACAGAAATATGATTTCAAAGCGTATTGTTCATTTTCGTTATGGTCTTAATTTGGTCTCGATGTGGATGAGTGGTTCTACAAGCAAATTGCCAATAAAATGACATTGCAAAGGTTAAAGAGATGTGGTTTGCAGCTATACTGCTATCATACACTTTTCACAAATAGCTATATCAGGATATATTAGCAGGCTGTATTCACAAATGAAAAAGAGAAACTCTCAAAAGCCATACAGAATTGTCTCCTGGCAAATATCTTCTAAAGCTTTTGGGGCAACTTCTTCACCAGATGAAATTGTTTTATCTAAAACAAAAAACTTCCTAGGAAAAGTTTTTTAGAGGGTTTTTCAATTAACAGTACAGGTATGGAACCTTTTATGCAGAATGCTCAGGACCTGGGATCATTTCTTTATTTGGATCTTCATTAGTGATCGGCGAATCTACCCCGTTTCACCGAAAAAATTAGCGAAACGAGTCGCGGCACGTTTTTGACGCGCGTCACATCATTTTCTTTTCGTTGCGTCAAAAACGACGCACGACTCGTTTTTTTTAAGCAAATTTTTTTCACCAAATTTTTGCTGGCGTTTGGCAAATTTATTCGCCAGCGGCGAATCGCAGGAATTTGTCGCGAATTCGCCCATCACTAATCTTCATATTTTAAGTCTAAAAAATCATGTAAACTTTAAATAAACCTAATAGGCTGGTTATTCTTCCAATATGGATCAAGTACAAGGTACTGTTTTATTACAGAGAAAATCATTTTTTTAAATGTGGATTATTTTGATAAAATGGAGACTATGGGAGATGGCTATCCTTTCCTGATAACAGATCTCATACCTGTACTGTATTTGAAAATAGAGATATATATACTAGCAACTGCAGTACCAGTCTTTTTAACCAATTTCAGTCAACACACTGATGCTTCCAATTAAAAATCTTTTGGAAAGAGGCAAAATAGGAAGGACATTTATAAAAAAAATAAGTTAAATAACTGTTTGAAAGGGAGAGCCCATACTATAACATACAAATGCCATTCAGGCTGTATTTCTGCTTTGCTAAATATAATCAGGGTTTTTTTCTCCCATCAACAGGATTCTAATAAGATCTGATGTGTTCCATACAGCTAATTCTATAGGACTCATGCTAAGATTGCAGACAGCTAGATTTTTTTTATTTTTTAAATAAAAAATTCTGGTCAAACTAGAATCCAAGATTTTACCTTATTTATTACTACAAAAACCTTGATTCCATTAAATGGCTCTGGTAAAAAGTCTTGCACAATTTATTCTGCCTTCTTGCCCGAAAAGTCCAAAAAGGTTGGATTTTCGGAATAATTCTATGCAGACCACAGACACTGCAAAATAGGATAGGGACCTCTGCCATTGACTTATACACCACCTCAGAAGGTCTGAGATGGCGGATTTTTGCAGCATTGGGCTTTAATAAATCTCGAAAAATTTGAGTTAAAAAAAAAAAATGAAAAATTTGAGTTTTGCCCCAAAAAGTCAGAGCGACTTTATTTAAAAAATAAAGCAATCACTGCTTCACTGCACACTCTCACTCTGTGCTCTGAACATCATAATAAATTCCATTCAATTATAAAAAAAATATTCAATGCCAGAACTCCATAAGAGATCGCTACTATGCTCTGCCATCGCTCATCAGCATTTTGTCATTATATCTACCACAGAGTATTAGGCTGCCTCTACCTGCAGAGATTATGGCCCCAAATTCTGCTACGAGCAGGAGCTGCATCTCCCACCATTAGAGAAGTTCAGCAGTGCTGCTGGCAGCCATGAATCTACATTGTGTCGATGCAGGTTGCCGACTAGCACCAGCAGCAGTAGCATCTGAATCAATCAACCCACCTTGCAGTCACAGAAGAGAAACTCCTTTCTCCCTCTTCTAAATTTACCTGTGCAGTACTCTTGCAAACTCCTACAGCTGTTGTGACAAATAAAACTCAAAATACATTATCATATATCCACTGTTTTGATCCAGAGGAAGGCAAAAAACTGCCTAAATCTAGTGCCAATTATGCCTCAAGAGGGAAAAACTCCTTCCTGTTCCCAGTGGTGATGGTAAATATTCCCTGGATTAAGGATTTTCCATTTGTTTAAAGAATGAGTAACAAGTATCAAAAAAAAAAAAAATTGTAAAAAATGTGTTAGTATGCTGTACATTGAATAATAAACACCAAGACAAATTAAACTTTAAAATTGCAAAGCCTTTATTAAGAAATAACGTACTGAAACTCTTCTCCTGTTCAGAAAAGGCGTCAGGGTGATGATCCATTGTGCAGCACTCTATTTCTCCTCCCCTGGCTATCTCCCATATTGTCCAATATAAGGGACACACTGGAAGAAGACGGGGGAGCTGTGCATTGCCTTGCTGCTTCTGGAGAGGTAATGTCCGTGTACACAGGTCCTTGGTGAGATCCAATGGCACGAGAATGGTGCCTAGGGTTGCCACCTTTTCTAAAAAATGTTTACCGCCAGCGGGGGGCGGGGCCAAAAAGGGGCGGTGCATGATGTCAAAGGGGGTGGGCCTATGACGTTTTGGGGGCATGGCCACGACGCTGCGCGTTCAACAAGGGGAGGAAAGGTAAGTATTCAGGGGATTGGGGGCTGGCCGATGGGTCTTTTTTAAGGGTATTACAAATTTACCGGCAGCTACATTGCCGGTAAATTTGTAATACCGGCCCCGGCCTTGGCAGGTGTTTTACCGGCTAGGCCGGTAAAATACCGGCCGGGTGGCAACCCTAATGGTGCCTCAAAGCGGGTTGAGAGATAACATTCCGACAGTGGCTGCTTGCACAGCTCCCACTCAATCCTTCCATGGCTGCACATTTCCTGGGATTATTTTTATTCGTGCTTGTTTCATAAACATACATCAAGGTATCCAAAATGCAGAGCCCAGGCGTCGCTCTCCGCGGAGCTCTGCTTGCCGGTCAGGACATAAAACCAGGGTCAGACTGGAAGTGCACTTGAAGGACGGGGTGATCTGTACCAGTCCCGGACTGGCCATTTGTGGGTTAGGGCAAATGCCAGAGGGGCTGCTATAAGGTCCCATAGAAAGTCAGTATTTAGTGGGCTGGTGGGGGCTGTTTGGGCCTCTATGTGGGCTGATTGGGCCTCTGTGTACCTGAAATGCCAGGGCCTATTTTAATTCTCAGTCCAGTCCTGATCTGTACAATATTGCGCTCCCTGATGTGCAGATTCACATCCTGTCAGTACAATATGGGAGATAGCCAGGTCTTTTCTGCCTGTCACCTTTTATGAACAGGAGTGGAAGTGGAGTTCAGGTAAGTTATTTCTTAATAAAGGCTTTACAATTTTAAAGTTTAATTTGTCTTGGTGTTTGTTTTTCGATGTACTGTATACTAACACATTTGAAAAAAATATATATATATTTGATGTTACTGGTCCTTTAACATGAATAACACCATTCACATGCTCCCCTTTATACTGTATAATCGTGTTGAAAGCACAATATAAAAGTGCAGACAGGAAAACGTTTACATCCAGTCATTAAAAGATAATATGAGAACATAAAGAAGAAAAACTTCTGGGGTTTGGAGGGAGGGAAGTTTCTACTTGCTCAAAAGATAAGAAAGTGAACTGCTTCTTCTCCTGACATCACATCCCTCTCTTTCTCAGCCCCCAGCCCAGCTTTCCCTGGCCTTAACTCACCCAATCACAGGTACATCTGATTCTGCCTGTCTCTAAACATAAACCAGTGTAATTTGGCTGCTGGTCATTCTGATCCCTTGTCATGCAGCCCCTGTGCTTATATCTTTCCTTTCTAAGGGGCATACAGTATTTAATTTGTGGTGTAAAAACCGCTGGGATAATACAGCAAACAATTTTTACGTGTTTTTTCTTAGGGGGATTTCCACCAGAAGCTATGTAAAATAATGGTGGCATATCTGGCATTCACATAGTTGCATAGTTGCATAGTTGCATAGTTGAATTGGGTTGAAAAAAGACCGAGTCCATCAACCCCTCCAAATTAAAAACCCAGCATACTGTACATACACACACACACACATCTCCACTCTTTCAAACACAAACCATTTACCTGTATGCCCATAGCTATACTAACTGTAGAGTTTAGTATCAAAATAGCCTTTGATATTATGTCTGTCCAAAAAATCATCCAAACCCCTCTTAAAAGCATCAACAGAATTAGCCATCACAACATCACCCGGCAGTGCATTCCACAACCTCACTGTCCTCACTGTGAAGAACCACCTACACTGCTTCAAATGAAAGTCCTTTTCTTCTATTCTGAAGGGGTGGCCTCTGGTGATCCTCTTTATGGGTAAAAAGGTCCCCTGATATTTGTCTATAATGTCCTCGAATATATTTGTAAAGTGTAATCATGTCCCCTCGCAAGCGCCTTTTTTCCCAGAGAAAACAACCCCAACCTGGACAGTCTCCCCTCATAATTTAAGTCTTCCATCCCTCTAACCAGTTTAGTTGCACTTAGTCTCTGCACTCTCTCCAGCTCATTTACATCCATCCTAAGGACCGGAGTCCAAAACTGCACTGCATATTCCAGATGAGGTCTTACTAGGGATCTATAAAGAGTTACAGTATAATTATGTTTTTATCCCTTCAGTTTATGCCCTTTTTTATGCAGGACAGAACTTTATTTGCTTTAGTAGCTACAGAATGACACTGCCCAGAATTAGACAACTTGTTATCTATAAAAACCCCAAGATCCTTCTCACTTAAGGAAACTCCCAACACACTGCCATTTAGTGTATAACTTGCATTTATGTTATTTTTGCCAAAGTGCATAACCTTGCATTTATCAACATTAAACCTCATTTTCGAGTTTGCTGCCCAGTTTCCCAACTTAGACAAATCACTCTGCAAAGTGGCAGCATCCTGCAAGGAACCTATAGCTCTGCACAATTTAGTATCATCTGCAAAAATAGAGACTGTACTTTCAATGCCCACATCCAGGTCATTAATAAACAAGTGTCAAAAATTACACACAACATGCAGTATGTTCATTTGCTGAACTTAGACAGAGCTATATAAGGGATGAGGCAGTACATTATAGCACTGGTGACATCACAACTGGTTAATAATCAGTCCCTTAGCATCAGCTTCTCTGACAGATGTAACTTCACTTTCGCCTAATAGTCTGATAATTTCCCCTAAGCCTAGCTTCTCAACATCAGCTCAGAACACATTGAGCATGTGCAATGCCACCGACCCTTAGAGGGTGGCCCCTGAACTGATACATCAAGTTGAGTCTAGATAGTACATCATTTTAATCTGTAGTATAATTTAGTTCTCCAATTAAGAGAAATTACAATGACCGTGTACACAGACGGCAAGCTGAACTTGTGTAGAGACAAATTCCCACCTGAGTGCTCAGCCACGTAATGCTTGTACATTGATGTACCTTAATCGATAATTTATAACTTTTAAGCAGATCTGCTGAAGATTTCATTAGAAATGCATTAAGGCTACATTCAAACATAACTTGTATGATAAAACCCTGAAAGCTCATACCATAATTTTAACAAAATAATAATTAAAAATGCATGTTCTTTGAGAATGGCTTTATTTAAAGTACTTTAACATTTACAGTAATATGTGACTTACTTTTAAGTGAGGAAGAAAATGTATTGGCATTAAATATGTATAGTAGCAGGCTGTAAAATGCAAGGACCTTTGGGATTAGCCTTGATTGTTCCCACGCCTAATAAATGGAGATGCCTGATTGGCTGTTTGCTAGAAGTCTATTGATAGCACCAGATGGACATGTATATCTGAATGCAACATTTTCCCCGATGTTGGAATGGAAAGCGAATCTGTAGGGCCTTAATGACTCAAGCAAGTAAATATTCTTAATGGTTGTGGCAAAGGGACATTTAGTATTATTACACCGAAACCAAGGCTAAGAATATAACATTTTAATAATGTCCATTCAGATAAAGATGTCCATCAACAATTAAGTGTAGGGAGTGATTGGTCGATAATTGTAAGGCTCTGATAGTGCTGAAACCCAGGACCTCCTGGTTGTTGGCTGCTCTCCATAACATGTTTCTGTCCTTGTTTCTGTTTGGATACTGTTCCAGTCCTGGTCTCTGTGTCCACTCCACTCCCTTTCACCAGTTCTTCACCTCTTCCATCCCTATCGAGTCAGATCCTGACTTTTCAAGTTCCGTGTTCCTGTACTTTTGCCACCCCTTTTTTGGCTCGTCTGCATAATATCGGTCCTTTCTTGAACGTTTCCCACCTTTTTCTCATTATTGTTCCCTTACTATCTCTTACACCAGTGATCCCCAACCAGTAGCTCGCGAGCAACATGTTGCTCTCCAACCCCTTGGATGTTGCTCTCATTGTCCTCATAGCAGGTGCTTATTTTTGAATTCCAGGCTTGGAAGCAAGTTTTAATTGCATAAAAACTAAGTATAGTACTAAGCAGAGCCTCCTGTAGGCTGCCAGTCCCAAAGGGGCTACCAAATAACCAATCAAAGCCCTTATTTGGCAACCCCATGGACGTTTTCATGCTTGTGTTGCTCCCCCTTGCCTTACACTAATTTCTTTGGATAGATATTCAGCACCCTAAATCCAGAACAAGTGCCTTTGGAGTTGGGAGGAGCCCTCAACTACTCAAATGCGCCAGGTTTTAATATGAGAGGAGCCAAGCAAGAGTTCTGGACAAGCTAAGGTGACACAATCGTTACTAAGGATTTACGACGGAAGGCAACAGTTCAGGAAATAGATGAAAACCGTAGTCAGGCAGGCCGGGGTCGGCATAGGCAGAGTTCATGCAGGATCAGACAGGTACTGGTCAGTACAGGCAGAGCTCAAGCAAGGTCAAACAGGCTGGGTTCGGTACAGGCATCTTTCAAAGGATAGTCAGGCAGCAATGATCAATAGCGGTAGATTTCAGAATAGTCAGGCAGGCAAAGGTCAGTATTAGCAGAGTTCACAGTAGTCAGACAGGCAAGGGTCGGGATTGGCCGAGTTTCAGAATAGTCAGGCAGGCAAGGATCAACACGGGAATCAGAATAGACTAAGTCTAAGTTCACACCCAGATACTAACAAGTTGGACAATGGGAAATAAACACACATTCAAAGCCCCTTTAAATAGTTTTGAAATTTGTTCCAAGGTGCGTGTGCCTAGCAAACCACGGCTCCAGGAGAAGAGGCAGCACCATGCGGCAGGTATTCCCCTGGAGGCTCAGTGGGCATCCCCTCCAGCCCACTAGACCACGAGTGTATGTTACACATATGGTCATCTGGCTGGGCCTATACTTTATATATTTTCTTACCATGACACTGTGACACCCTGTTTTGCTACAGAAGCAATGTAATTTCATTTCTAAGGGGACATTTAAAACATTACAGGGCACATTACTTAGAGATGTGTCTACTGGAACAACACCATACCCACATAGACTCCCCAGAAGCTTGTCTTTTATCAATATGGTTGTCAATATGGTTCCACAGTGTCATAAGCTGCATTGTCGTCATCCCCCCCAAACCTATGGGGTGCCATTTGTCCCAAATACATTCTGTATACAAAACTATCCCTAATACACATAATAAATGTCTCTTATGGTATATGAATCACAAGACAATGGCAAAACAGCAGAAATGCCCCTAACCAAAATGGCCACACAAGCAGGTTACTACAATAAGAATATCCATATCACCTAAAATGATCATATTTATGTTTTGCATAGTTTTCTTTCTCTAGAATCATTATCAGTGCAGCATTATATTTTTCAGCCATATGTAAGAACTGCCAATTAGGAACCTGTAGTGTTTAACAGCAGCCCTTTTAGGAAATGTTTGTTCATGTATATTACTATGCAGCAGAGAGCGCTCTCTATAGCAGGTCAGACAGTATCCTATGCCCTTAGGGATGATGCAGCCATGTGGGACAGAACTGGCAACTTTTCATCTTGTTTGTTATATGGCAATAAGCATTGTTCTTGTTGGTTCAGTAAAGTGACTAACAGTATTGCTTCACAGAATGGTTATTTTATCTGTTTTGTGAAACAAAACTTTCATTTTGTTGAACGGATGAATCCTATACTATAAAATCTTGCTTTCTGTCATAAATATCTTTTTTGTCATTCAAATCTAGCTTGGCATGCACTAGTTACTTACACTATTATATATTCTGTGCAAGTTTTTTTTTACATAATTCATTCTGTAAGTGCATCTGTTACATGGAGGTTATACGTTTGTGAGACAAATTGATTGTTAAAATGTACAGAATGGAGTTTGTCATATGACATCCTTTTGTGCACTAACCAGATTTTGTTCTCATTCTTAAATAGAAATAGGTTGTTTCTATATTTTTTTTATCTGTGTATATGGTCACAAATACTTATATACCATGAGAGACATTCATTCTGTGTATTAGGAATAGTTTTGTATACAGAATGTATTTGGGACAAACGGCACCAATAAACAAGTCTTTCAGTTCTGACAGTAGTGTTGTATTTGGTACCACAGGATTCTCTTAGCATTTCATCTGTTAGATTCCCAAACTCACAGGTAGCAACCAGCTCTCTCAAAGCTGCTACAAAATGTTCTATGGATTCACCATTTCGCTGTCCACGTTGGCGGAATATATATCTTTCAGCAACCACATTTACTTTTGGCACAAAAAAGGTCTTTATAGCAGTAAGAGCTGTTTCATAAGTATCATCAGGTAATAGTAATGTATAGAATATACGCTGTCCCTCTGCCCCCAGGCAGTGGATAAGTAAAGCACGCTTTCTAGCTGCAGAAATCTCCCCTTGGTCAGCAGCAATAATGTAATTATCAAACATAGGGATCCAAGCAGTAAAAGGTATTGTAAGCTCACCAGGGTTTGGTATAAAAGGTGCAGGCTGCTGCAGAGGTAGAAAAAACATCCTTGTCGCCATTTGTTGTGTTTGGTAGCAGAGGATGAGGAGAGTCTAACAGTGCTTTATTAGCAGGTTCATGCAGCCACTACATAACAGCAGCAAGTCTCACCCTCACTTTCAAGCTGTACAGAAAGTCCCGAGCATGCACAGTGACACCTGCAGGCCATTTGCATAAACACCACAAGTAGGATACATTTTTTACATACTCCATATTTTTTCAGCATACAGTATTTATTATTCTTCATTCTTCCACAGCCATGACTCATTTAATGTGTGTTAGCTAATCATTATTGTTTACACAAAATCTAAATAAAAGGCATTGCGCAAGTAGGAGCTAATTATAAGGATCCTGCTCATGGAATTTCCATAAAGATAAATAACATTTGACACCCAGAGATATAAAAATTGAATAGAAAGCTGACAAGGGCAATCACATCAGAGCAGAAATTGAACCTGAATGGAGCTCCAGGAACTCTGCATCAGTTAATTGCATTAGAATTACTGTGCGAGGTCAGCACTGTGTCCACTCAGCACTTTCTTCATAATAGCATTTTATGAAGCTATGTTCAGACCACTAACACTGATATCTATAAAGGGACATACAATGAACACCCCTTGAAATAAAAACCAAACAGTAGAAATACAAAAAATACATATAGAAATACAAAAAAACAATCCTTGCTCCCAAGCTGCCCACAAAATGGGTAATATCCCAGACAGAAATAAATTATTGGTAGACCCAGTTGGTAAATAAATAATAATTATCAAAGACATAAAAGATTGGGGAACTGATTGAGAATCAGCATTAATTATGATTATTATAAAAGTACTTCTATCAAAATCAATATAAAAAAATTCAGGTCTCATAACACCTGTCACTATGTAATCATGCTACCCGTTGTATCAGGTCTTACATAGTGATGGGCAAATTGATTCGCCAGGCGCAAATTCATGGCAAATTCCCCAGCAAATAAATTCGCAAAACACCAGCAAAAATTTGCCTGCTGAAAATTTGCTGCTGTCAGAAAAACGAGACACGTGTAAAAAAAAGCACGACGCGCGCCAAAAATGACGCGACGTGGCGAAAATGATGCCATGCGCGCGTCAAAAACGTGACGTGACTCATTTCGCTAATTTTTCGTGAATTTCACTGGAAATTTGCTAATTTTTTGGTGAAGCAAAACAGCATAAATTCGCCCATCACTAGTCTTACATAGTTCAAATGAAACCCAGCTCAGATACCTACACACACCAACATAAACAATATATACCAATATCTTTATGGAATATAGATTTTATTATCACAACAGATTTGGATATAAAGATATGTCCAAGAAATCATCCAAGCCACTCTTAAAGGCATTAACAGAATCAGCCATCATAACATCACCCGGCAATGCATTCCACAACCTCACTATGAAGAACCACATTCACTGCTTCAAATTAAAGGTTTTTTTTACCTTTAGTCTGAAGAGGAGGCCTCTGGTCAGAGGTTTATATCAAAAAATAGTTCTCCCGCTAGCTGTTAGTAATGCTTTCTAATGTAGTTATGAAGAGCAACCATGTCCCCTTGCAAACATCTTTTCTCCAGATAGAAAACCCCCAACTATCTACCCGCATAATTTAAATCTTCCATCCCCTTAACAAGTTTAGTTGCACAACTCTGCACTCTCTCCAGCTCATTTATATGCAGGTGAGGTTTTACCAGGGACCTACAGTATAAAGAGGCAAAATTAGGTTTTCATCCCTTGAGTTAATGCACTTTTTAAAGTGGACCCGTCACCCCAAACAAATATTCAAAATCAAATTTTATCACATTAGTCAAGCAAAATGAACATTAATTACACTATATAAATTATTTTAATCTTGTTTTCTTCAGTCTGAGAATTCATAATTATAGCAAGTAGGCAGGAGCCATTTTGTGGACACTGTTATTAAGGCAAGCCTTGCATCATCTGAGAATCTTGTTTGTGCACCAGAATGGGGGACCCAATGTCTATCCCCATGTCCTGGCTACACAATTAAATGGTTGAGAGAACTGGGGGAATGTGTGGGGAGCAGTGACATCTAGGAAGTGCTGAATGGAAAGTGAAAGTAATTATCTGCCCCGCCTCTATGCCTAAGGCATAGAGGAGTGGCACAGAATATTTGATTGACAGCTGAGATTTTTAAATGTGCTTAAAACAGCTATGAATGCTTTAATAAAAATTTGAAATTGGATTTCTTTATTAATTTGAAAAGGACTTTTACTATACAGATTTTTGTGTGTGGGTGACGGGTCCACTTTAAGCAAGACAGAATTTTCATTTGCTTTAGTTGCCACAGGATGATACTGCCCAGAATAAGACAACTTGTTATCTACAAAACCCCCTAGATCCTTCTCACAAACACAAGAAGGACACTTTTTCAGGGGTGTAATGTTATCTCTTCTCTACATTTGTATGAACCTCTGGTGTTAGAGGTATGGGCCTCTATTCCTCTTTTTTATGAGTATCTTTTAATTATTTGCATTTAGTGCCTTATGTTTATTTTAGCTCACCTGCCCTCCGTAATAAAACTCCTCTGAATCATTGTCTCCTTCCGAATCTTCCTCCACTGCACTGCTGTGCCTGGATTCCTAGGAACAGAATACAAATGACTTATTCTGAAAGACAGAATACTTTACAACACTTACATGTTTATATCAAACCCATGTCAATTTGATGTTTAGTAACGTACAGTGTGTTGACAAATTTCTTTATGTTGCGTTATTAGACCAAAATAAAATAACTTTGTTCCCCCATTGCATGTTATTCATGTATTTCCAATGACAAGGTAATTATTATAATTAGTAATGAGTGAATCTATCCTATTTCGCCAAAAAATGTGCGAATTTCCAGTGAAATTCACGGATTGGCGAAAAATTAGCGAAACAAGTAGTATCACGTTTTCAACGCTCGTTGCATCGTTTTTTTACGCGCGTTCCATTTTTTTTTACACGCGTCTCAATTTTTTTTACACCAGCGAATTTTCAGCAGCCGAATTTCGTGAATTTCACTTGAATAAATTCGCCCATCACTAATTATAATGATTTCAGCTACAATGCCATGACAAATGAACCTTTCCCCTAAAGACTATCCTAAAGCCATATGTTTAAAAATATAAAGAGACACTGCTACTAGTGATGGGCGAATTTATTCACCAAGCGTGAATATAAAATAATAAATAAATTCGCGACGAGACATGTTAAAAAAAAAGCAATGCGCGCTGAAAATAATACAGCGTGCCAAAAATGAAGAGACCCACGCCGAAAATGACGCACCGTGCGTAAAAAAAATTACGCTACTCATTTCGCGAATTTTTCGCCAATTCGCAAATTTCGGTGGAAATTTGCAAATTTTTCGGCGAAGCCAAACAGGATGGATTTGCCCATCACTAACTGCTACATAAAAATGACCCAAAATGACCACTGCAGTTATATAGTGAATAAAGTACCCCTTATTGTAAAATATAAGGATAAGTCACAGAGGAGTTCCATGACCATATTCATGGCTTTTGTGAATTATATATGTGTAATGCAAACCAGTGATCCCTAACCAGTTTTGATCCTTTAACCAAGTTTTAGTGAGTCATGTGACATCACTAAGCTCCTATTATAACTGATGACATCATTAAGAGTTGTTTATAAGGATATAATGTACAGGATTTTCATGGTTTTGTGTATTATATATATGTGTAACGCAAACCAGTGATCCCTAACCAATGGTTCATGAGCAACATATTGCTCACCAACCCCTTGGATGTTACTCTTAGTGGCCTCAAAGCATGCATAAAAAAAATCAGATGAACTGCCTAACAAAGCCTCCTGGAGGCTACCTGTCCACATAGGGTCTACCCAATTACTGCACTTACTCGGCACCCTCCAGAAATATTTTCATGTTTGTTTTAATCCCAAACTCTTTTTTACATGTGAATGTGGCACACAGGTAAGAAAGGTTGGGGAC
>CM044432.1:179457742-179474958 GCA_024363595.1 Xenopus borealis
TATTGATGAAGGGGGTGACTTTAGTGATAAATGTACTAAATGAGAGGTGCTTAATGGAGCAGAGCAGCTTTAGAATTCCAAAAGAAAATATCTTAATTTCCACACAGAGGTTCCAGCCATAAATTTGGTTTCATTGCTTTGTTAGACCAGCTCAAGTTAATTGCTAACTGGTTGCTATGGAATACTGCATTTAATAGGCTACTTGACCCTATACAAGGTTTTGGGGTGAGTACACTTTGATCACTGTACAGGGTTGGACTCGGCTGGCCCTTTGACCTCCTCCCTGCCCCCCGATCTCAGGAGGAAGAGAACAAGGTAAGCAAGCATGGATGGGAGACTTTTGGTATAAGGGCAGTTGCAGCTAGAGAGGGGGGCCCTGAGGTGGAAACCAAGGTGGGACCCAGACCCTCCTAGTCTGACATTGCCACTGTAAACATTGCTTATGAGGGCACACAATTCAAAAGTAAAAAGTTGTATATATTCCCTCTTTCAGCTTCATAAGGTTCCTGTGTTCATTTTTGTTTTTAATAAAAATCACACTTCACATTTCTGAGTTATATAAATTGAGCCTTAAAGCTAATTTAAACATTGTTTCTCCCTGCATTTTAATGGTAAAAAAAAGTCACTGTCGATAAAACACGTCAATAAATGACTGCTGTTATCCAGACACAAAGCAGAAAATGCATAATATAGGTTAATGACTCTATTAAATCTCTGGGTTTATAACTGCCCAGTTATTGCCTGGAGACTAATTGCAACACTTGCTCTACTTTTTTAATTGTGGGCTATCAAAGATGTCTTTGTCCACCAGATCTGCTTTGTACATAGTTTCTCTTTTAAGGGGGTCTATATAGGGATTAATGCCAAGTGCCTCCTGCATTTTGGCAACTTTATATTTTTGAAGCCATAGGCAAAAAGAGACTGGGCTGGACAGAATGACAAAAATAGTGAAATGTAAAGGGACCAAACCAATTTATATTTATAAATTCACCCCAAAAATTAGAAATAAGTGAAGTTCTCACAGTTCACCAAAGCCTAGAAACGCATTAAAGTCAATGGAAATCAAAATTTGACTTATGTGTAAGAAAATGTTTACACTTGTGACCCTTTGTCCAAATGCATTAAAGGGCAAATTCACTAAAGAGCGAAGCGTCTAACGCTAGTGCTTATTCTCCAGCGTGACCTCATTTCGCAACATCACCAATTTACTAAAAGTGTCCCTGGCGAAAATTCACTAGTGAAGTAGATAGACTACCGCAACTTCGCACTCTTACGCCAGGCGAAGTTGCGCACTGACGAAAGGACGTAACTACGCTAATTCACTAAGATGACGTTACCGCTTGCCCTAGACTTTACTTCGCCAGGTCAGACCTGGTGAAGTTCAATACAATAGATAGGAGTTTGAAAAAATGCTAGCACATTTTCGCCACTTAGTGAATTTACCTCAATGGGTGTCAAAATTATTTTAACGAGCATCAATTTTCACACATGCAACTTTTTTGTTGCAGCAGATTTTGCAGTCCTAACGCTCCCACTGTTTTGACTTTTTGGGAATCTCATGCTATATTCTCATTTCTCAACTTAATATCTTTGTGGCTCAACCTAAAGCTCTTCAGTTGACCTTGCATGTTGGAGGGTGTTGGGAATCATACATAAACAACAGCATGACAGGTCAAAAGGCACTACTTTATATGAATAATGGAAGCTATGCTGGGCTATAGCTCTCACAGCTATTGACAGCCCTTTATAGAAAGCATTTTTTCCCATTGATTCCCTCCTTCTCTAGACCAGGAGCGCTCATACTTTACTAATGCGGGGTCTACTTTTAGCGATATTGTCCCATTATGATCTACATCCATACTATCACTGTTAACGTTCTGTTCCATGGAAAATATTACTTAAATATTATATTTATTTATGAGAGAATTTATAGTACTATATTTAAAAAACAACAATTTCTTATGTAGCCTTACCAGAAAAAATAACTGAATGAGAAGAATAAAACAGGAGGATGATTAAGTCAAGCTGTTTGTTGGCGATGTCTTGAGATCTACTAATCACCAACTAAAGGTCTACAGGTAGACACCTATCTACCGTTTGTTAAAGAACTAACAGAAAAAGCAGTACATTACCTCTCCATTCTCTTTCTGTAGCTTCGATTTTATTGATAAGCAGTTAGTGATGTCATTGGATCTCCTCAACTCTGGAAGAAAAGTTCAGATCATGTTTAGAATGTGAATGCATTTATTACCAATATTATTGTGCTGCAGAATGCGGCTGAATCATCATTTAGTGTTATGCAAAATGTATCGCGCATCATCTTGTGCTAAACCCCTATCTTACAACATTTTTCTATCTTAGTAACCATAGAAATATCAATAAATGCTGCCTACTGTACAATGTGTTGTTTTATTAATTACAAAGGGGCTGTGGGAGTAAAGTCATTATGGATGTTGCAAGGGATCAAATGCAAACCTACAACACTGATCAATGCACATTCACTGGCTGCATGTTTTATCAGTTATATGAATATGAATATATTTTCAGAACAGGGGTTTTTAGTTACAAGTTTGTTGTAATAAAATATAAAGAAAACCCCAAATGGTGATCCTACCAATTTTCCTTTGAGCATATTTGTCCAAAGCTGCCACCTCCTTGCGTGTGTAAAATGATGCTATGATTAAAGGCTTAGAACGTGGGTGTTTACGATTAGGTGACAAGGAGGAGCCATATCCTGATGTTGCCCATATTTTGGGAAAAGGTTTCTCCTGACAAAGCTTTTTTCTCACAGCTAGACCTTCCCCACTGTAGCTTTTATTGGGAAGCAATCACAAGGGCCAACACCCAGTATCTATACAGCATCAATATACTGCACTATTAAATGGGTTGTTCACCTTCAAACACTTTTTTCAGTTCAGTTGTTTTCAGACAGTTCATCAAATAAAGACTCTTTCCCTATTGCTTTCAATTTTCTATCTGTGACCGTCTTTCTAAAATTGAAGTGGGAAATTTAATTTTTCACCTTCTAAAGCAGCTCGGGGGGGGGGTGTCGCCCACTCTTTAACTCTTCTAAATTGATTCATTTCTTAACTTTGTCCCTGCTGAGCAAAAACTCTGGGTTTCATTACAGGCAGCTGTTAGAATTGATGCAATAGTTGCTAATATTCCAGAGATGCCGCTGAGAAATGTGTCAACTAATTGTATCAACTAAATGTAAATGAGATGCACTTGAATCTGGCAGACTCGAACAGCAGATACAAGAACTTTAACCTTCAATTATGGGAGAAAGGTAAAAAAATAAATAATGAAAAGTAATTTTAAAAAGTCTTTATTTCTGGTGAACAATCTAAAAACAACTGAACTGAAAAAAATGTATTTTGACCCCTCTCATATACAGGTATGGGACCTGTTACCCAGAATGCCCGGGACCTGAATTTTCTAGATAATGGATCTTTCTGTAATCTGGATCTTCATACATTAAGGGGCAGATTTATCAAGGATGGGATTGAAAATTTGAATTTTGAGTTTATTTTAGTGTAATTTGATTATAAGAATAGTCCAAATTTGATAAAAAAAATCAAAATGTTAATTTTGAAATATATCACGTACTGTCCCTTTAAGAATACAAATTCAACTATTTGTCATGTTAAAGTGGCCCGTCACCCCAAAAAAATATAAAAAAATCCTATTTTATCAAATTAGTCAAACAAAATGAACATTAATTACACTATATACATTATTTGAATCTTGTTTTCTTCAGTCTGGGAATTCATAATTATAGCAAGCAGGCAGGAGCCATTTTGTGGACACTGTTATTAAGGCAAGACTTGCATCATCTCAGAATCTTGTTTGTGCATCAGAATGGGGGACCCAATGTCTATACCCATGTCCTGGCTACACAATTAAATGGTTAAGAGAACTGGGGGAATGTGTGGGGAGCAGTGGCATCTAGGAAGTGCTGAATGGAAAGTGAAAGTAATTATCTGCCCCGCCTCTATGCCTAAGGCATAGAGGAGTGGCAGACAATATTTGATTGACAGCTGAGATTTTTAAATATGCTCAAAAAAGCTATGAATGCTTTAATAAAAATTTGAAATTGGAATTCATGTTTAATTTGAAAAGGACTTTTATTATACATATTTTTGTGTCTGGGTGACGGGTCCACTTTAAACTTGCCAAATTGGTGTTTTAGCCTATGGGGGACATCCTACAATCAATTTGCAGTTGTCTGGTCGATTCAAATTCGATTAGAGTTTGCAGCTCTATCCTATTCACCCAAATTGGATTTTTAAAATAAATTTCAACTGGTCTTTTTTTTCTTCAAATTTCGAGTTTATGGGAGGTTTTAAAAACTCGACCCTTGATAAATCTGCCTCTAAATGTACTAGAAAATCATGTAAACATGAAATAAACCTAATAGTCTGGATTAATTATATCTTAGTTGGGATCAAGGACAAGCTACTGATTTATTATTATAGAAGGAAATAATTTTTAATCATTTGGATTTTTTTTTATAAAATGGAGTCTATTGGAGATGTCCTTTCCTTAATTCGGAACTTTCTGGGTAATGGGTTTTCCTTATAATGGATCCCATACCTGTACCAACAAACACACTGGCATAAACAACAAAGACCAAACACATGAATTCACAAGGATCCCTTTAATCTGTGATGTAAGTTGCAGGAAAAAAAAAGAATGAAGTTAAAATGTGATTGATAATAAAAACAAATGCTGAGCAAAAGTTGTTCTAAGGACAAATTGATAGCTAGACTTTCAGTTGGAATAAGCTGCTCCCATCAAAGTATAATTGATAGGGGCTAGAGGGAGAGAATGGAGCCCAGCCAGAGACCCGCTCACACGCAGCCACTTGCTTTTAACACTGGAGCCTTTTTCAGTGCCTGTACATTAATTTTATCTGCCTTCTGCCAAAACCACTAAAGTATCAGGCATCTTGTCAATGTTTTTCACTTTGTTTCCCAACAGAATGAGACTTTCTAGCTTCTGCCCATAATATCAAATGTGCTAAAGGCAAATACATTATCCAGATAGACTTAGTGGACATCTTTCATCCACCAAACTGCAAACTTGTCATTGGGCCATGACTCTTCATATTCTATAAAAACCCGCAAGTGGTCATTTATGAACTCAAATGCCATGTGCAAAGTGAAATGCTGTCATTTATACCCACAATGCATTGTTTCCCCCCATGATTTTGGATCTACTTTAGTTGCACTAGTACAACCAACAACTTACAAGTACCTTGTACTTGATACAAACTAAGTTATAATTAATTTGGAAGCAAAACCAGCCAATTGGGCTTTTCTAGTAGACTTAAAATGTGGAGATCCAAATGACTGAAAAACAGATTATCCACAAAACCCGAGGTCTTGAGCATTCTAGAGAACAGGTTCCATACCTGTTCTTTGGGTCCACCAGGAACCCAACCACCAGCAACTGCTGCAGACTCCTTGCAAGCCACACCAACCCAATCCCCCACTGGCCACTGCTCGCTCAACCAGCCCCGTAGTCAACCTCTTCAGCCAAAGCCCCCTCTTCTAGTGGTGCTGGAACATTTGTATGTCAGGTTTTTGGCATGCTTTTAAAAAGGGTAGTTCACTTTAAAATTCAGATCTAGTATGCTATGGAATGTGTAATTTTCAGCAATTTTGCAACTGGTCTTCATATTTTGTTGTTTTTTAATTATTTGTCTTCTTCGCCTTCTCCTTCTCCTTCTTCAACTTCTTCTCCTTCTTCTTCTCCTTCTTCAACTTCTTCTTCTTCTCCTTCTCCTCCTTCTCCTTCTTCACCTTCTCCTTCTTCTTCTCCTTTTCATTCTTCCTACTCTTCATATTCATATTTTGTTGTTTTTTAATTATTTGTCTTCTTTGCCTTCTCCTTCTCCTTCTTCAACTTCTTCTCCTTGTTCTTCTCCTTCTCCTTCTTCAACTTCTTCTCCTTCTCCTCCTCCTCCTTCTTCTCCTTCTCCTTCTTCTCCTTCTTCTTCTCCTTCTCTTTCTTCTAACTCTTTAAAGCTTTCAAAAAGGGGTCAATAATCCCAGAAGCCAAACCCTATTGCTCTATGACTCTACACATTTATTGATATTGTTATTTTTTATTACATACCTCTCTATTCAGACCTCAGACGCTATGTTGATCGGATTAATACTATGTTGAAATAAAGTGTAATATTTTTTAACAAACTTGGAGACAAGCGATGGTTTTTTTGAAACCCAGGAGTGCGCTGCCTCTTATCTACCATATTGCTACTGGCGTTCCCCCTAGAGACGGACTCGGGGCTGGCTGCACCCGGGTCACAGCAACTGCCGGGTAAGATTTCAGCTTTGTTCACTTGATTTACATGCATGTCTGAAGACTGTGGAATCCTCTTTTTGAGATCAAACACAGGGTCTGGGGCATTTAGCACCCAGACCAACTGTGATTTACGGTGAGCAGGATTAAGTCTGTGATTTTTTAACAGCTGAAACCGAACCTGCAAGTTATCTTTATTAAGGAGAGCAAACTCAATAGTGGAGCCAGGATATTTTGTTTTTCTTGTTTGGAATTTCCTGGGAGATGAAGCTTAAGTACAGCTGAATTGCAGGCTGAAGGGAAGCAAGGTCCTATAACCTTTAAGGGCTAGTCCTGTTAATGCCAGTTAATGCAATTTTAGGGCTAGTACACACAGTAAGATTCAGGGAGATTTGTCCCCTGGAGACCAAACGCCGCATCTTTGGGGTGACTAATCTCCCTAAATTGCTTACTCGTGTCATCTAAAATGTAAAGTTGCCTGAGCCTATTCACACGGTGCTACATTTTCCTAAGTAGCTGAAACGTGAGGCAATTTCGAGCGACTTAGGAAAATGCAGCACCATGCAGCAGGAAAATGCAGGCGACTTTAAATTGTAGCAGGTGAAATAAGTCGCCCCAAACAAACGGCGACTAATCTCCCTGAATCTTACCCCATGGACTAGCCCTAAAATGACATTAACTGGCAGGATAACAGAGACTTTAGCTACCAATTAATCTGTTTCTATCTCCTACATTTGTTTTACATTTACAGACAATTCCACCTTTTCTTATTAAGCTTTACCTAAAGTTTGAGAAGAATGAATCAAATGAATCGTTGCTTAAACGAAAGCAAAACTATTAAAGCGCTTATATTAACAGCCATCACGACTTTAAAGGTGAAGTCCTTCTCGGAATGAAGAAGAACTACATTGTTTACATCACCATTAAAATAAAATTTCATGGTGAGTAATGCCTTTAATAACCCCTTTGATCAGATAAAAATCCAGTTTCATTATCTTTCTTTAAAAGAAATCAAAAGACTGTTCTAATAAAAAGCTTTTCTGAATGTATGCCAAATCAAGATAAATGCACAGAAAAGCTGGAAAAATATAAAACGCAATTGTGTTGAAAAAAAAAATAAAACATGGAGTTTAGGGTTGCGCAATAGCTGGCACTACCCACAGGAAGTTGAATGTATTATATGTGACTATGTAAGGCTTACAAATATAAAAGCATAAGCAGGGGCTTTGAGAGAACTCACTCACCTGGGTGTATGAAGGCAGCAAGCCAAGACCATAAGAAATACAGATGGGAAGGAGGCTGGCAGAGAAAGGCAAGAGGGCGAAAGCTAACAGCTCCTCTTGTAAATAGACTGCTGGCTTTTCCGAAGCAATATCATTCAAGTGTTCAGTTTCAGATACAAGCCTGTAATAATGTTTTAGGTCAATCGCCCAGCGGCTCAGTCCTCAAATAATTAGAATCTCTTCCCCCTTTTTTCTTTATTTTCTACATGTGTAAAACTCTGCACAGCACAGAGGTTGTAGCCTTTGCATTTAAAGGAGAAGCAAATTTCCAATCCAGGGGGGTTCCCAATGTTAGGGCACCCCCACAAGCATTAAAATGATTTACCTGATACCCTGGACCAATGCTCCTGTTAGCAGAAAACTGCACCTGCCTGGGGCACTTGTGAGTAAGTGATCCTCATACTCCTTCTTTCTTCAGTAAAAATTTATATTATTCTTGGATGGCATCTACATACTGTACTACAATGAATAATTAGGCCCTGTATATGTTGATATGGGTCATTGCCACCATAAAAGAGTGCAGAGATGATGAAAATCATTGGCTTATATTAAAGTCCCATGGCAAATCTTTATGGCGGGTATTAGTGATTTGCGGGTGGGGATTTCCCTGACCTGCACCCAACCTAAACCCGCCCTACCTTAGCCCACACCCACCCACAACCGTCTTCCAGGTTGTTTTTATAGATCTGTGCCGACCCGCCACCGATGACATCACAAAAGGGGTGGGGCGAGCAGGCGCAGCATCTATAAAAGACAAACTCGGAAGCCGGCATTTTATGGTGTGCTGTGCAGAGTTACCTTCTGGTGCACAGCTTTATGGTACTTCACACTTTTTGTTAGTTTTTAGCTGCCAAAAGTTAGGCATCCCCAAGTGAGTGTATATACTTACCTGAAACCCCAGGCCGGTGCTCCTATCAGCAGAAAAATGCTTAGCCTGAGGTTCTTCCATGGAGCCCCACAGAGTAATCAGCTTCATTCATATTATTATTTTGCAAGGGTGTGCATGGGCATGAAGTCTGCTATTATGTTCTACTGTGCATGTGTTTCCCCCGGGAAATTTGAAGAAAGAAGAAGAAGCAAACCGATTGCTCAGTGGTGCATGCTGGAGGAACCCCCTGCCGGTGCAGTTTTCTGCTGATAGGAGCACCGCCCCTGGATTTCAGGTAAGTATATATCATCACTTGGGGTCCCTAACTTTTGGCACCCTGTGTAAACACAGCCTTTTCTTCTCCTTCTCCAACAGATTAGGTATCAGGCCAATAGCTGAAGCCCAAATTTGGTATAATAATGGAGTGGATGATACTGAAGCTGGAATGGATTCATAGATGAAACAAGAAGCCCAACCATCAGCCATCTTGTATTGATGTAATCATAATCATAAATTCCCTATGATATAAAAGGAAATGAGGTTTTATGTCCTAGACATCAAACACTATGAAAAAAGAAGTTATGTGTCTTCTCTTGCTAGGGTTTATGGAGACTTCTTGTCTAGTGCCTGAAGCTTTAACAGATTTAAGTTTTTTTTTATTAATTTGTTGGTGTTGAATTGAGTTTTAAGGGAAAAGTGCCTAATGCTAGTAAAAATTCAGCAGCGTGACGTCATTTCGCAGCTTCGCAAATTCACTAACACCGACTCTGGTGAATTTTCGCTAGCGAAGTAGATAGACTAGCGCAACTTCGCACCCTAATGCCAGGCGAAGTTGCTCACTGATGAAGGATCGTAACTACGCTAATTCACTAAGATGACCATTTTACTGAACGTTACCACTTACGCTAGACGTTACTTTGCCAGGTCAGACCTGGCGAAGTTCAATACAATACATAGGAGTTTGAAAAAAAAAATGGAAATTTTTTTCTAAGTCCCAAAAAAATGCTGGCGTCTTTTATCTTTTGAAGGGTGATAGTCTGAAAAAGAGCTAAATTTTTTTGGGGGTTACCCTCCTTCCCCCCTACATTTCCTAACATATGGCAACTCAACTATACAGGGGGAACATAGGACAACTTTATTTTATTTATTAAAGGTTTCCTGGGCTTGTGTAGTTTAATGTAGTGGCTGTAACATATACTTCTATTATACTTGAAATTTGCGCAAATGCAAATTAGGCATCACTAACGTAAATGCGCTTTGCCTGGTGAAGTAACACTAGCGCAACTACATTACCATTCGCCGCCCTGAGCATTATTTCGCACTTTAGCGAATTAGCGTAGCACTGGCGAAAATTCTCCTGGCTTAGTGAATTTGCCCCTAGGGTGAACATGGTTCCACCTCCCAACTCTTTAAAGGGCTGGTACATTTAATATGGGAGACTGAGTACCATGGGGATCACTGGTGACTGCTTGCATTCATTCTGCCCTAACTCACTCAGTATGATATAAGGAGAAGGGTGGGCTTCCAATGTTGGGGAATTAAAGCATTTATGAATTACTGAAATAAGAGCACCATACTCAATTCAGTGAAGTTTTCACATGATAAACCATGAGATAACTTTTTCCCACAGAATTTACGTGGCCCTATATGCCAGATTGCAGGTTACCTGCTATGAAATGGTCTTCCTGCAGCTTTCAGTCACTTCAGCCGTGTCTCATCCTTCCTTGAGCTGGGCAACATCTGCACCACTTCTCTTCTCCCAGCGATGGTTGCCAATCAGAAATTATAAATTTGAAAGGGGGCAGAGAGTGACATTGCACACCTTAATGAAGATGAGGCATTGCTGCTATAAATGTGCACTGTTATGGGCAATTATCACCTCTACAAAATAGGTGAGTGTTAAGGTTTAGATTTCCCTTAAGGCCCTCTCATGTTCATTATCCACTCTATATATATGATTTTCTAAGGACAATAACCCTCAGAAAAAAGAGAACTATTTCAACACATACTGAAAAGCTGCCTACCACAAAACCATTAAAAAATGAATGACCCAGAGCAAATGATCTTAGCATAATATTGGGGTCATTCACTGCAGGTCAGGGTGCACATTGACAACTATGGGTGCAATCCATCAAGATTTATGCCTTACAGAAAGAGGTCCCTGCACTCCAAAATCTGCATTTCCCCATGAATAAAGTGCTACCTGGATTTGTCAGCACTGTATTCCTGAGGGGCGGGCAGGGGCAGGGAGATGTCCTCACCTCCTGTATCTCAAAAGATAGAATGCGCCAGCTGAAGAGCAAATATTTTTAATTGAGCACAGCTGTTATCTCTGGGGTCAAAGTTATTAAACCTACATCATAAAGTTAAATCTTTAAGTTAAATTAAAGAAAATATCCATCTTAAGTATTTCTTGTTCTTCTTCCTTAAAAAACAGTTGCAAGAGGCCCACCAGACTGACTATGAAGATTCTCATTCATCCAGTCATGGTATATCTAATATAAGAAATTCTAAAACAACTGGACATGCTGAGCAATCATTGAAGACTTTTCACTACTGGTGATGGGCGAATTTATTCGCCAGGCGTGAATTCGCTGCAAATTCCCGCAATTTGCCGCCGGCAAATAAATTCGAGAAACGCCAGCGAAAATTCGCCTGGCGTAAAAAAAAATGACGCGACACACAAAAACGTGCCGCAACTCGTTTCGCTAATTTTTCGCCAATTCGTGAATTTCGCTGGAAAATTGCACATTTTTCGGTGCAGCGAAACGGGATAGATTCGCCCATCACTGTTCACTACTTATCCGAGCAGCTTCTTCAGTTTATAGAATTACTTATACATATAAGATAGAACTCCACATTATTTATATTTCTACCACATTATTTCTATTTCCTGCTTTATTTAGCTCAGTTGTTCAACCCCACAGGTGCCGACTGTTCTGACTTTTTCCTGGAATGACCAATGTACCAGTCAACAAAATTCTGCTGCTGAAGGACACGTCTACTTTCAATTTTCAGTGCAGCAGAAGTCATAAAATTCCGTAGCCATACTACTGTATGCTTTGTTCTCAAAAGCTGCACTCGTGTATTTGCAAAATTAAAATATACGTAGTTCAGCCGAGGCACTGAAGCTGGTAGTAATGAGGATGAAGATCATAATGAACACTTGTGGGTGATCATGATAATAGGCCATGATGTGTCTGTAGGAGATTGCTTCCAGCCCAGGTGCTCAGACCAGATGCTGTTTTGTTTTATTCTCAATCAAACTGACTCTTTTTTTCTGAATTTCATTTGCAGTCTCCACTTTTGAAAGCAACAAAGAAACACAGTGCTGTAAATGTCATTACTCCCCACCTGGAAATCAAATAGAAGTAAATAAGTCTGTAAGAATCTCCCTCCCTCTGCTAAAATAGCGAGGAACGATGCTACTCAGAACGAGCAAGAAATTCTCATTTTAGAGAGCGGCTGCTTTATTTGGTATTAGGGATCATACAGAATCATTTTTTTTTTTTTTAAAGTAATTTGCAACTGGACTTTTATTGCTTTCAGTAAAGAATATTTATATAGATAGTTGCGACAATAACCTACTGATTACATAAGCAATATCCAGAGCCACATAGGATTGCATGCTTCAACCGGAATCTCAGTAAAAATGAAAACATAGTCTGCTGGGACAGACGGCTGAAGGACACACACACACAACTAGTCCAGTGTTTCAAGGTGATGTCACTTAGAACAAGCTGCCAAATTAATTTTATGAAAAAATTGGGCAATCCGATCATGCTTTACTAATACATTGAATGTTCTTGTTGGCACACTTCAGTTACAGCACAGGTTACACTTCGAACCCCTTCCACTCAAGGATGAAGCATTTGTTGGTTTTATAAGGATGGTTTGTGTGTTCAGCATAGTGCAAATCCCCCTGAGAAAGTCTAGTCATACTTAACCACATAATAAACCATTAAAGGGATTAGGACAGGTACCACAACAGAAAAAATATTCAATAACAGCAACATGAACAGGGTTCTACCACTTGGGTTGAAACAGCAACAATTATAAAGACAACTCCTTGGCAGTATTCCATTGAAACACCGTGGGGGTCATTTATAAACTTCGCGCAGGGCAGATTGATTCGCAGAGTGAATATATTTGCCCTGCGCCTGGTTATATTTATAAAGCTGAATAAGAGTGTGCAAACAGATTTGTTAATTTGTTTTTCACATTGCAAATGTCTATAGGAGCTTTTTAAATATGGCAAAAATCACAAACTGCGAACACTCTGCGCCACAACTTTGGTGGCGGAGAAATTATTCGCAAAACTGTTTGAGTTACTTTTAACGCTATTTTCACGCAAAACAACCTCGCAAAGTGCCTGTACTCACGCGAAGACCCGTCTTGTTTGCAAGTTGTTTGCGAAAATTCATTCACAATGCGAATTCGCAAAAACCGGAAAGACGGGCACAGTAGTGCAATATTTTAGCGTTCAGGAAAAAGCATGGGCAAAACTACTATTTGCGAACAATTATGCGCTGCGCGAACTTTATAAATGACCCCACTGGTACTTTAAAGCATAGACGCAAAGATAAAGTCGGATGAATCGAAGGTTTGTATATAGTATTTATCAGACATAACTTTTTCAAGGTTGCTATCTGTGAAATAATGGCCAAAACATTGTCTGATTTGTTATTTTACTACTTTTTTGTCTGAATAGCTAGTGGTAGTTCAGTAGATTGCAATGAACGATCATTCGTCATTCACAAGAATAAAATCTGCACATTTATGGCCATCTTAAGTTAAGGTAGCCATACAGAGGCAGATTAAAGCCTTTAGACCAATTCAGTAGTTTGTCTACCAGTGAACAGGGGGCTTCCAACGTGTCTCCCTGATCAATATCAGGTCAAAAATTGGGCAGATATCAACTAGGTTTGTTTTTTTCTAGCAATCCAGGACTGCATTGGCTAGTTGATGTGGTCCTATGACCCATCGGCGCCCATAGTAATTTGATCTTTGAGCCTGTGCCGAATGTTCGGATTAAACTGGTATCGCCCTTCCATTGGTGGGCATATCAGGGAAAGATCTGCTTGTTTGGTGACCTTGCCAAACGATCGGATCTTATTGTCTATGGCCACCTCTACACATTTGAGCCCACATCTCTTGCAGGATACTAAGAATAATTCAATTTATCACACTGCTCATTTGAGCTTGGTTGTTTTCTACATAGTCCTTATTATGCGTTTTTTCAAAACATCTATGCACACCGTTAACTCATTCAGCCTTCACCCGACCAGATTTGGGCTTCTCTGAGGCTTCCTGTCTCACCCTTTATTGGGACCTCCTGTCTCAAGCTATGGACTACATCCTTTCTTCATCATTAAGCATTTCCAAAAGAATGGTGGTAACTTTCATAATTAGGTGATGCTCTGACACCTAGACTTTCCTAGCAGCCCTTCTATTATATCCCAAGAAAACACTAACCTGGATAGACTATTCTAAGGGGATGTAAGTAACGCAATAAACGCCAATCTGCACATTTAACTCCTGTAAAATTTATCCTATGTTAAGAAAAAGGACAAACTGAATCTGAAGGAAGTGATCTTCAACCTTTTCCATGTGATCAGTGTAACAGATACATACAGTTGAATCACCTTCCCTTGACATCATTTCATCCTACTATACATGTAACAATTCCCATAGTTGCAGCCCCAACTTCATCTTGCCCTACTAAACCTACTTGCCACAGTTGTAACTTTCGCTGACATTATTTTGCTTTAATGATCTCACTTTCCCACAGCTGTTGTCCTTACCCTTGAGATCAATACGATTTACTATACACACACCATCCCATTGTTGCAGCTCCTTCCCCAAACATGCCTGGAGATGGGCGGATCTGACCGGTTTCTCTTCCAAAAAATTCACGAAATTGCAAAAATTCACCAAAATGCATTGAAGGCTTCAAATGTTTTTTGTTGTGTGACAATTTTTTTCACCCTTTTGAGTCTAGGGGCCTCATTTTTGCAGTGAAACTTGGTGAAAAATTGCTGTCATCACTAAACCTGTTTTATAGTATAAGGAGCACAATAAAATGTCATTCCCCTTGACTGCACACAACCACAACTTTACAAGTCCCTGTAAGCCTTATGTCTGGTAATACCCCCAAATAATAGACATACCCCCTATAAAAATGGAACATACAGAAGAGCATGGCTATGTTGTAAAACATTTTCTTACAGAATATTGCACAAGAGCACAATGCACAACTGAGAAACATTGTTATAAACCAGAAAGCTTGTACTTAGTATCACATGACTTACATTGAATAAAGGGCACAGCGACATAACGTAATTAGATGGAGCAGCAGACAGTGAGAGACGTCAGTGCTATTCCCCACTGAGTGCAGCATTTACAAGCTTCATGCAATTTGTTTCTGATGGCAGTTTCCATAACAATTGAATGTTCCTCTAGGTAGTTATACTTAGCAACCTGGTAAATAACCCCACGATTTTAAAATAAATAAAATCTAAAAAGGAAATATAATTTCTATAAAGTATGAGATCCATGACTTGCAAGTCTTGGATAGTTTCCCAGATTGGGGGAGGGGGGGGTGTAAGGGGGGGAGTGTTAGCAATGTAAGAGGCATGAAGTTAAATATCAGAGCAGATGTGTGCTAGCTTATAATTTGCCTTTATATATATAGCGCAAAAACAATTTATACAACACAGATGTGTATCGTTCAGCCCTTGCCCCAGGAGCTTACAATCTAAACTACCTAACACTTTCACATTTATAAAAAACTGCAAAAAATTTCCTCTGCATCCATTAAATTAGTAAAAAAAAAATATTAATTGTATTAATACATATTTAAAAAGTCCAACACAAGCACCCTTATGGAGCCTAACGCGTTTCATGCTTACCTGACACTTAGTCATAGGCAATATCTAGAAAATTCTCTGCTAGGCTCTCAGCCTGGTGGCGTAGCATGCAAGGCACGTGGTCAGCGCCTGCAGGGACCCGAGTTTAAATCCAGGTTTGAGACTGTTCTGAATATATGGAGGGAATGCTTAATTTAGCATAGCATTTTTCTAGACAT
Source organism: Xenopus borealis (assembly GCA_024363595.1). Classification (NCBI taxonomy): domain Eukaryota; kingdom Metazoa; phylum Chordata; class Amphibia; order Anura; family Pipidae; genus Xenopus; species Xenopus borealis. The sequence goes on from CM044432.1 coordinate 179,473,290, forward strand.
TGCCTATGACTAAGTGCTAGGTAAGCATGAAATGCATTAGGCTCCATAAGGGGTGCTTGTGTTGGACTTTTTAAATATGTATTAATACAATATATATTTTTTTTACTAAATTAATGCATGCAGTGGAACTTTTTGCAGTTTTTTGAATTCACCTCTGTTGGGCCACTAGAGGGTCCGCATGCTGATCAAGGATTTGCTTTGGGCTTTTCATAAGCAGTTGTATTAGTATTCTGTATTCACAATTATGCTTGGTTAATGAATCACCTCAACAGTTAGCATCAGTGCTTTGCAGCAGTTTTATTACAAAGTTAGGACCCCAGCGCTGCAAACTGTTGAGCCGCTTCATCAACCAATGAGGATCACTGTGCAAAATGCTTTTTTCCAGCATGTGTTTTACCCACAATGCAGCATTGTTCCCCAGGGGTCCAGCATAATTGTGGGCACCCACTAACCAAAGCGTAGCACGGAATTGTATATTTTTTCCATCTCCCGCTTGTCCTTTTCATTGGTAAATTAATCATCATATCTGCCATTCATTCACTTTCATATACCCATCCTTTAAGACTTTATTTTCTCTCTCTCCTCTCTCTCTCTCTTGCACTTGCTTTTTAATTTACCTGTAATTCTGTGAAAAATGACTGGAATGGGTTCCGTTGTAACTAACACATCTTCATCATTTTCCGAGCTTGATACGTAAGTGTTATCTGCGGAGAAGAAGAAGAGATGAAAATCAGAGACATGAACATGTATCAGTTTCATTGCTCTACTGGAAGAGACATCACTGCAATGATAATAATCCAATGTTCTGACGCAGAGTTTAACTTGTGTCTAACCTGGGCCACAGGATCATTGCACACATTTCAGCATGGGGTACGTTGTACTGATCTGAGTTTCAGCTGTGTATGTAATGCAATGTAGTTCAGATTTGCAGTGTGTACAGCAACAATCCATACTTCCCAACATTTTGGAAAAAGAAAGAGGGACAAAAAGATTTGTGGCACGGTGTGGCAAAAAAACAAAAATCCCTCTTTGGTGGTCACACCTCTTAACTACCATTTTCGTTTTGCAAAATTTGGCAATTCTGAGTTTTTTATGTTTTCCCGTTTAAGCTGCAGCTTCCCCAAGAGACTTTGTTTATCTTAAATTGTTACAAATATATCTAAGTGCACCTGCCACACATTTTGGGCTCTCTGCCAAAAGCCAATTAGGATTTAGAGACGTTGTATCTTTCTCGCTGTTCAGTGGAGAAGATCAAACAGAAGATTGGGACGTTTCAGTAACAACTCAGGACTGCAGGTTGAGCTGCGAAAAACGGGAACGTTGGGAGGTATGACAATCAACTAAAGTGCAAAGTAGCAGACACTCGGCTAGTGAGGTCAGTAAATTCAGTCTGAAAGTACACAAGCTCCCGGTTTCAGGTGAATATGTAGGTACATGGCTTTTCGTTAAAACATTTGTTTCCTGACCAAGGCACTGATGGGCCCAGTCTAAAGATCCTGCCGAGCGGCCCAAGGAGCTACTCCAAAAATACTGTGGCTGTGCTACCTCCCCTCTATTTCCCACACACACACACATATGGGGCAGATTTACAAAATTTGTGTGAAGAGATCGAAGTTCGATCGAATACTGATCGAATCGTACAATTTGATAAAATAAAAGATTTTTTCGG
>CM044432.1:179487562-179506058 GCA_024363595.1 Xenopus borealis
GCTATTGAGAAGATCCTCAAACCTGCAGAACCATCGACCCGCATCTATACCCACACCCAGAACTTCTACCCGCAACCCGCAGGTTACCACAGGTTTTTGCAGGTACCCAACCCGCTGCAGGACTCTACTGTTCAGCCAATCCACTTTAAAACTGCATTGATGTGGCTTAGCAGAACTTGCTGTACACTAGAGCAAGCTACTTCATAAAGGTCAACCTTGGGCAGCTATTGGGCTATTACTGTCTATAAAAGCAACTATCAATGTAATTTTCAGAGAATCTCTCTATATAATCTATATAAAGAGAATTCTGAATCAGTATAAGCTGACAAGCAGAAGTATGTATTTCTCTTTGGCTTTAATTTATTGCTCTATATATTGGTAACTAAATAAGAAAGTCATAATTTTGATTCCTCTGCAGATTGTGGCAGATACATCCACCTTGATGACAACAGAAACAAAAAAAGTGATACAATGTCATGGATCACACCGGTTTTGATAGGTATACAGTAGAGACAAATGAGCAGCTTGATCTCCACTGAGGAGGTCATTGAGGACTAAAGTCCAGGGTGCATTGACTAAGTGTAAGAAGTGTTGGACTGGGATGCCAGGGGCCACCAGAAAACCTTAGGCTGAGGGCCCACTTTTCAAACTATTATACCTCATCTCCTCGCTCAACCACTTTATTCTCCTAATCTTTTTCTCTACATAATAAACTCTATATAACAAATCAGAGCTTTTCCAGCAAATAAATTTTTTGGGAAAATGTAATAGTAAATAAGCTTTCAAAACACGAGTGGCTTTGCTCAGAGTTTATAAAAGAAAATTCGGCCCTTGATAAACAACCCCCTCAGTGTAGGGATCCAAATGATAGATCTAGAAGTAGAAGCTGACCCACCTAGATTCCATTTGAGAGCCCTGAATGCTAGGGTGACATATTTGAGTGACTAGCCCTACTGCGCTGTTATTGGCCCCTGACTATTGAGTGCTGTTCTTAGATCTACCAGGCAGCTGTTATCTTGTGTTAGGGAGCTGCTATCTGGTTACCTTCCCATTGTTCTTTTGTTAGGGGGAGGAAAGGGAGGGGTGATATCATTCCAACTTGCAGTACAGCAGTAAAGAGTGACTGAAGTTTATCAGAGCACAAGTAACATGACTGGGGGCAGCTGGGAAACTTACAATATGTCTAGCCCCAGGTCAGATTTCAAAATTGAATATAACAAATCTGTTTGCACAATTCTGCTGGAATAACTCTATTAACTGATGTCTTTTGAAAAAAAACAAAAAAAAAACATGTTTTCCCATGACAGTATCACTTTTTAGAAAGTTTGGTTTTGATGAAAGTCTACATGCTGGCCATTATCCCTAACAGACTGCAGAGTAAGGTGTGTGGGGAGGGGACTGTTAAAATTCCTCAAGTAAGCCAGCTGCATGGCATGTCCTGAGAGTCTAGAATGAATTTATGTGAAAGGCTCAAGTTATCAAATAAGATTATGGTTTCATTTAAAAGTAGAATAGAAAAGGTTGCTGTACCTGGATAGTCCTCAGAGACATGAACTGAATAAGCAACACTGTAAAACAGAAAGAAGATTAATAATTAGAAAATGCATTTTATTGACTGCAACAGGCAAATGCTTTCTAAAGGTATGGGACCTGTTATCCAGAATGCTCGGACCCTGGGGCTTTCCGGATAACAGATCTTTCTGTAATTTGGATGTTCATACCTTGTCTATTAGAAAATCATTACAAGCTACTGTTTTATTATTACATTGGTTTATTATTGCAGAGAAAAAAGAATTAGTTGGATAAAATGGAGTCTATTGGAGACAGCTTTTCTGTACTGAGGAGTGTTCTGGATAACTGATTTCTGGATAATAGATCCCATACATTTGCATAGTTTAATATTAGCTACCTTCAGAAAGATTCAGTGTACATTCAGCCTAGTATAAAATGCTACTGTGTGTCCTGCCTAGTGATTGATGAGCCTGTGGGAAGTGTCAGTTTTCAGTCGTGCATATTATGCATAGAAGGGATGTAGTTATTTTTAACTTTCAATCACTGTCATTTGATTATTTTTATAGAATCATCAGCTACAATGTCTGCTCGGTGATTAAATAGTCATTCATGTCTTGAGCATTACAGTGGCTAGATGTTACTGGACCATATTCAATTTAGAGTCCCAAAACACTGGTAGGGTGGAATGTTACAATTAGAATTGTACTTTGCTATTTTTACCCAACATTATTTAAAGCACAGATTATACCAGAACATATAAACATTGTACTGTTTTTTTCCAAAATACTGTACATAAAAAGGTAATAAAATCTAACCACATTTAACGACCATAGACTAGGGCAAATTAGAGTCTGATCCAGCATGCTACAAAAAGGAATATCCCTAACTAAAATTCTTCCTAGATCAATGCATAGACCTGGGTGAGTCCTATTGCACCAATAAAACGGAAAAAAAAAAAATACATAAAAATAAAATCCGATTTTATACTATAAAACATCAAAAGATTTTCAGAACTTTTGCATTTGGAGTTTAGTAAATAACCCCTATGTGTGACATTCCAAAATCATGGCTATACTCAGAGCCAGTTTGTCAAGCAATGGATAATGTCCCCCAAATTCCTAACATAGTGACAATTTCTATATTTACTTATCATATTCTAATTACATTTTTATTAGGGATGCACCGAATCCACTATTTTGTATTCGGCCGAACCCCCGAATCCTTCCCGAAAGATTTGGCCGAATACCGAACCGAATCCGAACCCTAATTTGCATATGCAAATTATGGGTGGGAAGGGGAAAACATTTTTTACTTCCTTGTTTTGTGCCAAAAAGTCACGTGATTTAGCTCCCTGGCCCTAATTTGCATATGCAAATTAGGATTCGGATTCGGTTCGGCCAGGCAGAAGGATTCGGCCGAATCCATACCTGCTGATAAAGGCCGAATCCTGGCCGAATCCCTAACCGAATCCTGGATTCGGTGGATCCCTAATTTTTATACTTTCTAACCAATGGTAGCAGAGAAAAAATATACATAAAGAAAACTGTTCTTATTGCAGCTGTCATAAAACAATTGAAACCAATAAAAGCAATTAATGAGACTGATTTCTCTAGAAGTTTTAATTAATATATACCTGTGTTTAGGTTATGCTATGTCCTTTCAGAAGTGGTACTACATAAATAACACGGTGCCTTTTAATACTGTCCCTCAGATGCACAACTATATATAATGTATAGTATAAGCATTTATTGCCGAGCACAGGCAGAGATGGATATTTCCGTGTGAATAATGATACTCAGCAAAGCCAACACTCATAGCAATTTAAATGGCAATAATCGGGAGAATCTTCGGAATAAAATAAGACCTGCATGCTGCCGTAAATATACTTTACTTGTCATTAGGGACTTCCCAATGCTTATTTTAAGGGATGAATGTTTCTGTGCTCAACTTTTATGTGAGTCGCTTAACTTTCCTCGCAGATCTCAAATTATTCTATGGCGATGGCCTTGGTAGCATGATAAAGTGCCCTGAGGCTTGGGAGTTTGACAATTCCTTAGCTTTATAACAGGTATTTTTCAAAGAGAAAGATCCTCAAATAGGGCAAATTCACTAAAGCACGAAGCGTCTAATGCTAGCGCTTATTCGCCAGCGTGATATCATTTTGTCAATTTACTAACAGTGTCCCTGGCGAAAATTCGCTACTGAAGTAGATAGACTAGCGCAACTTTGCACCCTTACGCCAGGCAAAGTTGCGCACTGACGAAGGGACATAACTACGCTAATTCACTAAGATGACCATTTTACTGAAAGTTAACTCTTGCGCTAGACTTAAAGGAATCCTGTCATGGAAAAACATGTTTTTTTCAAAACGCATCAGTTAATAGTGCTGCTCCAGTAGACTTCTGCACTGAAATCCATTTCTCAAAAGAGAAAACAGATTTTTTTAATATTCAGTTTTGAAATCTGACTTGGGGCTAGACATATTGTCAATTTCACAGTTGCCCCAGGTCATGTGACTTGTGCCAGCACTTTAGAAGGGAACTGCTTTCTGGCAGGCTGTTGTTTTTCCTTTTCAATGTAACTGAGTACGCAGTGGGACGTGAGTTTTTACTATTGAGTGTTGTTCTTAGATCTACCAGGCAGCTGTTATTTTGTGTTAGGGAGCTGTTATCTGGTTACCTTCCCATTGTTCTGTTGTTAGGCTGCTGGGGAGAAAAAGGGAGGGATGATATCACTCCAACTTGCAGTACAACAGTAAAGAATGATTAAAGTTTATCAGAACACAAGTCACATGACATGGGGCAGTTGGGAAATCAACAATATGTCTAGCCCCATGTCAGATTTCAAAATGAAATATAAAAAAAACCTGTTTGCTCTTTTGAGAAATGGATTTCAGTGCAGAATTCTGCTGGAGTAGCACTATTAACTGATGCATTTTGGAAAAAACATTTTTTTCCCATGACAGTATCCCTTTAACTTTGCCAAGTCAGACCTGGCGAAGTTCAATACAATAGATAGGAGTTTGAAAAAAAAAAAGCCTGGCGTCTTTTACTTTGTTTAGGATGATAGTCTGAAAAATAGCATATTTTTTGGGGGGTTACCCTCCTTCCCCCCTACATTTCCTAACATATGGCAACACAACTATACAGGGGGCACATGTGGGGCAATAAGACAACTTTATTTTATTTATTAAAGGTTTCCTGGGCTTGTGTAGTGGAATGTAGTGGCTGTAACATATACTTCTATTATACTTTCAACTTTGCACCGTATGCAAATTAGGCATCGATAGCGTAAATGCATTTTGCCTGACGAAGTAACAGTAGTGCAATTTTGCTAATGAGCACAAATTTGCATGTTAGTGAAATTGCCGGAACTACGCCTGGCGAAGTGCGGAGAACTACTAAGCAGGCATTACATCATGTTGTCTATTTGTGCTACAACTTCTGCAATAAAATGTGACAAAGGCTTATGCCAATGTAAGTTGGTATGCTTCTTCCATATACACAGTCATTACCATGCAATTTTCATTACAATATGTGAATTAAATAAAGCCTGCCTAAAAAAGTATCTAGAAATGGTGTACATGATGTTTTGTGCTTGTGTACCAGCCCAAGGCACCCACAGCCCTTTAGCAGTAAAGATCTGTGTCTCCCCAGTAGATGCCCCAGTAGCTCCCCATCTTCTTTTCTGATTCACTGATTCACATGCTCTGTGCTGCTGTCACTTACTGAGCTTAGGGACCCACTCACAATATACAGTACACACAGAATATATATGTCACAATATGATTAGTAATTAATAATACAAGATACAGGTATGGGACCTTTAATCCAGAGTGATCTGGACCTGTGGTTTCCAGATAACAGATCTTTCTGTACTTTGGATCTTCATACCTTAAGTCTACTAGAAAATCAAGTAAACATTAAATAAACCCAGTTGGCTGGTTTTGATTCCAATGTATATCTTAGTTCTGATCATATACATGGTAATGTTTTATTATTACAGAGAAAAAGGAAATCAGTTTTAAAAATTTGGATTATTTTATTATAATGGAGTCTATGGAAGACAGCCTTTCCATAATTTGGAGCATTCTGGATCACACGTTTCCGTATAATGGATCCCATACCTGTAATTACTACATGGCAGCACAGAAACCATTGCAAGTAGCATCAGAATTTAATAATCAGCCCTGTAGTATAAGCTTATATTAAAGAGGAACCTCATTTTCTGCTGCTGGATAATTAGTGACGACCCCTAAGCTTAGCTTCTCAACAGCTGCTCAGAGCCCACTGAGCATGTGAGTGTCACAGACACTTTCCAAGATGGTGACCCCCTGTGATAAGTTTGAAGTCCTGGATCATTGCTGCTATTGACAAGCTGAAACTTTAGGCTGGTGCAATAATTTCACTATATAAAATATGGCATTTTTAACCATATTCATTTTTTTAGGGTTTAGTTCTCCTTTAACATAAATATAAACTATAATTAAAGTTAAAGAAACGCCTCTATTAATGTCAACAACATTTATGTAAGGAAATAAAGGGTTGACAAAACAGTCCATCCAACTTTTGGACTGGTGTATATTGCTCAAAAAAATGTCCTGCCTTGGGTCTCCAGCCAAGGACAAAATTTAAAGAACCTTACTACTAAAGACTAGTGATGGGCGAATTTATTCGCCAGGGGCGAATTCCCGCGATTCGCCGCTGGCGAATAAATTCGCGAAACGGCCAAAAAAATTAGCAGCCAAAAATCCGCCGCCAAAAACGAGTCGTGACACGGGCCGAAAACGACGCGACGCACGCCGAACACGACGCGACGCGATTCTTTTCGTGAATTTTTCGCCAATTCGCGAATTTCTCTGGAAATTCACGAATTTTTCGGCGAAGCAAAACACGCCCGTTTCGCCCATCACTACTAAAGACATATTTGAGGGACATTTATGCTATCACAAAATAAAACCCTACTTACCCCCATACTAAATGGTGGAGGTCTTCAAATTATTGGTTTGCCCCAGTTATGAAGCAAAGCTTTAAGATAATCAGGTTGAGATTTAAGGATAAATTACTTCTTGTCAGGATCAGACTGGGATGGTGGGACACCAGGAGAAACCTATGTGGGCCCTAGTCCTCATAGGCCCTACCTCACCTGGCCCACTGCCTTCAGAATGGGAGAAGTGGTTCATAGCAAGAGCAGGGTGAGTTTGTGATGAGGGAAGTACATGGATGGGCACCTGATACCCCAGTCTGACACTGTTTTATGTCATTAAAATTAAAGATCTTATTTTTATATCTCTAGAACCCAATAGGTTAATGATGGTCTAATCAAGCTTTGGATGAACTTGAATCAAGCAGTGCTAAAATTCCCTCTGATCTGGTTTATATAGGGCTTATTACTGTAATATACAGATGGTATGGTCCCATAGGAAACGTCTGCTTCCCCTTTGAGTCTTTCTGGCATATGCTTTTTCCCCCTGAATTGCTAGACACGTACTGTGTGTGAATTTAACTGAAGGATTCATTTTCTCTGAAAAGATTGAAAGTATTCCAGCATAGCAACTGTGCGTAGACAATAACTTATTCTCCGTCATTAACTTACACTGGCACATTATCACAATATAATGTCACACAGTCATGAAAACAGCTTCCAATTACTGACTTCATAAAACTAGAATGAAACATTACCGCTCAGTCTTTTTATTGTTTAGGCAAAATGGTTGTGTTGTTTCAGCAGCAGAGTTTTAAAAAGATTAGCAAAAAAAAAGATTTGCTTTATATTAGCTGTGTTGCCTGGGTCGCTACAAGCAAATTATCAGTAAATTATTGGTTGATGAGTTAATCATTTTGCCTTTTTGAAGGACATGTAAACTCTTCCCACAAAAATTTAATCAGTGAACAGCCTCTTTGAAATATTCAGATACCTGCCACTCTGGTTGTTAAAAGTAACAGTAAGGCTGCAGAATCCCATTAATCACTTAGAAATCCTTCTCTTCCTCTAACCCACACTGTCCCCTCCCTCAGGAATTTACTTTGGCTGTTGGTGCATGAGCATGCTCAGTTCTTTCAGTTCAGATTACTAAACACACCCTCCAGTCTAAGAGTGTCTAATGAAGTGATTGCATTGTTGGTTCACATAGAAACTGTAGCTGTCTGATCCTATTTTTCTCTCCTAACCACCTCTCCTGAGCTCAGCTTAACCAGTACAGTGCCTAACCCCATCAGGACTTTTTATTAAAGTATGTTGTGCCTGTGTAAGTCGGTTCCTACATTGCATGACCTTTACAGCATACGTGTCTTGTTTGCACATGTAAATGTTACCGATGATGTATCAGAGGGAAAATGTAGATATGCGCAACTTTTATACATGTTAAGAAAATGTAAGCTTTACATGTCCTTTAAAATATATACCCCAAGGTCTCACTGTAATACTAGTTAGTGAATAAATAATTTTTTATAGATTTGCAGCTACTTGCATACTATATTATAAAAGTCTCACTTTGCTATATGTTAGAGAAATAATAGATTTCCTGAATTCTTCAGGTCAGCAGCGAATAGGGATAAATATTTTTTTTCTCCTTATACATTCGAAGATTTTTGCCATGTGTTTTGTTTTGCTGGAAAAGGAATCAGATTTTTTCATGGTAGAAATAAACGTGACATTAACTTAAAGGGCACCTGTTGGATAAAAATGTTATCCTCCAACCAAAGGTGCGGGCTGATAGAGCCCACATTCCGGTTGGGGACAGCAGTAGTTTTTTTGTTTTTTTTTTTCAAAAATCCCCCCTCCGCCAGCGCTAGGTTACCCGCACAAGGATGGAGCTCCCGGTGCGTGCAGCCATGTCCAGTCACTCGCATGTGACGTCACATGCATGTGCATACTGAGTGATTCGGGATGCTTTTCATTATCGCATGCGAGTGACCGGATGTGGCTGCTCCCACTGGGAGATCCCTGCTGGTGCAAGTAGCCTAGCTACTGTTATCCCCAACCAGAAGGCTAGCTCTATGCACATTTGGTTGTGGATAACATTTTTTGCCCTTAAAATGCATTTGGCATGCATTTGAGAAGACATTCCTATTGTTTCCAATGCATTTGGTGATAGGATAAACTTGAGAGAAAAAACATGCAGCGACTCGTTTCCCGAATTTTTCGCCAATTCGTGAATTTCTCGGGAAATTCGCAAATTTTTCGGCGAAGCGAAACTGGGGAGATTCGCCCATCACTAATGCTCATACCAATAGCTGGACATTTTAACTATCTGTGGTCTGGATAGCCCAGATTAGCGTTACATGTATATGTATATATATATAGTGTAAAGGGGTTGAACTTGACGGATGTTTGTATTTTTTCAATCTAACTGACGTTGTTGTATGTTACTGTGTGTGCCTATCACCTGGAACCCAATTTAAAAAAAGTAAGGCAAGGTTATTACCATATGACTTTTGTTATAAAAAAAAAACTTGCTTGGAACTGGGAGCAGGCCTAGATTGAAGGGGCCCACCAGGGTCCTGAGTTAAGAAATAAGCGCTACACCTTGTTGCATTCCTGTTGATGATCTAGTTCCCATCCCCTTTCGGCTCAGGGGCACTGCACCAATGACAGTTCCCCACAAGTTACCAGGGGCAGCAAAAAGCCACTCCTGGTAACTTTAAGATCCAAAATTCTGGTGTAAAAAAATGGAATTTCATCTTTTCTAGCACAAAACAGCACAATTAAGCTCTCTCACTAGTATAAAAAAAGTCCCTTGAACCCACATGCGACACCCCAGGGCCCCACCAGACGCTCCTAGAAAGGTGAATGGGGAGCAGCATCACGGAAGCACCTTCTTCACCTTGTTCCATGGTAAAGTGATGGATTATGGGACATGAATTGAAAGGGATTATATTTACCTTTTAGTAATTTTAGAATTGAACAGGTGAAAAGCAAAGTCAATCTTATCTAAGAAGCTCTAAGGCATGAGTTATTTGGTCTTGGCAAATAATGTCATACTTTGAAATGTCCATAAGTGACCCTGTTGCAGAGGCAGAAGCAGCTGTTGTTTATATATTCAGTGTTCCCAACAAGAAGCACCGCATTTTAATTATTCAGCAGACAGAAGTAGCAAGTGTAATTCTTCATAACTTACCGAGACACAAAAAAGCCAGGGGACCTGTTTGCATTCATTTGCAGTCAAAAAACAAGATAAGATAGGCAGAGCTCATGCTTTGACTGGTACCAGGAGAACTCGTGCATGCTACACCTGCAACATAGATACCTACCTTTAGTAATATTAATTTTATATCTAAGAAATCCTGTTACATTGCTGAATATATGTTTTTCCACCCTTTTTCGTCTGTTTATATGTTCAGGTCTGAGATGTCTGCTGCTTAATCGTTTGATATGCAAATCAGGACTGGACCATGAGATGGACCATATAATATCCATCAAAAGCTCCATATGTCTATGTGCTTTCATAAAGCAAAGAAAAGCTGCCAAAAAGCACAGTGAAGAGAAATGTCATGTTGTAACATGAGAAACATTCTACTTTGAATGCGGTTGGCTGGACTTCCTCCAAATGCAACACTTTTTGGTTTAGCAGAAACAAGTCTTTGTGATGGTTTATGATAAAAAAAAAAACAGACTGCATTAAAATTAAATGGTATTGGTATTGTGTCTTTGCTGAAGAGTCCCAAACAGAATTAAGGAGGAGGAATTCTAATAGTTTATATTTTTTGTCTTAGAGGGAATATTAAAGGGGTCATTTATGACAGTGAGCTGAAAGCAGTTGTTGTATGAATTGCCAGCATTCCTTAGTGGTACTTGCATCCAAGCTTTCATTGCAATTGTGCATTTTGTTGCCATTACCCCCCAGGCTGCCTGTTTGGATGAATCATGAAGCGGAATCGCTCCTAAATAACTTTAATTTTGACTCTGAGTTCCTGAACTGTTACCAATTTACATCAAGGTGCGTTTGCTCTTTGAATTCTAACACATTGGACATAATTGCAACAACTGTAAGATGTAATCCAGCACCATATTTTATGATCTTATAGTCCGTGAGAAACTCTGTGTCCAAAAGTTAAATGGACATTTCATGTACCAAAATATGTAATATGCAAGAAGATACTTACTAAGTAAGTAACATTCAACACTTGGCTCAATTCAAAATGTTTTTACCCACAATACAAAATTCTAGCCAATAAACCTCAGCATTAATAAATAAATGACCTTGAGTAAGATTGATTTATTCTGGACAGTCTCTTCTAACAAATATAACTAAATCAGAACCACAAAAACCACAACCAGCATACAGTTGTCATCGCAACTACACGAACACGAGGATCTGGCACCAGCAGATAAGTTCATCATGAGCAATGTAGTGAAATTGAATGTGGAAAATTCTCAGGGAATTTATCTACAGAATACAACTCAGGCAGTGTTATGCTGCAAAGATTTTCATTCATGGCATGTTGTGGGCACCAAACTTTCTCACTCACGCTGCTTGTGTTGTGTGTTCCTCTACAGTAATACACTACAATTAGTTGTGTGGTGGAGGCACCGGTAGTGGACAAGACTGTCATGGTTTCTAAGCCAAGAATGGAGAGCAGCTGGGATCTTAGTAATGTGGAAAGTTTGTTTCATGCGCAGGTTCATTTTAGAAATATTTTATTATTACTTGTATGATGGCATCATTTTATTAATGAGATCCCTTACAGGTTTGTCTAATTAGCCAGTATGATGGCTAAAGGTTGCATTTAGGCCAAATGGCTTCAGAAAATGGCAAATGATTAAATACAATCTGAACTTCCAAAAGTAGAAATAACCTGAATCCTGATTCCACAGATTGAAAGAACCATGATAATCTCTCTATGCTCTATGCCAATGAGGGAATGTTGAGAACTCACCTCAGATGGCAGCTCCCCACTGGTTAGCAAGGATGGAAAACTAGAAATTCACTGTCAGCAAAGAGAGTGATATTGCTCAATCTTGAACCTCATGTGTCCCCATTCAGCACCAAAAAGGTGATGGGGGGCAGCACCAGCAAGGGGCTACTGCACATGTACAAACTATTTCCCAACTCACCTTAGAGTTATGTAAGCCCTACTTCACCTTGGGTCATTGTAAATTGATGCATTTTGAATATGAAATCCTTTTGGAACCTGAAGTGTTTTCTGTGTTGGGTATGAACTAAAGGTAAAATCAGTCAGGGGTGCTAAAATACTAGGTACCCACCAGTGATTATAATTGCTTGCCTTATACCCAGGACTGGTACTTCTGTAGATGTCCATCATCATAATTTCTTCAGCTTCTTCCATCTTCCATTTCAGGCAGAAGCATACACAGTAGCCTGAAAACGGAACTTAGACACAAGAAATTGCTTTTTGACTCTGTTGTGCATGCACTTTCCCAGGCCAAGAGAAAAGAGGAAGAATATCTCTGTGTGTGTATCTCCCAGGCCAAGAGAAATATGCCAGTCTGGTGCAGCAGTCTGGGGTATCAGGCAAGTGATTATAATCACTAGGGGTACCTAAGATCTTGTCACCTTCCCCAGTAATTTTAATTTCAGTTCTCTTTTAAGTTCCAGAATCCATCAATTCTCACTCGAACACGAGTCAGTGAAGTTTATTAAACCTCGATATTTTCTTGAAGAGGTTGTAAAAGGGGAAAAAGCTAATTTTTAGAGGGAAAAAAACTCAAAATTGTTTCAATATTTAGTGTGCACTGAAGCAGCTAAAAATTTAAAATTGAAAATACTCCAGCTAAAACCTGCTGAAATCCTGTAGTAGTCAATGGCAGGATTCAAACATCAACACGAAAAAGTTGCACAATTTTGACGCAACTTTTTCTCGCTGTGATATTTTTCGAGAATATGGGGCAAATTTACAAAATTCACATGAAATGATCGAAGTTCGATCGAATACCGATCGTACGAATTTTTCATATATTCGGATATTCTAATTTGGCCTATTTGATCATTGAATACCGAATTATAGAATAGATCGAATGATCGGAGGAATCAAAATTTTTAAATTGTTCAAATATGCAAATTAGGCAAATTTGACCAAATTCAACCATCGAATATTCGAATTCTAATGATTCGAATATTCAAATAAAATTTTATTCGAATATTCGAAAATTCGAGTGTCGAATACTTCTCCTTTAAATTTAAATTCGATCACCTACTTTGCCAGATTAAACCTACCGAAATGGGAAATGGGAAAAATTTGATCGATCGTTTAAAAATCGTTTGAAAATTCGATCAAATTTCCCTATTCGATCATTCGATCGATCGAACTGTGCTAAAAAATTATTCCCCCACTATTCCCTGGTCGAGTTTCTAATTTTTTGGGCATTCAAAACTTCGACCCTTAGTAAAGCTGCCCCTGTCCTGCTCGAATAACATTTGTACGACCGAATCCCGTTGGCTTCTATTACAATTCGGTAGGTTCAAACTGGCGAAGTAGGCAGTCTTTTTAAAATTTTAAAATTTTTAAAAACTTTTTAAAACTTTAAAATTTTGAATCCTTCGATCATCGAATGATCGAATGATCGAATGATCGAATATGCGATTCGATATTCCATGATCAAAGAGGCCAAATTTGCATATATGATTTCACAAAAAATTTGTACGATCGTTATTCGATCGAATTCAATCGAACTTCGATCATTTCACGTGAATTTCATAAATTTGCTCCTTAGTGTGCAGCCCATGTCGAAAAAGGTTGATGTCATGGTACTTTATGGACCATCCCACTGTTATATAAGCGTCCAATCTATCGTTATTGTTAAAAATATAGGAGTTTTGCCTAAAGTTTGATTTGTCTTCAGTATTATGACTTCATTCCATTAACAAAGAACAGTTGCTAAATCAATTCCAACCATTTGCAGTTGTTCAATTAACCTTGCAAATTCATTCTAGAGCATTTCCATGCTAAAGAAATCAGAAACAGGTTTCCCCCCCCCCCCTTATTATAATACATGAACGTCTATTACCTCTGCAAAACCCATCTGTGCTATTATCCACGATCCAAATACAGGTGCGATATCTAGTTATGCTTTATTGTCATTCTGTATGTGTTCCACTTCATCCACCTCAGATCCAAATAAGCTCCTTTTTTTCTCTCCTGTAAGTCTGAACTGAAGATTTTTATTCTTACTTTACTCATCTGGAATATAATATATTGCCCAGCTTAGGCAGTGCCTGAATGCTCAGGAACCAATTTATTCAAAAAGATATAAAGCTGCTTCTCCATGACAGAGCTCAATTCAAATGATACCTGCACAGTCAAGCACGGGAGCCATCTTGCACAGAAGGGTGCTGTCACATTACGGTGTTTAAGAAATGTTTCACTTAGGGGCAGATTTATCATTGGTCGAATTTTGAATTGAAAAGAATTCGAAATTCGACCATGTGACTAGTTAGGGAAGTAAAATCCTTCAAATTTGAATATCAAATTCAAAGGATTTTACCGCAATTCGATTGGTCAAACGATCGAATAGGAAATATTAGAGCGATAGATAAATTGGTCGATCGAATATTTTTTATTTGATCAAAAATAATGATATCCAATTCAGTAGCTTTTATCTGGTGAACTAGGTGGTTGAATAAAAATTTATAGGGGAAGTACTTTCGACCATCGAATAGTTGAATATTCGAATAAAATTATATTCAAATATTCGAATAATTCTAATTCGAAAATTCGATGGTCGAATTTGCCTAATTTGCATATTCGAACATTCGAATTCAAATCTATTTTAAATTCGATCGAACTTCGAATACTTCATGTGAATTTAGTAAATCTGCCCCTTAATGTTTTGCTTCTATAGAACATATTTATCAGGCAGAGTTCTGTCACGTTATTAAAAAAAATATCATGGATACAATAACAACGTGTTTCAGAAAATACTGCATTTCGTAAATTATTCAAACCTTTCCCTTTTTGTAACTGTTATTTTATCTGAGAGGAAGGTTGACATTTTGACATAAAGATTGTGTTGGGATCTATTTTTCTACAAAAAGATCCCGATTCCCCATTAACAAAATAATGATTTCCATGTTAGAGAATATTACTGATCAGCATCATGAATGAACAACAATGAAAGTGGAAAAGAACACATTTATTTTCATTTTAGATTATTTAAATATCTACTAATGGTGTGGCTTCCATTTATGTCACCAAAATAAGACATTATTTGTGTTTTGTTCCCTATGAAAATGTACGAGGGTACAAAAAACATCAGGCTAAGACTAAGAGCTTGGGGCTCTGGAACCCAGAACACACTATTCGACTGTTAAATTACCGATTTAATATTTTCCATTCTTGTTCCTAAGATTATTGATATTTCCCTTATACAATCCAGTTTGAGTGGAATATCACTGGCTGTTCATTTCGGTAATAGAATATATCAGTGTTAGGATTTAAAGTCGAATGAAAAGAACTCAGGCATGTATACCTGGGTCATTCTGAAAATTGAAATATGGGAGAATTTTACAATCTTTATATTTTAAGCACTGTTTTGGGTGTTGGGAGGGAGCAAAGCTTATTTAGAAATATGGCTCACATGTGCCTCTTTGTTACTCTATATTATACTATCACAACAGTCATTTACAATGCTAAAATGCAACACATACTGATACAAGAAGATACTGATGCCATTCATAAAAGGTACATCAAATACTCTATGTGCACTTCCATATAGTTGTACTAAACACCACTGTGTCTGTCCAGCCCCTTCTGCTAAATTGTATGTAACAGTTTCTGTTGTTACTGGGGGGACTTGGAGATACCGCTACCCTAAAAATGGTGGTAATTCCAGGATTCCCATATGAGGTTGTGTTACTAAGCATAGCAGAATTGTATGCTAATAGTATTTTAACAGCATGGGCAGGAAGTGATGCAATTCACATCCTAAAAATGTTTAAAAAGTTATGGGGTAGAAAAAAAAATCTTGTATGTTCTATTGTTCTTTAAGAAAAATAACAGAAAAGTGAAAAAGCATCTGAGAATGACCATTGCTAAAAAGTACAACTTTTGAAGAAGCTCCACCCTTTTGATGGATATGGTCTTGGTGACAGAAGTATGGGAATGGAATGCACAGTTTGGCAGTCAAGGCTGATCCAAAAATTAGATCTTATGATCATATGGTTCTCGTCCAACAGGTTTTTCATACCTGTCCAATAGATATCTATCCAGTTTTAAGGCTAGATATTGGTATGACAAGCCCTCCCGAGTGCCCCATACATGGGCCAATCCATCAGCATTTATCAGCCCATGCATGGCCACATTTACAATCCAAGAGCAGTTTACTAGTGATGGGCGAATTTATTTGCCAGAGGCGAATTCCCGGCGAATTCCTGCGATTCGCCGCTGGCGAATAAATTCGCGCCAAAAACGACGCGCGTCAAAAGAGTGCCGCAACTCGTTTCCCGAATTTTTTGCCAATTCGAATTTCCAGAGAAATTCGCGAATTGGCAAAAAATTCGGGAAACGAATGCGCGACTCGGTGAATTTTCGCTGGCGTTTCGCGAATTTATTCGCCAGCGAATTTTTAGGCGAAGCGAAACTGTGGAGATTCGCCCATCACTACAGTTTACCATATAATCATATAAATTGGCCTGGTGCCCTCTGTGGCAACAATCTTATAACACATTAGACACCTTAGAGAACTAAAGCTTGAACATACAATTTGCTGGCAATTTTTGACCCCACATCCTGGGCAACAAAAACCATCAGAAATTTCCAATGGTGCCATTTTCCATTTCGTACAATACACCTCTTTCTGGAACACAGACTGTTGCTATTTCCCAGAAGTGACTAAAGGCCAATTTTTCAACTTCATATGCTTGGAGGAAGATAATTATGTTCCGAACCACTGAAAGTACCAATTGTGCCTTCAAACACTGATCATGAGCAGGAACCTCTAAAATAATCTGTGTTATTTTTATCACTGAACATAAAACTGGGCTTCTTACTCTTCCTGCAGATCATAGGAGTCTCTTCTTACTCTCTCTCTCTCTCTCTCTCTCTCTCTCTCTCTCTCTTTCTCTCCTCAAAGAAGCTTTATTGAAGGTTCAATTATTTACAGATTCAAATCAACATGGTCAACATATAATGAATGAATGCCATCTAAGGCAGTGAAGTGAAAATGATTTCAAATAAAGGAAGTAACTAGGAAAGGGGGGGGGAAGTGGTATATTGCAGGGACAGAATCTGTTCAAGGAAAGAAAGTGAATATTCTGTACCACTGCAGGTGCTCCTTGTATGCAGTATGAAATAATAATTACTATTATTTACAAAGTGAAATACATTATATCTGTAGCTGTAAGGAACAGCAACATGTAGTACATTTAGTAATACATTTGCCAATAGTAGTACATTTGGCAATATATATGTGGGTTTGGAAATACATTAAAGGGGACCTGTTAAATTAAAGAAATTATTCCATATCCTGTTGTATGGTGTTAGTCAAGCAAAATAAACATCACTTTCACTACATAAATTTAAATTTTGTTTCTTTTAGTCTTGGAATTCACAATCACAGCAAGCAGGCAGGTGCCATTTTGTGTCCACTGTTAGCAAGCTTAGCAACAAAATCTTGTGCCAGAATGGGGCACCTGACTCATGCACTGACCTTGCATTGGCTACATAATTTGATGGTGAGGATGGAGGGAGGAATATGAGGAGAGCAGTGGCATCTTTGCAGAATGTAAAGTAATTATCTGCTCCATCCAGGGTCGGACTGGGCCTGCAGGACACCGGGGAAAAACACAGTGGGCCCCAGCTCTAGTGGGCCCAGCCAGCCCAGATCTGCCACCTTCATTTCTTCCTGGGGCTTCTGCCTCAGGTCTCCTCTCCTGACCCTGAGGGCTACTGCCTCAGGCCCTTCCATTTGGCAACCATGCCACAGCATGTTTGCACACTCGCACGCAGTTTTCTTGCCATGACCAAACAGTGAGTGTGCCTACACGCATGAGCGAGTGCACCTACATGTGGCGAGGAGGGTTACAGGATGAGAGGTCCTGACCCCTGAGTCAGTAGCATCAATATTCCTCAGTCAGCTGCCAATTGAACAACAAATCTCAGTTTACTCATATTAACCAATAAAATGACCATGAAGCTTGGTCATCTGATTAAGACACCCTGGTCAAAATTCTCCCAAAGATAACATGAAATTGTTCCTTTGTATAGGAATCTTGATTCTGTAATCTGCTGTGCGCTGCAGTTTTGAAAGCCACATCTCTAGAAGGACATCAATAATTTAGACCAAATTCTGAGAACTACTTAAATGAAACAAAGGCTGTGTAATAAATCATATCAGAAATGACTAAAAGTCTTTAATATGTTTAAAGTACATGAGAGAATAGAAAGGGAGACATTAGATATTCCAATGTTTTCTGAAGGCACAAAGAAATTTCCAAAGAATGATGAAGGCTAAACAAGTTTTGGGCGCTCTACGAGAAAGGTGCTTTGTGGTGAAAGGTGATGAGGTAATGCATCACAACTTCTGGGCAAATATAGAAATTTAATTGTACCAGGCATAAGGCTTTAACCTTGACTATACCTTCCTTGAGCTGGTTTCGCAATGGATATATAGTTATTTTGCAAATATCTTGTTGGCATGGGTAAGGAAGTGCTATTGCTAAAACTCCTTTGTTCAAGGTCACTAATCCTTGAAGAAAAGAGATGACAACAGCCTATGGTTGGCAAGTTATTAAAATAGCCCATAATTTTTCATTTTAATATCTTCGTTTCTGATGGTTAATTTTTTTCAGTTTATTGTATTGGGTGGAGAATAAAACATACAAAAAGATGAGGTATGCGGAATTCATGATTGGTGGGTGCACAATCAAGACCTTGATCTGTTAATATTGGAAGCAGGTTAGAAGCTGGAGGTTACATTCACACTGTGTGTGCAGAATTGTTGCATTGATTCCCAGGATATTATTGACTTTTAATGACTACCAAATCACAAAAAAGTACAGATAAATGTCTATGTGAGTATTTCTGTT
>CM044432.1:179595396-179606153 GCA_024363595.1 Xenopus borealis
ATTTAAAAGTCTGTTTTAAGGGGTTATGTTATGCACATATTTCATGTTTGGAACAAACCTTATAATATGCTGTACAACATGCATCTGTTGTTGTACAATATAGTCTTTTGTTCTCACCAAGCTCTCATTAGTTATTTTCACCCAGAACATCTTCAAAAGAGCAGAAGACTCTGGTAGACCTGTCAGACCAATTCTTCCATTTTTATTAATGTGGGTTTCTAAGTGGAATATGCTGAAACCAATGGTGGTTGTGTATGAAATTCACCGTAAACGGGGCAATATTGACTCAGCAACATAACGGCCTGTGATGGGTTTGCACAGACCCCCATGTAATTTGATTGTTGACTCCAAACAATAGAAATAACCTTGCACCACAGCTTGGGTGTCTATATTGGCAAAGTATCTTCTCATTTGGTGACCTTATCAGGACCAACCCAATAATGCCCAGCTTAAGCTTTAGCAATGATGGTTAACTGTGCTAGCCAGCTGGGGGCATCAGCAGCCATAGAGGGGGCTCACTAGATGATATGTCCCCCTGCTTTCTGGATGCTTTTTCATAACTTCACAGTTTAGCAACATCTTCATTCTTTGCAATGCATTCAATAAATCATGCTGTGGGCTCTCAAATGTTGTGTGGGTTCAATTGCAGCACTGCAGAATCTTTCGCTGTTTTATATACAAATTTAGTAGTGGGATCTACATTTGCAAGGCCGTTTTTAAAGAGGGAGAAAGTGAAGGGCATATCAAGCTCAGTGTTCTCAGTTACATGGTTCCTCTCAGGATCTTCTTTATAATAGTGGATTAAGTGGCTGTCCTGGTCACGGTTATTTTGCTCTATGAGATGCAAAATAATTTCGATATTTCAGGTGGAAAAGATAGTTTCCCAAGATCAAAATGAGGCCAAAATATGCTGAGGCTTAATTGTGTAATGTTGTCAGTACCTGAGCAAATATGTCAAAACAATGATTACCCAGCAAAATAGCTACCAGTTTTACCCATGTCCTGATCCCAACAATCGTTTTAAGGATAAAGCTTTATGTCCATCTTTGAGACTTCTAATGTTGTCTCTCTAATGGTCTTCATTCAATGCTATCTAATCAGAGCAATGGTCAGTGACTTTGCATACAGTGGGAAGACATAGTAATTCATGTTGGTGTGAATTTTTCTAAATGTTGAGGGTGAACTGTTCAGTGTTTCAAGCCAAATGCCCGTAAATCAAGACTGCCCTTGTTCATGCACATTCACCATATTAAATGGCCATGCATAGTAAAACAATTTCTATATTCATGCAGATACATATACAGTATGCCACAGATTTTCCAGGATGAATCTGTCCACTTTTGTCCACTGTTTTCCTGTAATGGGGAATTTTTTTTTCCAAAATGCATCAGTTAATAGTGCTGTTCCAGAAGAATTCTGCACTGAAATCCATTTCTCAAAAGAGCAAACAGGTTTTTTTATATTTGATTTTGAAATCTGACATGGGGCTAGACATTTTGTCAATTTTCCAGCTGCCTCAAGTCATGTGACTTGTGCTCTGATAAACTCCAATCTCTCTTTACTGCTGTACTGCAAGTTGGTGTGATATCACCCCTTCCCTTTCCCCCACCGAGCAGCCTAACAAAAGAACAATGAGAAGGTAACCAGATAACAGCTCCCTAACACAAGATAACAGCTGCCTGGTAGATATAAGAACAGCACTCAATAGTAAAACTCATGTCATACTGCGTTCTATTCAGTTACATTGAGAAGGAAAAACAACAGCCTGCCAGAAAGCAGTTCCCTCCTAAAGTGCTGGCGCAAGTCACATGACCGTGGCAGCTGGGAAATTGACAAATCTGTTTGCTCTTTTGAGAAATGGATTTCAGTGCAGACGTCTATATTGGATCTAAATGTCAATGAATATCTGACACCCAACTGCTGCATGAAGAGAGAATGAAGAGAAACAGATTCTGAGAGAATAGTGAAGATGAACTTGATTATTTCAGAAACAGTGCAGAATATTTAATTGATTATATTTAGAAAGTTTCTTATTTCAGGATGCTGAAGCTTATACTAAATTTCCATTTTCGCAATAGTTCCGCGTGCATGCAAAAGAAAATAAAAAAGGGAGATACCGGAGTGCTGTGCTGTTATATATACTATACTATGATATACTATCCTTTAAGGACGACTTAAGCATAATAGAAATATTTTTTATTTTCCAAGATGAGTAAACTGGAATTGATTTTAGAGGAAATGGCCAAAGTTAATAGCATGTCATCTTTTGCTCTTTGTCTAATGAGTGTTCAGAAATTCTCATCTCAGAATATACTGTAAATCATTTTTTAAATGGTTGGTCTCAGAGACTGTTGTTATGCCTCTGGAACCAAATTTAATAGCAGCTTTGTTTGTTTCCTTTTTGTCTACATAGAATAAACTTGATAAAGGCCCTTCAGCCTGACTTCAGTGATATTGTCAGATACACAAGACCATCTAATTTCATAACTCAAGTACATCCAAGTATTGTGAAGAAATCCTGAACAATAAGGATACCAAATTACCTCTTCCAACTAGCCTTATTTTGCATACTCTTTCTCCTTGAATTTATAAATGTATATGTCTTCAGGGTTAAAGCTGTTTTATGCATTCTTCTTGCATATAGTAGCAATTATATTAGATATTTACATAAATTAATTCTTGAAATTCAAGTACATGCACACTTCATAGCTGCACTAATGACTCAGCTCAATCTAGTCAGTGGCTGACTCAGGATATAATTCATAAAGCTTTAATAAAAATGAATGTAAACAAGGCTGCAGGGCCTGAAGGTATACACCCACGGGTTCTAAGAGAATTTCCCCCTATGTAACAAATGGAACTATAATGATGAATGTGGTGTGCAGTTCATTTCAGTGTGGCCATGTGCACCAGATTCCTCATTCAAGCCTGGTCTACCTATATCTTTACATATATAGCTTACGTCCTAACCTCACCAAGGGGGTGTTTCCTTGGTAACAGAACTTTAGCCAGGTGTTAATAAATGAATCATTTCTGGACCTGCCAAGTGGGGTGATGGTGTAAGCAAGGGCTCAAGATATGAAATAACTTTTTATTGGTAAATTGTTCAGGAACAAATTCACATTGACACAGCTTACATTTGGGGTAGAGTTCTTCATATATGTTATATTATGATATAGGGGCAGATTTATCATTGATCGAATCTCGAATTGAAAATCATCGAACATTGAATTTGAAGGATTTTACTGCAATTTGATTGTCAAATGATCGAATAGGAAAAATTCGATTGATAAATTGTTCTAATCGATCGATTCGAACAATTTTTTTGATCAATCAAATTTTTTTTATTCAATCAAAAATAAGGAAAACCAATTAGGTAGCTTTGATCTGGCGAACTAGGTGGTCAAATAAAAATTTAAAGGGGAAGTACTTCGACAGTCGAATGGTCAAATATTCAAATGAAATTTAATTTGAATCATTCGAATGATTCATACGAATGATTCATACGAAATTCACATGAAATGATCGCGTTTCAATCGAATACGATCGAATAACGATCATACAAATTTTTTCGTAAAATCGGATATTATAATTTGGCCTCTTCGATCATTGAATACTGAATTATCGGATAGATGGAATGATCAGATATTCGATAATTCGGTCATTCGATGATCGAAGAAATCACAATTTTAAAGTTATTCGACTGCCTACTTCGCCAGATTGAACCTACCGAATTGCAATAGAAACCTATGGGAAGCTCCCCATAGGCTTCTGAGACTAAGGGGCCGATTTACAAAATTCACGTGAAATTATCGAAATTCGATCGAATTCGATCAAATTACGATTGTACAAATTTTTCGTGAAATCGGATATGCAAATTTGGCCTCTTCGATCATCGAATATTGAATATTTCGAATGATCGGATATTCAATAATTCGATAATTCGATGATCGAAGGAATCAAAATTTTAAAGTTATTTGACTGCCTACTTCACCAGATTGAACCTACCGAATTATAAAAGAAGCCTATGGGAAGCTCTCCATAGGCTTCTGAGGCTCGAATACCATTCGTACGATCATAGCGTTCGATTGTTCGAATCGCACGATTTTTTTGGATGCTCAAAGGAAAATTCACGATTTATTTGTGAAATCGAACGATCGGTATCTGATCTAATCGAATTTCAAATTTGTTCGAGCTAATTTTGGGGAATAATAGTAAATTTGCCCCTAAATCTATTCATTCTTATTATATAATAATCATAATGTATCGCATTTCCCAATTCATTTTTCAAAAGATGTTCTTTAAAATTTTGTAGAGTAAATTTTGGCTGTAAAGATACTAATAATAATAATAATAATACTAAATAAAAGATCATTGTTTTAGGCAAAATTCACTTTAAAAAAACAAAAGCAACATTTTCTGAAAAAATTGAGGAAATGTGATATTATTTTAGAGAAAACAAATAATAATCATGATGCTTATTATTATTTTTTTAGGAAAGGAAACTAACAAACAGTTTCTGAAAAATATAATTAATTAAAAAAATATTAATTATAATTAGAGCAAGATTTACTCTAGGCTTTTTTTTCTTATTTCCAGCAAAATTTTAACTTTATGAAATGAAATCATGGCACTGTCCGGAAATCTAAAAGAAAAAACTTTTTTTTTTTTCGGCAGCATTGGAATTGTTAAACATTTTTGAGTTTAAAAAATAAAAAAACATATTACGTTGAATTACAAATCATCAATATTTTTCCAATCCCCCCACTGCAAAGTATGATTCATTTATTTGATTTATTTGGGCTTCAACACTAGATTTATTCAGATGGAGCCGTCGAAACACATTACTGATGCGACAGTCGCAGATAAATTAAATTGCTCTTATATTTCTCATGGTTTGGGCTTTATTAAAGCTGGTGTCTGTGGAGATAGGACTCAGATTAAAAATGCATCACTGGAAAATAGCAATAACTGACTTTTGTTTTCATTTATTTGTGAAGAAAGATTTCATTTTTGTCATACGTAATAAACCTAAGCCTCGCCTTGTTACCGAGATGATTGTGTGTTCTTGATTCTACCTAAAATCCAATAATAACAACAGTAAAGAAACCTTTATTTAATTATAGAGATGTGTAATGATCACAGCGGGGAACCGCTGTGATGGGAGTTACTCCCACACTTGATAGTGGGTGTGGTGGAAGCCCAGGGAAAAAGCCATAAACATTTGGAGCAGACATGGTGACTTGGAAGGTTTAATGAAAACTGAACAAAACACAGGGACAGGTAAATTCAGGTGCAAGGTCAAAAATAAAGTCTTTACCAGAAAATCAGGAGGGCAAGGAATGCTTGAACAAAAAATACTGGAACAAGAGATTTCTCAGGAACAAGGAACAGGAATCAGGGTTGGCAGGTCATTCAGGAACACAGGATACAATATAATGACTCAGCCCTGAGCAAAGCTCAGGGCGTGGTTTATAAAGGCAACGGATTAGACAACAGAGAACACATGAGGGTAATGAGGAGGGAGGAGAAACTGAAACCAGGCATATATGGAAAACAAGAATAAATGAAGATGTCAGGACCAGCCCCCAAGAGCCTCCAGTGGCTCACCTGGTAAGTGCACCACTGTCCAGAACCAGGGTTTACAGTTCAAGTCCCGGGAGAGGCATACACTGTCATTTACATAGTTTACTTCTGTAGGCTTTCCACATTGCTTCTGCCACAGTCTTTGGAGATATGCAACCAAACTTGTGTTTTCTTTTCATTAATAACTGGTTTATTTATTAAGTGGCAGTCCATTATGTGATGCATTGGTTCAATTTTCTACTTACTATTCCTGAAGGCTTCTGAACTTCTCCTTGGGAAGCCTGAGCTCCATTAAAAGTCACCACCTAATACATTTTTGATGCATATAAATCCAGGTTTTCCACTTGGCTGCCTTGTTTCACTCTGTTGGGTACAGATGCACAGGGTCTATCTGCATTTTTCATTATCATTTTTTATATATAAAATAAAAAAATATTTTTTGGCCTTCAAATGAAGGATATAGATTATTATTTTCTATGGGGCCTATTCTGCAGAATGCTCGGCACATGGGGCTTTTTGGATAATGGATCTTTCTGTTAATATGGATTCTTCCACCTTAATTCTTTTAGAAAATTATGAAACCATTAAATAAACTCAATGGGCTGGTTCTACTTTCAATAAGGATTCATTATATCTTAGTTAGGATCAAGTACAAGGTAATGTTTTATTATTACAGAAAATTTCTAATTTTTTGAAATTAGGATAAAATGGAGTCTATGACAGATGGCCTCTCCAGAATTCAGAACTTTCTGGATTACGGGACTTTCGATAACAGATCCAATACCTAAAAATTAAAGTGGTAGTTTGACCATTAAGTTAAACTTTTACTTTTTTTATCAAATGTCTTATTCCTAGAAACTTTGCATTTGGTTTTCATCATTTAGTTTTTATAGTTTCAAGTTATTAGCCTTCCTCATCTACATCTTTTCAGCTTTCAAATAGGGTGTCGCGGACCCAGCAGCCATTGCTCTGTGTCCTTACACTTTTATTATTTTATTATTATTGTTACTTTTTTATTCCTTCACTTTTAAGGACTAAAAATAACAATAATGCCTTTACATTTTTAATTGCACCCTCTCCAATTAATTTTTTAGTTCCTCATTCAAATTGCTGCCTGGTTGTTAAGGTAAACAAGACCAACCAAACAACTGAAGCAAAATGACTGAAAAACCATAAAAAAATTAAAACCAGTTGCAAAGTTTTTTCAGAATATATAATGCTAAAAGTTAATTCAAAGGTATTCACCTTTAGCATTATATTTTTGTGAAGTGGTTGGCCTCACTGGAGCATGTAAGTTGGGAAATTTGTACCTGGTCTGGCAACTGGGCAGCAATCTGGAAAATGAGGTTCAATGTTGATAATGCAAGGTTATGCACTTTGGAAAAAATAACATAAATACTAGTTATACACTAAGGGGCAGATTTACAATTGGTCGAATTTCGAATAAAACAAATCAAAATTCAGCCATCTAATTCTTTTGGGGGCCATTTTTGATAGAAAATGGATCTATTTTGATCGAATAGGTCCGTTTTCGATCTAATTGAAATCGTTCAATCGCATTGTTCAAATTGAATTTTCCAGGAGGAAAGTTTTCAAATTTAAATTTTTTTTTATTCAAATCGAATTTTGGGCTATTGGATAGTTGAAGTAGCCCAAAATTACTTCAAAAATTAAAATTTTAAAAATTAAAATTTTATTAAAAAATTAATTCGACCCTTAGCAAATGTGCCCCTACATATAAGTGTGTTGGGAGTTTCCTTAAGTGAGAAGGATCTTGGGGTTTTTATAGATAACAAGTTGTCTAATTCTGGGCAGTGTCATTCTGTAGCTACTAAAGCAAATAAAGTTCTGTCCTGCATAAAAAAGGGCATAAACTCAAGGGATGAAAACATAATTATACCTCTTTATAGATCCCTAGTAAGGCCTCATCTGGAGTATGCAGTGCAGTTTTGGACTCCAGTCCTTAGGAGGGATGTAAATGAGCTGGAGAGAGTACAGAGACTTGCAACTAAGCTGGTTAAAGGGAGGGCAAGACAATTCCTAGCGAAATAAAAAATTAATAAACCTCTAAAGGTCTGTATTGATTAAAAAGGCCCAATAGGAACAGAGCAGCTCCCATTGACTTCTATAGGACAACTTTTACTTGGAAAATTTTTGTATTAGAGTTTTTTTCTAGTTTTAACATATAAGTCAACATTTTTAGAAAAATAATAAAAACACAAATTTCAGAAAAATATTAGAAAAAATAGACATAATAAAGAGGCCCCTAAGTGTCAATGCTTCCTTCGTAGGCTACACCAGTAAGAGATAAAGAATCGATTCAGCAATATAATCAGCCTCTAGCCAAGGATACATTCATTCATGTATTGAACTGCTCTTTCAATTCGTAAGACAAAGTAGAACTGGAAATTGACTTCTCAAAGGAATAATCAATCAATGTCTTCATTTTTAATTTGCGGACAAACACTCTTAGGTATTGCAGTGGATAGGCAGATAGGGTGAAATAGATTACAAGAGAACGGGTGCTCCTTATTAAGTTGTATAGCCCCCACTTAGTTGCACTTTTGTCCTCTATCAGTCGTAAACAAGCAAGATTACAGGAATAAGACAGAGAAGATGCATATTCTTTATGGCCAGATACTATTGTACATGACTGAGTTGCAATATTAGCTCTGGATCATTAGAGGCAAAGTCAAGGGAAAATGCATATGGCAGCCAGGCTATTATCCTGTATAAATAGGAGCTCTACTGATTTGCTGCTGTTTTGCATGAACAGAGGGGATCTCATCTGCTGATCATGGACATTGAGTCCTGCAGTGGGTTGGGCACTCACGGGTTAACCACAAAAAAAGTGGATACCTTGGGGAATGACGTTAGTCTTTTCAGGTGATGCGGGTCACGGATCACAGGTCGAGTTGCAGGTCTCTTCTGGCTGCAGTTCTTTCACTCCAGCTTTCCCTCCTGCTGTCTCCTTCACCCATCTGACTTCAGACACAGCTCTCTTACATCACACGGTGCGCTCCTGTCCCTCTCCCTTTTGATGATGTCACTTCCGGTTTGCAACAACATCACATCCAGTTTAATGGTGGTAGGCGGGTTGTGAGTTGGGCCGCGGATAATCTGGATTATAAATGGGGTATGTGCTAAATTTGATTCCGTTCACTATATATTTATAAAAAAGTGAACGCCACCAAGTAAGGCACAAAAAAATTCAAATACAATAAGCTTTGCTATTAAGTGCCCTTCACAACTCTGGTCGGCCAATTACAAACTTCACATTTGAATGGTTAACTCGAAAAAGGTGGTGACCCGGGTGTAGAAAGCCCGGGTCCCACTACTGGGTTTACAAATGCATCAAACAGTATCAAAGGTAATGTACCAGAAGTAACTCACCAGATCAAACGGGTGGCCCGGGTGCATTGCATTTTTAGTGAGTTGAAAATAAAGTTTACTTCTTTTAATTCTATGGGTGACTGGAGTGCTCATCAAATACTTTCTGAGGGTTGCTGGTTGGGTCTTAGACATTGTTTCCACGCAGGACTCTTCATTGTGCTACAGGGTCATGCCAGTTGGAGAGTCTGTCAGACCTTCATGGCTTTTTGCTTGTCCTCACTAGTCTTATGTACAGTCTCTGCACATAATGGTACATCTTTTTAATTGTTGTTTGATGGACCTAAACAAACCCTATGGAGATAGTTCTGCATCTCAGGACTTTGTGATTATATGGGCAGATCAAAAAGTTTCACCTCTATCAAAGAAAAGGTGCCCTTTTTGTGTAATTTCTGTCCATAAAGTTAGTAACATATCTCCACCTGGTGGCTGGCATTGAAATCATTCCACAAATAAAGTTTGCCACTCTTTTGTATTCTTTTCATAGTCTAGCAGTTGTTACTGAGTTACTGAGTACTGAGTTACTGAGTACTGAGTTACTGAGTTCCTTAAAGGAGAATCAAAGGCACATTACACTTGGGGGTGCTAAAGGTTAGTCAAAATTTTAAATTTGAAAAATTAAGAAGAAGGAAGAGGATTTCTCTGTGCTGCACACCGGTAGAACCCTGGGCCGGTGCAGTTTTCTGCTGATAGGAGCACCAGCCAGAGGTGTCAGGTAAGTAACTATTGGCACCCCCAATGTAAATTGCCTTTTCTTCTTCTTTAACGTGTCCATTTGGCAAATCAGCAATTAAACATGCAAATCACTGGCGCCAGTGGTTATGAGTAGTGATGGACAAATCTATCCCATTTTGATTCGCTGAAAAATTTGTGAAACTCCAACAAATTTTACAAGCGCAAATGTTTTTTCCAAATGCATTAAAGTCAATGGGTGTCAAAATTATTTTTACATGCATCAATTTACATGTGCATGACTTTTTTGTCGCAGCTAATTTTTTGCAGCAATTTCGCATGTGGTGAAATGTGGAAATGCACAGCGAGTCCATGCCTGCCGAATAACTTAGCCCATTACTATTTATTAGACACCTATTCAGAGGAACTATCTATTATGAGCATTTGTGTCTAAACAAAAGAGGAACTAACATTATACTTCATAATGATGAATGACAAATTAACATATTCAGAACGCATTTCCATGGTGAAAGCTGCAGCGATACTTTGGATATTGTGAAGTGCAGAAAGGGTACCATGTTTTTAAGGAAATGTAAACACTCACTGCAGTCCCACCTGCTCTATATTGCAGTCAACTGGCTATAGTCGGCTGAATTAAAGGGCATGTAAAGGCCAAAAAAAATCCCATTTTTACTTTCTTTATCTATTTCTCAACGTTTTATTGGGTTTTCCAATGAAAAATAAATCTATCTCCAATATCAGGGGTGTCCAAACTTGGCCCTCCAGCTGTTAAGGAACTACAAGTCCCACAATGCAATGAAGGAGTCTGACAGCCACAGTCAGGCAAATGCATTGTGGGACATTGTAGTTCCTTAACAGCTGGAGGGCCAAGTTTGGACACCCCTGTCCAATATACTTAAGTTAAAAAATGTGTACCATTTTTATAAGAAACCTGACTGTATGCAGTGAAAGTCTCCCTTCATTTACTGCTGTGTATAGGAATTGTCAGACGGTCCCTTACTGCTAAGTCTAAAATAGGCTACAAATGCTGTGTTTTGTATACTAAATATAAACATGAACTTACTGCACCACAAGCCTAATCAAACAAA
>CM044432.1:179679775-179690314 GCA_024363595.1 Xenopus borealis
AACAGGTGTTTCCGTGAATGCGCCCACTGTGCGAGGTTGCTGTGCACGAAAATACGGTTGATAGTAACTTAAAATCGCTATTTGCAAAACTGTCTTGCAAATATGACTATGAAGATTCTCATATTTGTTTTGCAAATATTTTCTCCGTCACCAAAGCTGTGGCGTAATTCACATAGGGACTCATTTATAAACTTTGCGCAGGGCAGATTGGTTCGCACAGTGAATTTATTTGCCCTGCGCACGGTTATATTTATAAAGCTGAATAAGAGTGTGCGAACAGAATTGCTCATTTTTTTTTTCACACTGCGAATGTCTATAAATTATGGCAAAAATCACAAATTGCGAATGTTCTGTGCACACTCTGCATTTGAATTACGCCACAACTTTGGTGGCGGAGAAAATATTCGCAAAGCAGTTTCGCTAATTGCAGATTTAAGCTACTTCCAATCCTATTTTCACGCACAACAACCTTGCACGGTGGGCGCACTCACGCAAATACCTGTCTAATTTGCGAACCATTTGCAAAAATGCATTCTCAATGCGGATTCGCCAAAAACAAAAAACGGGAAGACGGGCACAGCAGTGCAATATTTTAGCTTTCAGGAAAAAAACATGGGCAATACAGGTATGGGATCCTTTATCCGAAAACCCGTTATCCAGAAAGCTACGAATTACAGAAAGGCTGTCTCCAATAGACTGCATTATAAGATAATCCAATTTTATAATAATGATTTCCCTTTTCTGTGTAATAATAAAACAGTTGATTGTACTTGATCCAAACTCTCGCACTAGTAAAGCCGAATTCCCGGTTTAAAGGCACCAGGAGCTGCTTTTTGCTGCCCCCGGAGACCTAGCTGGTGCTGGCGCTTGACACCTGCGTTTTGGCGCATCAGATCCACCAGAATTGCGTTGAAGACGTTTGTGTAGTTTTACCCTTAGGGCTCTTACACAAGAATTTTTTGCAGGAGTAAAAACACTCAATTATTGTCCAAGGGGCTGTACTCACAGGGTCGCTCCGGCCATGAGGAAAGGTGAGAATCTTGCCTCAGGCGGCAGGGAGCAGCCAGTTACCAGGGGCGGCAAAAAAGCCGTCTCTGGTAACTTTAAGAGCCAAATTTCCATTTTTTGAAATGGAAATTCAGCTCTTCTAGTGCAGGGAGTGCAAACAGCAGTCCCGCAGTAGCGATGCGGCCCCTCCTTGACCTGCTCCGACGCTAAAAGTTAGAAACGCAGAATGGGAGTGGGGGTGGCATCAGGGCCTCAGGCAGCAGCAGCCCCTGGAACGTCCCTGTGTAGTCACAGATGCAAGTAAAAACAGAACTAGGGATGCACCAAATCCACTATTTTGGATACCGAACCGAATCTGAACACTAATTTGCATATGCAAATTAGCGAGAATTTTTTTTTTTTACTATCTTGTTTTGTGACGAAAAGTCACATGATTTTAAGGATCCAGATTCGGTTTGGCCAGGCACAAGGATTTGGCCGAATCTGAATCCTGCTGAAAATGGCCAAATACCGAACTGAATCCTGGTTTCGGTGCATCCCTACACAGAATGCAGGTGTAATGCAACATGCTGCCACCTACCTGCGTTTGGCGTTTGCATGCTGAACGGAAGAAAGCTGTTGTGTTTGGTAGCCGAGGATGAGGAGAGTCTAACAGTGCTTTATTAGCAGGTTCATGCAGCCATTATATAAGAGCAGTAACTCTTACTTTCACTTTCAAGCTGTACAGAAAGAAAAGCAGAATGCAGGGGAGTGCAGCAAATAATGCCAGTGTGTAAGAGCCCTTATAGCCCATACATGGAGCATGTGTGACTACGCTTTACACCTTGCACTAGATTAAAACCCTCAGTCAAGGTGCAGAATGAAACTCACACGGGCAGGGGCAATCCTGGTCATTTAGCCACCTGAGGAGACCTTGCTTTTGCCACCCCCACCCCACGGCACTCACCTCTTCAGTGCCAGAGGGGGTCGGGGGCAGTCCACATTGCGCTGCAGGGGTCGGAGGTGACCACGTCACTAGTGCAGAGAGCACAATTGCACTCTCTGCACTAGAACAGCCAAATGTCCGGGTTGAAAAGCAGAAATTCGGCTCCTAGTTGCCTGGATTCAGCTCTTAGTTACCAGGAGGGGCATTTTTGCTGCCTCAACTCACCTCATTGGTGGAGCAACCCTGCACACAGGCACAAGCCTGCCATGGGGACAACGCAGGCCTCTGCAGCACATTGCACTCCCCGACCTGCCTGTTCTCAATGACAAAGAAGACAAGATCCATGTGATGCCCACCTGCTGCCAAATACAGTCAGTGATGCATACAGAAACAAGGACAACCTCAGAGCAAAGGCAGCTGGGGCATGATGCAAAGCACACTCATTTTTTCCCACTTTTGGAATAATAATAATCTTCTCATGTCTAAGTGGCAGAGCAACCCAAGGCAGTGCATACTTTTAAGTCCCTGTGATGATGCTGGGAGCTGTAGTACAGCACATCTGATCTCCAGACAACCCTGACATACTGCTGGTGCTGATGAATGTCTCCACTTTTGGTTGCCCTTTGGATGCAGATCACATTCTAGCACCGTATGGTCTCCCTGCAGAATCCATGCCCTGGGTTTAACCTGCACAGGGCTTCAATTCTTAAAGCCTATTTTCCTTCTGCATGTTATAAGCTGTGAAAAGAAACAGTCTGTCTAATCAATTTCCTCCTTATTTTTATCACTCAGCCGTTACCAGCCCCAGCTAGCAACCAATGGCAGGCGATTTCACTGTGAGAACTGCTGATGCTACATGTCTCTCTATTCGCCTTCTTGCTGCTGTTGCCATATCAAAGCTGGAGGAAGCCTTTGCAGCCCTTGATGCCCCGGTGTGAGAAAAAGGCTCTGATATGTCACAGCTCAGGAGACATCCTTGTGACCTGGCTGTTCACTGAATAAACGGGATTAATGGGTTCAGTTTAAGAGCTCTGCGGAGTGGACTGTGGGCTTGGCTAGAGCTTCAGGCTGTGCAGGGGCTGGTTATAAGCATGGGTGATACAGGGTTAATGAGAAGGGTTTGTAGTGGGGAATTCTGTATTCGTCTTGTAGAGGAAATGAGAAGGAAGGCATCACCTAGGGATCCTATGAGGATAACTCAGGCATTGCAGCTTCTTTTAGAATTGCACAGAGAGATTGTGCACAGCATTATGGGATGATGGGCAAAGTCATCTGCCACTTTGCATATTCAATAGCTCATGTATGAATAATATGAAATAGGTACAATCTATATGAAAATTGTCATGCTTCTCAAACTCTTGACAGCGCTTTCCCCCAGAATTCCAGGGTGCTGGACACAAATACATATTCCAGCACACCTTTTAACCCCCTGCGTTTGTATTGGAATGGCATCTTCTGGGGCGTGCATGTTTGGGGTGCACCCCACCAGTAGTGATGGGCGAATCTCCCCCGTTTTGCCGAAAAATGTGCAAATTTCCAGCGAAAAGAGTTGCGTTTACGACGTGCGTCGCGTAGTTTTCGTTGTGTCGCGTCAAAAACGACGCGTGACTCGTTTTTTTCGGCAAATTTTTTTGGGCAAATTTTCGCGGGAAAATAAATTCGCCCATCTCTACCCACCAGCTGTGTTTTACTTGCAGCAGCCTAAAACGTATAATGCCGGTTGTTCAGCAAATACAATTATTATACACTACTCACTACTGCATGAAGATTGAATTGTATATTCTATAAATAGTTGTTTCTAGCTTTTCAGGGGGGCAGACAACTGAACTAAAACTAACCTGAGAACAATTCAATCAAACCTTTTAGGGCCTCCCGTTTCTCACAGTGTCATTAAAAGAGCTGCTGATGATTATTTTTGGAGATTAATCAGCTGTATTGAGCATACTGACTCGTCTTTTACTGGCCCATTATACAGAAGGTGGATGGGGCGTCAAGGTCTTAAAGGAGAAGGAAAGGTTAAAAGTACTGTAAATAGGTTTTATCAGAAAGGTCTATATAAATACACCAATAAACCCTCAAAGTAATGCTGCTCTGACTCCTCTGTCTAAAAAAAGACACATTTATTTCCTTCTATTGTGTACACGTGGTCTTCTGTATCAGACTTCTGTTTTCAGCTTAAACCGCCAGCTCTTGGGCTTGAGCATGCTCAGTTTTCGCCTCTCCACCTCCCCCTCCCCCTCCCATCCCTGCTGTAATCTGAGCTCAGAGCTATAAGTGAGCAGGGAGAGACTCAGGCAGGAAGTGATATCACAGCAAGCTAATATGGCAGCCACTATCCTAAGCAAACAGAGACAGTGTCTAGAGCTGTTTCCTCAGGTATATAAAAGCATAAAGAATAAAAATGGTATTCTAGCTTGCACTATTGTGGCTAATCTATTGCCAATAAAGTGCCTTGGTACTGTAGCTTTCCTTCTCCTTTAACAACAATTCTTTTCATGTACCCCACTATACTTGTCCTGCCAGAATGCAGCATCTTCCCAAGGGTTCTTTGAAGCCAAGAAAATTTCTTTCAAGAGTCATGTGTGAAGCCCATAGCAGGGATGTGCTGGAAGACCAGGGAGGCATGTTTGCATTATACATTGAGATGAACAGGCAAGGCATAGATGGGGGATGGCAAGGTGAATGAATAGGTGAATAGACTGTAAGCTCTATGGGGCAGGGACCTCCTTCCCACTATGTCTCTTACCATATAGCACTTAACCTCTTTGTCCTATGCTTCTGTATATATTTATTATGTGATATGTCTCCCCCATTTATGCTTTTATATATAGCTCCTATTACTTTATGTATAATAAAGTTATACATACATACATACATACATGATGGCTGGGTGATAACCACATGCTATGAACATGTTGTAACAATATCCACTAGTGGCCTATGGCTACAACCCTGCCACAGCTTTCCCCCATCCTCTGCATAAAACCCTTTCATTTCAGATTCAGGGAGCAGCCATCCCCTCCCCTGAGGGATCACCAACAGCTCTTTTTTTCTCATTTGGACTGAACTGAATGCTCATTCGAGCATGTCTGTGTCAATAAAAAGCTAGATTTGGCAGGCCCACAAGTTGCACATGCATCCCCAGATCTGATCTTCCAGGGTTGGATTGACACACACACAGACTACTCAAGGCTATAGCCTAGGGAACCAGTGAGATTGAGGCCCCATCTAAAGCTGACCATAGACGTAAAGATTTTTGAAAGATCCAATTGTTATCGTGAGACCACGATTGTCTCATTGTTTAAATGTCCGATGTGTCCATCAACTAAAAAGACCATTTCAGGTGATATTGCAGCAAAACTGAAGGATCTCAGCCTGCTTGGCCCTGCAAACATAGATAGATTGCATGGGGACCGATAAAGATTTTCTAACCTGGCTGATCGATCTTCAGACCGATGACGGATGAAAAATCGTAAGATGTACGATTGTTTGTATCCCACTAACCGCACGATAATTTGGTCGGACTTCACTAAGATCGGTCGTTCAGTAGAGAAACATTGTTGCGTCTATGGGGACCTTAACTTTTTTCAATTATTATTTTTATTTTCCTTTAATATTTATTTGTATTTATGCTGCTGGGTCTGGCTGGGTGCACCTGCTGGGAGCAAGAGGCAGGCAAGGAGTGTGTGTGCCAAGAAGCCATTGATATCACTGGCATGTGCTGAACACCATAGAGAACTCAGCTTCGGCGAAATATTTGCAAAGCGCATTGAAGTCAATGGATGTCAAGCATGGGCCAAGCGTGGAAATTCACCATGAAATTGTGACTGGCAAATTTATTCGCTCATCACTACTCAGCTGCATGTGGACGGGATCTGGGGTGGGGCTTGGGGGCAGGGTCTGGGGTGGGCAAAGATCACTGCGATTTTGCTGTACGTGGCCCCGTGAGTTCTGATGGTGGCCCTGAGTGGAGTTAGCCAACTCTTTCAAGCACAGAAAGTGGTGATATATTTAAGCAATAGTAATGGGCAATCGTTTTGCTTTGCTGATTTTTTTGCGCACATTGCCGGCGTTGAAAAAACAGACACCCTCGTCCAAAACGAGACGCTGCCGAATTTTCACCAGACAAATTTATCCTGGAGTTTTGTGAATTTATTTAATGGCGGTAAATCACAGGAATTTACTGCGAATTAGCCCCAGGCGAATAAATTCACCCATCACTGTTAAGCAATATTACCCTATATATCTGTTTGTCTCTTCACGTTCCTTTCGCGCTGGCTTTTGTTGTGCTGTGATTCGGGCTTGAAGGAATACAAGCAGGGTCGGACTGGACATGGGGGGAGCCCACTAGGTTACTAACCTACACCCCGGACTGGCCCACCGGAATACCAGGAAAATTCCCGGTGGGCCAAGGTGTCAGTGGGCCCTCATGCTGCTAAACTGTTGGCCTATTTGATGGCCATTCCCTATTTCTATGAGAACAAAGAGGCTAAATAGATGGAACAATAGATTATAGTATGTAAAGAAAACAAACTAGGAGAATAGAGCTTGATTGAGGAGATGAAGAATATTAGTACTGATAGTGGGCCCCTGGTCTAAGGTTTTTGGGTGGGCCCCTGGTCTAAGGTTTTTGGGTGGGCCCCTGGTGTCCCAGTCCGACACTGAACCTACAGGCCACCCTGTGCGTATGCGGGAACGCTGGCACGCATGCATTCAGTGGTGTAACTACTCGCTGGTGGGCCCTGGTGCAGAATTGGCCCGGGGCCCCCCTATCAGGCTCTCCCCCTATGAATTGCACATTGGATTTCTCCTAGCCTCTCCAGCGGGCCCCGAGAGGGAGCGGTCCCTGGTGCAATTGCACCCCCTGCTCCCCTGGGAGTTACACCACTGCATGAATTAACAGCATCACAATTAATTTTATTTGGGGGTCCAGAGATTGGGGGAGGGAGGTTGGGCTGGCAGGGGCCCACGAAGGCCAGGTCTCCCTCCACCCCAGTCCAAAACTGGATACAAGTAGGAGCCAAATAAGGATTGTGAACACAACTGGACCTTGGGACTATACTGGACATGGGAATGAGGCATGTACTGAGCCTGGTGCAGCTCCTGTACTATGGGAGGCAATAAATGGGCTGGATCTTTCTTCTGACTATCTATATACTCTCTTTTTTTTTCCTTTCAGTATATGGGAATACAATAAGTATATGGAGAGTTTCCTTCCACTGGCGGCAGAAGGAAACCCAAAGGCCCGTGTTCAAGGACTGAGTTCAATGTCACCAGGTATTTAAAGGAATCAGGAGGTTGCAGGTAACGTTTGAGCCTGCAGGTGGCAGCAGTGAGCGTGAGACGCAGAGCCGAGGCGTCCGGAGCTCAGACGAGCAGAAGCTGCAGAGGAGACAGACTGATCAGCTCCTGAAGGGCATCCTCACATGAGAGCAGGAGAGGAGCAGAGCAGGCGCTCCCCTTGCCCATTCGCTCCAGCGCTTCTTCCCCCCCGAGCCGCTCAGCTCTCCCCAACATGGAAAGCAAATTGAACTCCTCCACCAACAGCAGGGACGACGGCAATAACGTCTTGCAGGGGAAAGCGGAGAAAAGTCTGACTGCCAGCACTCCCAGCGTCAAGGAGCATGGCAACTCCGTCTGTTTCAAAACGGACGCCGCCACCGACGACCCCGTGGTTGGATTTGAGGACGCAGAGGGGCCCAGCCGGCCGCATGGCTTCATGCAGCGACAGTTCAGCTCCTTGATGCAACCGGGGGTCAATAAATTCTCCCTCCGCATGTTTGGCAGCCAGAAGGCAGTGGAGAAGGAGCAGGAGAGGGTTAAAACTGCAGGAGTGTGGATCATCCATCCCTACAGTGATTTCAGGTAAAGGGTTAATCTATTGCCTCAGCCCCCCTTTTCCTCTGATGCTACAAGTGCCCTTCTTCAGTCTTGGGGAAATGTCCCCTTGTTGTATTCAGGCCTTTCCTTCAGTAAGGAATAAATATACATTATATATGTGTGTGTGTATATCAATATGTATATTTGGGAGCTGTCTTACTGCATCCCCTGTACCCCCTAACATCCCATCAAACAGCTCCCTCCATTGGCCAGATAAACCTGGGGGGGAGGGAGAAAAAGAACCCCTGTGTGGCTTCAGCAGATCATTACCATTTGTAGAAAATGCTTCTCTGGAGTAGACAGCAATTATTCAGCAATTTGTTGCATGTATGCATTTAACGAAGAGTGACATCACAGCCAACTTCACTTGCTGCTTTCTGTTTCAGCCGGCTTACCCCTTACCTGGGGAAACTTTATGGCCAATCCGCAGCTCTGCAGCTGTAGCTGAACTAGAGTTATGAGCATCTGCTGCTGAGGGTGCTGCTAGTCGCAGTGTAAAATATTCCCATCCCAGTGATTTTGTTTTACCTTATGTTTAGGTATCATGGGAATCGGGTGGGATCCAGAGTAGGAAGCTTCTGGGCAGTAAGAGCTTACAATCTACTCTCTGCAGCTGTAGCTGAACTAGAGTTATATGCAGCTGCTGCTGGGGGTGCTGCTAGCTGCAGTGAAATATATTCCCATACCAGTGATTTTGTATTATGGTGGGGGGGTATGTTTAGGTATCATGGGAATCGTGTGGGTTCCAGTGTAGGAAGATCCTGAGCGGTAAGAGCTTACAATCTACTCACTTGTTCTTAATACTCACTTGTTTTGCCAACTGATAGGGTTAAGTCTTGCCTAACTAAAATGAGCATCTTTTCCATCGTTAGCTGTATTGGTACATTTCAGAATAATATTATGACCTCATAGAAAGCTGTTGGCAGGGGATGCTGGAAGTTGTAGTTAAACAATTCCATAGGTTGCTGAACCTTCCCTTACTGGTTTAGCTGAATCCAAAGCTTTTGCACAGTCCATGCCTTTGGGCTTGGGTCACTCGTGACCTCAGATTGGGATTTATAGCCTCTGTATAGCAATGACCTTGGGCGGATGGAAACAGACTCTCTATGTGATTTAAGGCTTAATATCATAAACAAGCTATCATGGATTCCAGTCCTGAAATGGAAATACATAAAAGCAAACTGCGGAAGGTGCGTAGCCGCAGAGAGGTGACTGAGGTTGGCGTTTCTACCTGACATTCCGTTGAGGTCAGAGGCAAAGGTTCTGTGGGATCTATTTATAATTGACATTATTGTACCGCTGCATTGGGAATATGGCTGGGTGTTTTAGTCACTCATTTGCAGTCGTCGCAGTGAAGTTACTAGGACAGATATAAAAACAGAATGGGAACAAAAAAAAGTTTAGAACTGGAAGTTCAACGTGATGTAAATGCAAAACCCCCCCCCCAATTAATAAGCGATTGAGGTTTTGGGTTAATAAGAAGGAATTCCATACAAATGCATTGCCTTGGCTGAATGAGCAGCTGTCCATGGTGCTGAAGTTTCTTCTATTAGCAGTGCAGGCACTGAATATTTTGCCCAGAAAGCTTAGGCCCTGTGGTTTTCTAGATAAGGGGTCTTTCTGGAGTTTGGATCATCATTCATTAAGGCTATTTTCACACATATTAGCAAGTAGTTTAGTGCTACTTTAATGAAGGGCTGTCCAACTGGAGGCCTACGGGCTAAATGCAGTGCTCCGAGGCATCGTTATGGCCCTCAGTCTGAATAACTTGTTTTAAATGGCATTTAAAGGCTATGGCCCTGGGATTTTCTAGATAAGGGCTCATTCTGGAATTTGGATCATCCTTCATTAAGGCTGCTAAAAACATTAAAGAATATTCTACCACCAGTATAAAAATGTAGATTAGTTACCATCAAGTACAAGCATTAAGAGAAAAAGGAAATTAGTCAAGAAATAAGAATTGTTAGCTCTGTGAACTTAGATCTCTGGATAGTTGATCCCATAACTATACTGACCCTGTAACAAAGACATTATTTCACATCTATTAACAGGTAGTATAGTGCTACTTTAATGAAGGTCTGTCCAACTGGAGGCCTACGGGCTAAATGCAGTGCTCCCAGGCATCATTATGGCCCTCAGTCTGTCCAACTTATTTTTTAATGGCGTTTCAATATATTCCATTATAAAAATGCTCAATATAATTTGACCCACAACATGGCAGGAGCTGGGCAGCACTGCTAATGGAATGCTGCCGTTGTTAGGGTATGGACACTGTGTATACCTTCTGCTGGAAATGAGAACAAAAGCCTAAAGCACTTATTGACAATCCGGCAATGAACAGGTTGAGCTAAAAGAGTAAAACACAAAGAAGCCTTTAGCACATAATATTATAAGAGTAGTATGGCCTATGAGAGGTGTTTTTATACCTACAGAGATGAATCATGTAAACAGCTTAACGTTCTAAAGAAGTGAATTCTGTATGGGAGGCTCGAAACCGTAAACTCATTGCTCATACAAAAAGCCTTCCTGTATGTATGGCTTGAAATATTCAAGAGATAAGTCAGGAAGGAGTGCAGCAAAGCTCTGGGGAATGTACACTAAATACATGGCTGGGAACCCAATTGAGAGCAGGCTGAGCCTCTGCAGCATTAGGACAGCAGCGGATGTGTATTTTGTATTAATCCTATGTAACAGGAAAATGAAATATAAAATATAAGGATATTAGA
>CM044432.1:179735386-179763128 GCA_024363595.1 Xenopus borealis
TTGAGCTATTCTGTCTGGGTGAATGTGAGGACAAAGCAGTGGGTTTTACCAATACTATTTATATCACATGGAAGAACTCGAGTTTTTTTTTTTATGGAATTAGAGTCTGGACACCAACTGATCAATGGTGCGCTGTGTATGAAGATTATAATAGAGAGGAACAAGATTGATGTCATATAACCTTAAGAAGATGAAGATAAAGAAAAGCATAGGGATATTTGCAAAACTGTACAATACACAAGAACCATGAATATCCTGTAAGATATATCCTTTAAGCTTGGTGAGGTCTTCTTTTGTAAAAGGACCTTAATGATGTCCCTTTTACCCAGACATGCAAACAAGTTCACTCATGCTTAACCACTATTAATCACACTACAAATTGCCCAAGATTAGATCTGCAACTTTTCCACGTCTATTTTAACTGCAACATTTTCACGTCTATTTCAACTGCAGAAACGCTTACAATTTTGCATGCAGTCATTTGAAAATGACAGTTGTATGCAGTAGACTTCATTTTATATAAATCCAAATTTTTAAAAAGTATTTTTCTTTTTCTGTGTAATAGCAAAAATGATCCATTGTTCTTGGTCCAAACTAAGATATAATTAATCCTTATTGGAATCCAAACCAGCCTATTGGGTTTATTTAGAGCAGGGATCCCCAACTTTTTTTAACCTGTGAGCCACATTCAAATATAAACAGAGTTGGGGAGCAACACAAGCATGATGGTCCTGGAGGCGCCACATAGGGCTGTTAGTGGATATTTGGTAGCCCCTATGTGGACTGGCAGCCTACAGGAGGCTCTGTTTGGCAGTGGAACTGGTTTTTATGCACCAAAACCTGCTGCCAAACCAGGAATTAAAAAATAAGCACCTGCTTTGAGACCACTGGGAGCAACATCCAAGTGGTATAGAGGCTTATTTATCAACTTTCTCATGTATGTTGTTTTAGAAGTTTTTGAAACCACAACTAAACTCACTTTTTCTGAAACCATAAATGTCATGAAATTTAATTAAAGATACATTTTAAAAAAATATGAATACCTCTAAAACCTCTAATAAAATGGAGCTTTTCAGAGCTTTTCCTTAAAGGGGTTGTTCACCTTTGAGATAACTTTTAGTATGATGTAGAGAGGGATATTCTGAGATCATTTGCAATTTGTTTTCATTTTTTATTATTTACGGTTTTTGAGTTATTTCGCTTTTTATTCAGCAGCTCTTCAATTTGCATTCCAAGCAGTCTTGTAACTAGGGCCCAAATTACCCTAGCAACCATGCATTGATTTGAATAAGAGACTGGTATGTGCATAGGAGAGAGTCTGAATAGAAGGATCAGCAATAAAAAGTAGCAATAACAATACATTTGTAGCCTTACAGAGCATTTGTTTTTTTAGAAGGGGACGGCGACGCCCATTTGAAAGCTGCAAAGAATCCGATGAAAAGACGAATAACTATAAAACTATAACAAATAAATAATAAAAACCAATTGAAAAGTTGCTTAGAATTGGCCATTCTAAAACATAATAAAAGTTACCGTAAAGTTGAACCACCCCTTTAATGAAAGACAAATCTGAAAACCTCTAAAAGTCTGAATTGACTAAAAACGGTCCAATAGTTTTCTAGCTTTTACACAAATCATTTTTTGAAATAGAAAAACCATAGGTTTTTTTGAGATTTTTGGAAAAATAGAAATTATATTGCTATTTAATGAACCCACTAATGTATAATTGATTATCAAGTAGACGTATGAAGACCCAATTATAGAAAGATCCATTATCCAGTACACCTCAGGTCCCGAGCATTTTGGAAAAGAGGGTAGGACTGCCCTCTCTCCCTATAGGCCATCACCCAGTAGAAAATACACAGAGGGGGCACAATTGGAAGTCAGGAAGGGGCCATTGTGTCTGCCAGGAAGCCCTTGGTGTTGCAGCCCCAGTGGGCCACCAGTGCTCCAGTCTGTTGCTGAGGTTCTGTGAATTTTCACTAAATTGTACCCTGATTTTTACAACAACAGCTTCAATATAATCTATTCTACAGTTATCTTAAGGTTAGGAATAGTAGGAGGATAGCTTCCCAATATACAGCTGGTAGTCTTGGTAGTTTTTCTCTATACTTTTTATAAATCTCCATGTAGAGTTCTGGGAACCCCCCCCCCCATCTATTGGCATTGATACCAGTTCCAGTGGAATGGTGAGAACCCTTCAAGCCTGCTTATACCCAGTCACCTGATGTCCCCTGGGGTTTAGAGCTCTGGTGTTGTTGTAACTATGTGTGCATCAAATAAAGCTAAGTAGAATCTGATGTATTGCTGTGTTGTGTAGTCTCTGTACACATAGCTGCAAAACTGTAAGCTGTCAACCCATGATATCTCATCCTAAATGCCATTGCTTGGTATGAATTTATGGGTACACTATGGGTAATATAGTATAATAATGATAGCAAAGTCACATGCAACCCAGAGAATTCTATCAGCTGTAAAGACTCTGTTAAAGGACAAGGCAAACCCCATAAATACGACTTCAACAATTTGTTGTACCCCTTCTGCCCATCTGAAACACCATGGGTTTTTTCACATTTTCTATTTTACTGCAAATCCATAATTGAAAACTTGCAAGCACTTCTCCAGGTGGGGCCACCATATTCTAAGCAATGGTTTTACACATATACTTTAATTATTGCATGAGGTTTTAGTGTGCAGGCTCACGGTCTTGGTCTTTCTGGGGAATATAGAATTGTGGGAAGGTTACATCATACAGCTTGTCAATTTTTATTTTGAAGAGGATGGCTGTGCTGCTGGAGAATTGTGCCTTATAAAGAAAACCTCAAGCACTTTTGGCTTCATAAAAGTAGGCATCTCTTATAAAATGTTATTTTCATTGGGGTTGCCTTGTCCTTTCAGTAGTAAAGTAGCAAACTTTTCACCTACAGTATTATTGCATTATGCCCTACTTAGCCCCTGCTGCTTACAGAGGTGCTTTTACACATTAGGGGGAATGTAATGTAATAAACATTAACAGAAAAAATATGTGCAATTGAAAAAAAATA
The DNA here is from genome assembly GCA_024363595.1 of Xenopus borealis. Classification (NCBI taxonomy): domain Eukaryota; kingdom Metazoa; phylum Chordata; class Amphibia; order Anura; family Pipidae; genus Xenopus; species Xenopus borealis. Next base: position 179,738,431 of record CM044432.1, read on the forward strand.
TTCTATTGTGCACATTTCTGAACATTTCATCTTTAGTGTGATTTTTATAAAGTGTTTGTGGTCCCATCCGCAAGTGGATAAAAGATTGGAAATTTTATAGATTGCACAGAGTTGTCATTTTACAAAATTAGCAGACTTCACTGTATTCACTTAAAAATGAGGACTATTACATTACTAATTTCAACACGTTGTTCTTCTTTATGGAAGAATTTTTATAATTTTATTTTCCCCATTAACGGGAGTACAGTATCTTCTGACGTTCTAATTCTTTGATTGGCAGCATGTGCATTATCTAGTGTGTGATCACTGCTTAGAAAAACCATAAGTAACAAAGCAAAATGAGGGTCGTGTCTGGGAGTGGAGACACTGTATACAGAGTGAATGACCTATTTACAATAAAGGTGTGATATATTACAGAAATGTACAGCCGCTGCCTCTGGGGAAACAGAAGGTGAAGATGCCTCTTGGTGACGTATATTGCAGCTGTACAGCTGGTCTTATAAAGTGACTATTAAATGAGGCTCAGGCATGTGAACAATCCAGATGCACAGCTGGTCCCATTGGATAGTTAACAGCACTGAAAGGCTCTATATCAGGGTTCTTTTTCCTAATCTGCTGTTGCTTTTTGCAATTGAGAAATGCGTGTTTTTTCTTACTATTCTGTTGTTCTGCTTTATTTCTCCATTTGAGTATAAATTTGTCTGGCTCCCCATTGCCTGTCCCCATGCCTTGCAAGGGTAGAGACCAGTGCAGCTCATTGCACAGAATTGTTTGAAGCAATGTGCCATGTGATGCTTTGAATACTGGAAAACAGAAAAAAAGTTGGCCTCTACATGGGAAGATTTAAAGGGTATGTAAAGGCAAAAAAATTAAATTTGAATTTAATGAAAAAGAAACCTATCTCCAATATAATTCAATTAAACAAATGTGTGCTGTTTTTATAAGAAACCTGACAGTATGAAGTGCAATTCTCCCTTCATTTACTGCTGTGGATAGGAATTGTTAGACTGTCCCTAACTGCTCTGCAGGGAAACAATCATACTTATGAACAGCAGAGGGAGCCCCTGCCTTACTTCCCAGCCTTTCAGAACTCCAGCAGATTTGTTTCCCTGTAGAGCAGTCGGCAACTGTGTAGAGATTTGCATTAGATTTTTTTTTTGCCTTTACATTCCCTTTAATGTTTCCAACTCCAGCCACGAGGACAAAGATCATGGAGCCAGATTTAAACAGATAAACTGGAATTCTATTTGGAGCATTATTTTGCTGCAGCCACTGGTTCTGCAGAGTTGGAGAAAGTTTTTATTAAACAATACAAAAACTATAAAATCCACATTAGATTATTTGACAACACAGGACCCAGTGCAGTCTGTATATTCTGATTATTAATCAGTCTTGCTGTATCGGCTTCTGGCAGATATTATTTGACTTGTGCTGTTTTGATCATTTATGAGGATCCCTAAGCAGCCCAGATCACACTGAGCATGTGCACAGTCTTGGTCTTGCAAAGATGTATAACAAAGTTACAAAATGACAGCCCCCTGTGGCCAACTTTGAAAGCATAAATCATTTGTTTGACTTGTGGTGCAGTAAGTTCATGTTTATGTTTAGTATACAAAATACAGACTTTCCAGCCTTATTCTATTTTAGACTTTCTTTGTCCTTTAAACTGATGATTTGGTCCCTTCAGACTGAGTCAGCAGCTGATCTGTCTATGAAAGGCTATCCCCAACGTCGGCCCTAATATTTAGCAGATATCTATTGGGCAGGTTTAAATTTCCTGTTGGTGCAAAGTCCTCTCCTAAAGGCCTGCATTAGCCTCCGTTATGATCTGCTTGTTCACCCAAAGTACAGGTATATTATTTGTTTTCTGGAAGCTCCAAGTTACGGAAGGCCACCTCACCATAGACTCAATTTTATTCAAATAATCCAGATTTTTAAAAATGATTTTCCTATTTTTCTCTGTAATATTAAAGAATAAGATATGATGGATCCTTATTGGAAGCAAAACCAGCAGGGGCATAACTACAGAGGAAGCAGACCCTGCGGCTGGTATAGGGGGCCCAAATGAGGCCCTAATAAATTAGCAATATCAACATATATTGGTGCAACAGGACAACCTGTGGATATATCGGGGGCCCTAAAATTAATTTGCTGTGGGGCCCAGTATAATCTAGTTACGCACTGAAAACCAGCCTATTGGGTTTATTTAATGTTTACAAGATTTTCTAGTAGTATGAAGGTCCAAATTGTGTAAAGATCCATTATAAGGGAAACGCCAGGTCCTAAACACTCTGGCCTATTTATTAAGCCTCTAATTTTTCTAGTCAAGTTTTAAAGGGCAGCAAATCCAAAGTTTTAGAGAAAAAAATTACATTTTTAAAGATTTATCATGCTCCTAAAATGCTAAAAATTCGAAAATACCCCAGCTAAAACATGTCAAAATCACGTAGAAGTCAATGGCAGATGGTGCCTTTAACTATTGGAACATGTTTTTGTACTTTCAGAATTCTCTAGTTTCAGGCTGTTTGCACCGGTTTTTGTTCGATAATCTGATAAATAAGAGTTTTTCAGGTGACAACTCAATAAATTTGAGTTGCGGAGTGACAATTCGAAAAAGTTGCAAAATTCGAATTGACATGACTTTTATTCTAACCAATTTTTATATAGAATAATTGCTTATAATTTAATGGCATTCAGGTTTGGCAGTTTGGTGGAATTTGTTTTTAGAAAGTGAGAAAAAGTCGAGATATAGTAAATATAGAGTAGGAAGATTTCATTAACAGAAAGATCCCGTATCTGGAAAACACCAGCGTTCTGGATAAAAGGTCCCATACTGGTAAAAGTCATATGACTCACTTCACATATGGTATCCATAGGTACTGAGTAGTTTAACTACTTTACTGTTTTTTTTATTAGGTGCAAAGTTGTCTGCCGGCTTATACGGGGCAGTCAAGTTTGCAGGGACTGAAGTATTGTATTCTTAGTAAAAAACACACGGCAGTATTTGATAGTTTTGTGCACTTTGGCCCATGTGATAAGTGGTTTCTTATATTTGTGTCATAATTATTATAGACATGTTTGCGTATTGTGTTTCTTGTGAAGGGTGCATTATACAGTATATCAGATAACAGTGAAATCAGAAGATACCAGGGTAGAATCAGTTCTTCTAGCAGCTTTGATAGACAAAGAATGGTAATCCTACATCAAAAAGTAACTCACCAAGTAATGGAAGAGGTCCAGGTGCACCACCCTGAGTCTTCAGCAAGGGGAGCGGTCCAAAACAGAAATTTGTAGAACAATCTTCCACCAGCAATATAATAAGTAAGGGGCAGATTTACTAAATTCACATGAAGAATCCAAGTTTTATCGAATTTGGATTAAATTCGAATTCTAATCTTCGAATATGCAAACTAGGCAAATTCAACCATCGAATATTGGAATTCGAATGATTCAAATAAAATTTTTTTCGAATATTTGATGGTCGAATACTTCCCCTTTAAATTTTAATTCGACCACCTACTTCACCATATCAAAGCTACCAAATTGAGCATCATTATCTTTGATCGAATATAAAAAATATGATTCATCGATTAAAATCGTTTGAATATTTGATTTGAATTCGATTCGAATTTTTTATATTCGATCGATCAATTTGCGGTAAAATCCTTTGAATTCAATAGTCGAATTCGAAGGATTTGACTTCCCCACTATTTCCTTGGTCGAATTTCAAATTTTTTTATATTACAATAGTAAATCTGCCCCTAAGTGTTTATTATATCAAATAGATATAGCCTCACGCGTTTCGTGTTACACACATTTAGTCATAGACTATAAGCCTGTGTAACATGAAATGCGTGAGGCTATATCTATTTGACATAATAAATATTTACTTATTTTATTGCCTGGAGGAAGAATGCCTTTTTTAAGTACCGTCCCTACAAATTTCTTGTTTGGGTTGCTAGCAGCTTTCTTTCATATTTATTTTTAAATATGTTCAGCATGACATGATCTAATAAGCTGAAAGTTAGAGGCCGGTGATTTATTAAATTAAGAGTAACTATGATCTGACAGCTCCCACATTAAAAAAATTGGTGTGGAGTTTTTTTTCCTATTACGATGATTGATTTCACTGTAGGACATTAAGGTTGCTTAGAAATCAATAAAATTGATTGAATATCTAGTGTACCGATATTGGCTGCTGATTTTTGTAGAGGTATGATCATTGCATTCCTGACACTTGAGGGGTGCAGTAATTGGTTAGCTTTTTTTATTTTTGTTTTCTGTATTTTTCATTCAGGAATAATGTTGCAGAAGTCAGGCAAGTAACAGATCTGGAGACCAGACATTGCAGTAGAGACAGAAAGGGAGTAAACAAATACTGCTTTCAATAGCAATTACATTTAACAATTACTTTAAAACCACTGAACAATTTTAATCAATTCGAATTCAAAGGATTTTACCGCAATTCGATTGGTCAAACTAACAAATAGGAAATATTCGATCAGTTGATAGATTCTAACAATTTTATTGATCAATCGAATATTTTTTATTCGATCACAAATTATGAAAAATTCTGCAGCTTTGATCTGGCAAACTAGGTGGTCAAATAAAAATTTAAAGGGGAAGTAATTCGACAGTCAAATATTCGAATGAAATTTTATTCAGATTATTCAAATCAAATTGAATTTTCTAAATTCATTAGTCGAAGTGGTCTTCAAAAACATTCAAGAATTCGAATCTTTTTGAAAATTCGATGGGACTTCGAATCCTTCATGTGAATTTAGTAAATCTGCCCCTCAGTGTTTAGAAAAAGTTATAATTAGAATTGCCAATCAGATTTGCCTTAGAATTGCCTACTTCTAAGATTTTAGTTACCTGAGGGAAAAAGGTATTGTGCTTTTTTAAATTTATGGTCTTAAATCTTCTTCTTCACTCCAATTTTCTATTCATCCAGTTTGTTAGAATAATGCAGTTAATAAATCAAAACTTGCAGGAAAACATCTTTGATTTTATCATTTGCATATAGGTTTGTGTAGGTTGGGATAGGCCAAACCACTTGTGCAACATATCTAGCATCTGGACAAAACACCATAAATTCATAATATATGATACATACCTCCCAACATTTTGGAAACAGAAAAAGGGACAAAAAGATTTGGCTCGTAGAGCAAGGTGAATTTTTTGTGGCCACACCCCCTAATTACCATGTCCATTTACACAATTTAGCAGGTAATGAAAGTTTGAACACATTACTATGGTTTTAATATGGTATTACAGTTGGAACGTGAAATGCCCTTTAAGCTGTTAGTTCTTATGTTATCTAAAACTGTTACAACAGCATCTTAAATATGTATTCTGGGCTCTCTGCCAAGAGCCAATTAAGTTAGAAATGTTGTATCTTTTTCTGGCTTGGTTCAGTGTAGCAGATCAAGGAGAAACTCAAGACATGTCAGTACAAACCCTGGACTATGGGTTGAGCTGTCTAAAGTGGGACTGTTCCGCTCAAAATGGGACAGTTGGGAGGTACGTATATATTTGTGAGAAAGTCAAGAAAAAAATTAAAATTCAAATGTACAGTTCTATTATACAGAAACCTTTGGACTTGGAGTCCAGTAAACCCAATAAACTCAATGCAGTTGTTTTGCTTAAAATTAATGGGAGATGGTCTTCCTGTAATTTTGAGCTTTCTGGATAATAAGTTTTAGAGAAGGGATACAATACCTGTATTATGTTTCTCTAGTCAATTGTTAGAATGCAAAGGTTTCTATTAAAAGCAGTTTCTAAAGACCTGTCTAAAGTTGTCCTGTCTTTTTCCCATAAAAAATTTATTATTTACAAAAGTTTTTTCAGTAATAAGCTGTATTAGCTTTGCCACCCTATTTGTTATCATTTTTTTTTTAATTTCCCCATAATCACATTAAAAAGAATTTTTTCATGTTTATTAATTTTTTTACATTTTTATTTATTCTTTGTAGTGAAAATGCATGATCATAAAAGAAAACAAAACAAACAAAAGGTAGGGAGGAGAAATTGATCACCACATTTTCTGAGTCATTCTGGAATCAGCCAGTGAGACAAGGAAAAAAATCTGTCTTTGACTCACATCATTATTGTGTTGGTTGCAGCCAGAAGAAAATGTTAGGTTGAATAACCCACAATTACTTTTCAACAGTTTAGTTAATTGTTTATAATAGCAATGGTTTTAATTTACGGTTACTCTAAATCTGTATTTATGTTATAAACCAGCGGTTCTGGATGCATAGTTGGCCAAAGGGAATTAAAGGAGTGATTTGCATGACTCAGCCCATGATGCATTATGGGAGAATTAAAACTCATTGTTGGTATCTAGGCAGTGCTATATGTATGGCATGAGACAAGTAAGTATGATTTCAGAAGGCTTCACTTTGCATGTAATTGTTTGTGAAGGGATTTTTGGCTCCTTTCAATCCTTCTCACCCTAACCAGATTCAGTTTTCCTTTTTGATACTCTCCAAGTCCTACCCCTCAGAAGCCAGTGTTCCAAGATCTAACAAGATCAAAGATCTGCAAGTTTGGATATACCATTAGGATGTATCTGTGATATAAAACCAGCAGTTATGGATACACAGTTGCCCAAAGGGACATAAATGAGTTATTTGCATGATTCTGCCCATGATGCTGTAGGGGAGCCCTATGTTTATGGCATGAGAAAGTAAATACTTTCTGATTTCAGAAGATTTCACTTTGCAGGTTACTATATAGAGATTCTATAGACATACAATAAGGGCAGGGGTTTGCATTTTCTACTTCGTCCTGAAAGAAAAGTTGGGGAAAAAACTGTGATACTAAGATTTATGTCATTTAAGGAAATGTGTAGAGCCCTTGGTCTGTTTCAGGTACACCAATATTTATTTGGAGTAGTTACATCTATCAAATAGACCTCTGGGTAACTATCTGTCTTTTCCTAATATTTGTTCTCTTGAAAAAAAATCAAATGGAAATTCAGTGCTGACACATGGTTATTGTTGTGATGTCAAGAACAATACTATAGTTAGACTATTGAGAGCTGGTGGTTAATGAGGAATATAACCTGCAAACAAACAGTGACACTGTTGACAGTGAGGAACCATTGAGCTACAATACCACCACCCTTGATCTGGCAGCAGCTCCAGGTTTCCCACAACAAGTGACATCTAAAGGCACACCAGTTTTGTGCCTAATGAATATGAGAACACCAACTTGCACCAGATTTGTGTTTTTTATTTTGATGCATCAGATGCAGGTTAGAATGTTGTTGCAATTACTCTGGAAAACACTACATCAATTAAAAAATTTATAGAAATTTGCCCCAGAAACTTCACTTTGCGCAATATTCGTGTATTTTGCACCACTAATTTGTTGCTGTTTAGTTATTATTATTTTTTTTGCTTTGCAGCCCTGCTGATCCTAAAACAGGCAGTGATCTGTAAACAACCGAACATGAGGTAGTAGAACAGGGAACAAGAAGCATAGTTGATACCCAGGCAGGGTCTGTAACAGTCAGACAATGCGGTACAAATAAAGAAGACAGAGGAATAGTCGGGGTCACAGGCTAGGTCAAACACACCAATATCATAGTACAGAATATGATCCAAGAGAATAGTCAAAACAAGGCAAGGGTCAGGACAGGCAGCAAACTAGATGAGCACGAGGACAGGCAGAATAAACAACAAATCAGGAACACACCGCAAACGCACCCAGGAACTATAAAATAGATCTTTACATTGGGCAATGCAAAACAGGGACATGCAAATTTAAATATTTAATTGTTTCTAAAAGCCAACATTGTATGAGAGATTAAAGTCCTAAGAAGTAGATGAGTGATCAGAAAAAAGATCAGATGTTTTTTCAACCAACCATGTCAGTCCAAACGGTTTCCTGCCGGTCTCCACGCAGTCTCCCCACTACGTATATTTGTCCAAGCCAAGAAGGAAATGGATTTATATAATCGAACACCCGGCACTTTTTTAATATAGAACATATATTCACCAGAAAAACTTTTGGGATAATGTCACCCTCTGTTGGTTAAAAGATAAAGCAGTTTGAAAACACCGGGTGAACACTCGCTATAATCATAATACTACACTATATTGGTTTTCTAAAATGTCCACTGCTTAGGCGCTGATCTCCATAAAAGGAAAATCCATTTCCTTCTTGGCTTGAAATTTAAATATTTGAATTCCACCCCAGCGTGATAATGTCAGCTGCCGAATATAGCCAAGGATAGCCTAGTGCCGAGCGAAACCTGGAAGTAGGCGTCCCCACAATGAGGCAGTGGGCATCCCCTAGGTAAAATGCTCACAGTCACAAACACCTTCACAAATGCAACTGCATGAACTGTACTACCTGATATCAGAATACGACATACGCTGGATATAGTGGCCCTATAATGTCACAGAGTTGTACTCTTTTTTTAAAGTTGTTTAAGTAAGCTAAAGTCATGCAAACATGCTGATACATTAACATTTCCTATTCTAAATAATAGTCTAGGCTTCTGTAGTCTATGCAGCCAACATCACCTGCTTGAGAGAGACTAGTATTGGCTATTTTTATCTGTCCTCATTATGAATTCAGGAGAAATTTGTCACAAAGCCTGTCTGGGCTCCCTAGGCAAGTAATAAACATTTTCACAGCAAATCCACTATATCCTACTACACATTCCTTATTACACATGCTTAGCAGAGTGTCTTTATGCAAAATTATAATCCCTCAGTGTTTTTGCCTTACATAAATTCATCAGTTATATCTAATCCCTTACCAGATTTATATTGTATTAAAAATCTCTGAAATCCTAATAAAATTCCAGCCTTATTTACAAATAATTTTCCACTGGGTTACCAATTCACAGTGGCCTAGAATAGACTTACCTTTTCATAAAATTAACGTAATGCTTGTTGTCTTAATTCGGCGAGTGACACAATCAGTTGAGTGCTTGAGTTTTCAGTGGGACAGATTTAGTCTGATCATTGGGCATTTCCTATGAATATGAATGATATTCTGTATATATATATCAGACACACCAGTAAAGCTTGTTCCACCTATAATTCACAGCTAGGATTAACAGAAGATCTTTAAATAAAGGAAGAAAATACCATCAAAATATTAGACATATAAAAATCTTGTGCCTCGTGACCTTGTGAAGATCAGCTGCCTTCTTGGAAACATGTCAGTATCTGGGAAATTTAGTTGTGAGATATTGTATGTTGGAAAGAGCTGCCATTAGACTGCTGCCCTTCAGGCTTCCCAACTTCTACCTGCCTTAGTTACTGTCTTGTATTGTCTCTCTTTGACTTTGCTAAGCAGTTGGCAGCTTTACCTTTGCCCAAAATCATGGTTTACTCACCTTTTTCTTGGATGTCTTATTTACCTTAAGGGGCACATTTATTAAGGGTCAAAGTGAAAATTTTAATAAAATAATTTTGGGCTACTTCGACTACTGAATAGCCCAAAATTTTATTAGAATTGAAAAAATTCAAAGTACTTGCCCTTTAAAAATTCTTCAACTTCGACTATTAGCCTGCTTTAAGCTGCTGAAATGCCATTTTAGCCTATGGGGACCTCATAGGACCTTGCCTTGAAAAATTTTCTAAGTTCCAAGAATTTGAAGAATTTGCAGAGAATAAAATGATTCAAATGATTTTTTAAGCCCTTTAAAAAAACTTTGAGGGTCGAATTTCGAAGTTTTTTACTTCGAAAATTCGTCCCTTAGTAAGTCTGCCCCATAGTGTATGCTTCTGCACATGCATGGGGCGAAAACCATCACTTCAGTTGGGTGAATGCCAATGCACAGTGATTTTAAAAAATATCTCTGTTGTCAATGCACTATGCATAGTGATGGGCGAATCTCCCGCGATTTGCTTCGCCTAGAGATTCGCGAATTTCTAGAGGAATTCGCGAATCGGCGAAAAATTCGCGAAACGAGTCGCGGGACGATTTTGTCGCGCGTCGCGTCAACTTTGTCACGCGTCGCGTCAACTTCGGCGCGTCGCGTCAAAAACGACGCGCGACTGACGCGCGACTCGTTTTTCGGCGCAATTTCGCCAAACGAAATTTCGCTGGTGATTCGCAAATTTATTCGCCAGCGGCGAATCACGGGAATTCGCCGCGAATTCGACCTAGGCGAATAAATTCGCCCATCACTAACCAAATATGTCCTGCCCCCTGCACAGATTTAGGTCTTAAGAAAGGCAGCAAGCCTAGGGTTGCATAATTTGCAGTGCTTTTGTTTGCATCAGATTCACTGAGTGCAAGTCTGGTTCATCTAATGCAATATGTTGCTGAAACTGTGGGGCTACCTCCAGGTCCAGGGTGTAGGTAACTAAAAGGTTCTCTGGTGTCAATAGGCTCAGCTATGCACCAATCGTCAGATGATGATCATTATTCTCTGTAATTATAAATACATATATAAATAAACAGTAACCTGTACTTTATCAGAATTAAACTGCATACATCTATATAGCTGGCAGAACAATCCCATGGGATTTAATTAAAGGTTTGCCTTTACTGGGGAAAAATGTATAAACCTGCGTTTGCTACCAGAGAGTTGAACATGTGTTTCAGTAACAATCATATTAATTGGATGAATCTGCTGTATCACATAAAACAATGTATGCAAATATGTAAAATTATCATTTCAGTATCTGGGTCCTTGGGAAAATGGCTCATTATAATGCATTCATGCTGAATAGCAAAGCCACACTTGTTATCATGCAAATGAAAGAGGGCTGAACATAAAGGGAGTTCTTGGCAGTAATTGTATTGTATTTTGAATTTTGCAGGTTTTACTGGGACCTGGTCATGCTCATCATGATGGTTGGAAATCTTGTCATTATACCGGTCGGAATCACATTCTTCACAGAGCAAACAACAACACCATGGATTATCTTTAATGTGGCTTCTGACACTGTCTTTTTATTTGACTTGTTCATGAATTTTAGAACTGGAATTGTAATCGAGGACAACTCAGAGATAATCCTCGATCCAAAAGTCATAAAAATGAATTATCTGAAAAGCTGGTTCGTAGTGGACTTCATCTCCTCTATTCCAGTGGATTATATCTTTCTCATTGTAGAGAAAGGAATGGATTCGGAAGTCTACAAGACTGCTCGGGCACTCCGCATTGTGAGGTTTACAAAAATTCTCAGTTTGCTGCGATTGCTGCGACTTTCCAGGTTAATTAGATATATTCATCAGTGGGAAGAGGTAAGTCGGGCAATTTCCAACTTTTTTGGATAATAGTTCTAAATTTAACTATGGTTGTATCAGTGCCAAGATTCTGTATCCAAATCCAAGACAATAGTGTGTATTTTCATTGAATGGAGTTGCCAGAGTTTTAATCATTGTGACCTTTTAAACTCAAATTCTAGCACAAAAATAAAGGGTTTAGAATTATTGTATAATTTGCGAGAGGATTCTTTGCATTATGTAGAGGACTCTCTTTAGTCGCTGTCTGAAATGATGGATTTGCTACTGCCCTAATTTAAATGAAAAATACTGCAAAATACAATGAGCCAATGGCTCATTTGGCTTAGAGAACATTTGTATTGTAATATGCTAGTAGCCTGTGAGCTTGTAGATGAAAGGAAGAAAATGATCCTATAAATTAATGCCTTTTAATTGCCTAATTACTTAAGAATGGCTACTTATGAAACATGAAAAATTTTAGGGGAACTATTGCGAAAATATAAGCTTCAACTATAATCAGTTAAACGTTCTGTACTGTTTCTGAATTGTTCAGTTTTATCTTCACTATTCCTCTCTCAGCATCTGTTTTTCTTCATTCTCTTCACGCAAAAGTTGGGTGTCACATAATCATTTCAGGGGGATCTTTTGCTTAGAAGATGTCTTAGAGCTCACTCTATTATAATAACCAAAAATCTTGTCTCTCTACATGCAGAATTTGTGCAAAAGGCAGTTATTTTGTTAGATTTTGTTTGTATTGGAATCAGTTATTTGAATGAGCTCTAAAACATCTGCTAGGAAAAGAAGCCCTATAAGATATATTGGACCTGTCAATTAATATCTGACACACAAGCTGAATATCTGACACACAAGAGAAGCTGAACCTTTAAGTGAGTTCAAGAAGTTTAGTATATAACATATATTTCTAGCCATATTCAAGGACTTAGTTAAGGGGGAGGTGAACCGTTTAACTGCATGTTCTATAAATAGATTTTTTTAGAGGAAACTCACGTTAATCCTTTTATTGTTCTACTCTGGAATAGAACAGATGAATATTTTTCAACGTTGTTTACAAACCATTCTGTAATACAAATCGGAATTTAATTATCTCTTATGCAGGTATGGGGTTTGTAGTTTGCAGATGTATAATTGAGTTAGCTGGCAGAACCAGCTTCAATAGCGTGCTGTTGAAATAAATAGCCACACTGTTTTATTGTAATCATTTGAAAGTGGGGTTAATTTACTAACGTAGACACACGTCGAAATACTATTAGGCAGTTGCCCTCAAATTTTCTTGCATCAGTTATTTCTCTGAATGGGAGTAAGATACATGATACCCCTTGCAAAAGCCCAAGGTAGACTTGCATCAGCAATCCGGAAATATGAACCACCGAAAAAAGGGGAGCACAGGATATAAAATATGTTGATGACTCATAACGTAGAGCAGGTGGTCCAAGAGCACCAGCCCCAGATCCTCAGCTTGGGGAGCGGATAAACCAGCAAAGTACAAGAAGAGGGGTATCTAGGCACTCAAACAAACTCCACAAGGGCTGCCAATGGAGATACTATTCCTTTTTTTAATAAACCGACAATAAATATTCAAATTTTAACTTTATTATTAGCAGCCCTTGTGGAGTTCTTTTGAGTTCCTGATACCCCTCTTTTTCTATTTCATCGGTTATCCAGAAACCAATTATCGACAACGATCTGAATTAGGGGAAGGCTATCTGCCATAGACTCCATTTTAATCAACAAATTCACAATTTATAAATAATTCCCTTTTTCTTTGCAGTAATAAAACTGTACCGTGTACTTGACCCCAACTAAGGTATAATTCATCCTTACTGGGGATAAAACAAAACCTATTGTGTTAATTTCATATTGAAATGATAGTATGCAGATCCAAATTATGTAAAGATTACTTTATCTGGAAAACCACAGGTCACAAGCATTCTGGATAACAGGTTCCATACATGTACTTTATCACCAGTCATTAGAGCAGGGCACTTACCCATGTTCACTGTTTTTTTTTTGCATCCAGAAAACTCAGCATAAAATGATAGTGTAAAAGGTCAATTAGCACATTTTTAACTGAAATGTAGGGAATGGCAGGCTGAATTATATGATTAAGTTGACATATGCAATTACACAAGAATTCTGGAGGGGAAAAGTTTTATAGTAAAATTTAAGCATGTGTGCCACTTTATAGAAGATTATTTGAAAAAACCCTATGTTTCAAGCCAAACCCAAGTTCCCAAAAGAATGGAGAAGACTTTCCTTCCATGTTCTGCTAAAGGACACTAATCCTATTAGTCTGCTCAATGGCATGAAGAAAGCCAGCTCAGGAGCTGTTAATACCACTTGCCAAGACCTCCATTCAGTTGGAATGATTTATCTTAAAGCTATGCTGGTGGGCAGAAATGTCAGGGCTTGACGGATATCCCTGCAATTGTATTAATCTACTGTCACCAATACTGCCCATTTTTCTTTCAACTGGATAAACATTTTCACTTCGGATATTTATGTAGAACAGACATGGGGATTTCTGCCTTCTCTGCTTCTCACATTCAAGTAAAGCCCATCCATGCAGAAAAAAGGTTATTTCTATACTGATGAAAGATAAGAGTATATTATGAACATTATTGTCCATATTGTCCACTTAAGATGGTAGTTAGTGATGTGATGGATTTCCAACTATTTCTGCACTGAGCTATATAATTCATTACATTTCATGGATTACAGAAGGCAGTTTTATTTTTCATTGCACCTTTAGAGGAACCTCCTTGATGGCAGGATATAATGCCCAGCTGCTAAACATTGTTCTTCAACTAATTAATTGTAGGCTGTATGGCCAATAATAATCCTTTGTGTGCATTTTTAAAACCTGTGCATGCAACGCAGTTGGATGTGTTGAATCCAATTGTGAATTATTTAAATCTTTAGTTATTTCTGTGTGACCTGAGTGCTCATATACTGATGGTGAGGCAGGAGACAAAGTATAAAATATAGGCTCAAACCACCATTTATTTATTTCTTCTGCCATCAGCATATCTGACCAAAGGTGGAATGCTAGAACTTTTATCAGTGGCTTAACTACTCCCTGATGGGCCCCGGTACAGGATGGGCACCTGGGCTCCCCTGTCAGGCCCTGATGGGCCCCAAGGGGGTGGGGGCCCTTGTGATATTGCACCCCTTGCAGCCCCTGGTAGTTACGCCACTGACATGTATAGTGTTTTCATGAGGGGTGTGTAGGGGGTAATGCATAAGGGGAAATGTAATTAAAATCAAAAGTGTTGTTTAAAATGGCAAATGTTTAGTACACCTCACAAAGTAGAATTGTTTGCTGATGAATATTATTATTATTATCACACATTATCATTAAGCAAAGGTTAGCGATAGCACTCACTCTGGAGTTTTGTTAAATATTTTGGCACAAAACTGCTTTGCGATTGTGACATTTTATTAAATACACTACACATATTTGCAAAATACTCTTCAAAAACAAATTGCTGCATCCCTCAGAAAACACAGTTTTTTGTCAGGGAGTAAAGCAGAAAGTTTTATATAGTGTAGTATTTAAAAAAAATCCTTTGATCATTGACTTATACCTATTTTCGTTCAATCACCCACTTTTAAATTCCACCGTGAAATATTTAAACAAAAAACAGTTTGTGATGGAGTATAGAGTGCTCCCAAACCCGTGAGTTCACACACAACCCATACTTCGCAAAAATCTCTGGTTATATCGTGTTATGTGCAGTGAGTTCCACAACTTAGATACGTAACTAGGCAGGTGGTCATATAGCAACCAGTGATAGTCCTAGTGCCCCTGCGGGTATATTATACTCACTAGACGTGAGAATGTGTAAAGCATTGAATAAATCTATGGCGTTCAATTCTCTTCTCTTTTTTTTATATAAATATATATATATATATATATATATATACAGTATAAAGCTAATAGGCTTGTGTATGGGGCCAATTGGGTGAGGACTGTATACTAGTTAATTGCCATGGACCAACCTTATGATGCATTTTGTTTAACCCATGAGCCAAATAGCAAGATCAGACTGATTTGGTTCAACATGTGGGTGGCCAAATCAATTGAAAATATACTCATTTGGCAACTTCACCAAAAAAGAATACATACAAAGAACAACAATTAATGGGCAAGATTAATGATTATCCCTTTATGGTCAGTTCATGGCATTACCATATAAAGACTATTTATAAAATATACTCTGTTATAAATGTAAGCAGATGTTACCTTTATTTCCTTTTTACATTGTAAAGTATGTTAGTATAGATTGATGAGGAATTCTGTGTAGACCAAACCTGAACAGTCAGAAATAATCGCCATGTTGCTTCCCCAAGGAGAGTTTTCATATTTCATTTAGGGATCGGGATGCACCAAATCCCTGATTCGGTTCGGGATTTGGACAGGATTCTGCCTTTTTCAGAAGGATTCGGACGAATCCTTCTTCCCGGCCGAACCAAATCCGAATCCTAATTTGCATATGCAAATTAGGGGTGTGGAGGAAAATTGCATGACACGGTTTTCTTTCCAGTCATAATGTTCCAGGACTGTAATTGGCTAAGATAATCTACCTGTTAAAAAATTGTTTTATTGTTTTATTGTATTAAGTGGAAAGCTGGTGCACATTCAGGAGGTGTAAGTGTACATTCTGTGCACCAAAAAATTTGGGGTAATTTAGAGCACAATGTTGAAATGTTCTAAGTGCATTCTGTTTGACCTGTCTGTTCTCTAATGTAGTGATGAGAAAGTAGAGATAACAGACTGAACTGAAACCCTGGCGCCTGTTCATCAGGAAGATGTTTGGGATGTGTCTGGGTCCCAGAGTGAAGGACTAGTTTGAGCACAATGTGTCACCAAGGGTCACTATGAATGTCAGTCCTTGCATGAAACATATTACATTTAAGGAAACTCTTTTGTTTGAAGAAGAAATATTACTTATAATTTCAGGAATATATAATATTTAGTAATGGGCAAATCTGACCTGTTTCGCTTTGCCAAAAACTACAAAAACATCAGCTTTTACAATGAAGTCAGTATGTCAATGGGTATTTTTTGTGCACCTTTTTCAAAATGCATAACATTTTTTATTATACCCTAGACTGTTTGGTTGGTGGCAAACATATTTTGCTCTATAGACAAACCCATTAGACAAAACCATCTTGACATCTTTATCTTTATTTGGGAAGTGTTGAACAAATGGACCTGGGGTCCTAATCATATTTATTTAGTAGAAAACACCTTAGAGGGACATTAATGATAGATGCCATATAAAGAAGTTTCTGAAGACCATGAGCATATATGGGATAATATTAATACTTTTGGGGTCCGTTCCTTGCCCATTGGCCAGCTCTCATGTATCATTTTTAGGCATTTAAAACAAAGTCAGATTTATTGTCATTAGTAAGAAAGAGACATTTGAAGGCAGAGCTGAGAGATCCTGTGGTTACCAATTGTGCATTATGGGAGGGATTTTAATTGGAGGTTCATTAGTCAAAAAAACTATTGAGATGTTCGCGTGAGTAAATCTACTTGTCTCCATGGAGCTGCCTTACCCATGTGACATCTTTGGGAGTGAATCTGAATTGAGATTAATTATGTCTGTCTTTTCCCACTCCTGTGCTGTCTTCAGTAACACCAAGGGGTAGATTTACTAAATTCGTGTGAAGGATTCGAATATTCGGTCGAATAGTCTCTATTAGATTTTGCGACTAATTGAATATGCAATTAAGTATTTTCAACTATCGAATATAGAATATTCAGCCGTATCGAATAGATCGAATAAATATATATACTGTACGATAATTAGACTATTCTCCAATCGAAGAACTTTGCCCTTTAAATTTTTATTCGACTGCCTACTTCACCAGATTGAACCTACCGAATTGCAAGTCTTTTGCTGAATTTCAATCGTATGATCGAACACTTCGAACGTTCATTTCGTACGATTTTGGCGTATATTCAAATGTTTTTTCTGCGACTCTTCATAGAATCTTTTGATCATATGATTCTGGAGAATAGTCGAAAAGGCGCTCAAAACTGGCGAATATTTTCTTCGATTTTGGTGAAGGTTTATTCGCCAAATATTCGCCAGTCAAATTCAAGGGCTAAAATCCCTTGACAATTCGACCCTTAGTAAATCTGCCCCCAGGTGTCACAAGTCACAAATCAAATATAAGATTCTGTTTTCCAGATGAGTGAATAGCTGGTATATCAGTTTATACCCTCTTTATGAATTTGCCTATATGGTTTTATATGTCCCAAGCAGTGCCCATTTGGTATAAAAACTTTGAAGATGAAAAAGTAGAGGGAAGGAAAAACAAAAAATGATTTAAGAAAAGATGGTGAGCAAGGCAAAGGGGGTGGCGGTGAAGGGGGTGAGATAGAGAAGCAAAGATAGGAAGAGGTAGAAAGTCTATGTAAGTACTAGAGATATACAATAAAACAAAGTTGAGACTGAAAATGATGCAAGAGAAGAATAAGAGCTAGAGATTTTGTTAGGAAAGGGGATGAAGGGGGAGAATCAGAGAATGCAGGACAGGAATAAGGTAGACAAAGATGGAAGAAGAAAGAGATGGTTGAAGAAACAGATGTTTGTTGTTAGGTTATTTAACCTGATTATACTCGCTTATTAGTATGACTGCCAGAATCTTTCCCAAGTTCCAAGATGCCATTTGTAAACATTCCTTGGTCCAGTCACATGTGAAGAATTGTACAGTATATTGTCAAACTTGTGGTTCCCTGGTTGCTATCAACAACCACCAGTCCCTCATTAGATAAGGATGTTTAGATAATTCCCACCAGCTTGAGGGTCATGGAGAATGCTGGAGTCTTGCAGCTCACAACAAAGTTTCTTAGCTTTTTATAATTTATGTAGGTGTGTCAGCCTGTCTGTAAAGTATAATGTGTTGTTCCTCTTACAAACAAAATTTGAATAAGATGTTTTCTTGAAGTAATGAACATGAAGAGAAACAACAGCCTTGTTGAAAATGGCTTTTATACCGTAACCGACATGCTGTGAAGAATCATGATGAGCACCCATTACATTTAGATATATACTCTCAATACATTTATTTTGAATGCAAATGTTCACTTGACCACCTCCTTTTAACCACATCAGGATGTTAGCAAAGAATCCCTGCAGATCCGAACCCAAATAAACATTAAAGTCCTGTAGCGTCCAAAGAAAGACATACAAATGTTCAATCATTTCCATTTCATGTGTGGGTGTCTTGAATATGTGTACCAAATGCTATGCGACTGCTTCTGCAGTCACCACTGCTGTTCCTTCAACTTTCACCTATTGGAAATAATCAGAAGACCACAGGACACCCAGTGCAGTATATACACCTGTTTCAGGATTGATTCTGTCACTATGGTGCCAAAGGTTTTTTTAAATTAGCCATTACAGAATTCATATGTAATGCATCTCACGGGGAATGAATGTAACCAAGAGTACATACTGTATCTTCTCCAACAGGCAGAGATAAAATTCTAGTTTCTAACTAAATATTAATATTTTATAGAGAACAGTATCCCTCTAGTGGACAGCACCCGTTATTTTTTCGTTTTGGACACGTGCCAATATTTCATCATCTAATCTGTTAAAACAAATACCTTAGGGCTCATTTATACATTCACCCACAAGTGTGGTTGCTCTAAAAGAGGCACAGTACAGAGGGCACATTGACACAGTTCACTGGAAATGAATGTAACCAAGAGGACATACTGTATCTTCTCCAACAGGCAGAAACAAAATTCTAGTTTCTAACTAAATATTAATATTTAATAGAGAACAGTATCTCTCTAGTGGACAGCACCCGCTATTTTTAGTTTCGGGCACGTGTCAATATTGCATCATCTAATCTGTTAAAACAAATACCTTGGGGCTCATTTCTAAATCAACCCACAAGAGTGGTTGCTCTGAAAGAGGCACAGTCCAGAGGGCACATTGACACAGTTCATTATGGTACAGTGGTAAATTTTTCAGGTCACCATGATACAATGGTGGAAATTCTGGGAAAACTTAAAATCCAGGAGAGAAAAAAACCCACAAATTGCCTGTGTAAACATGGGATGGGGCTGCTGTGCTTTCACATTGAACCCACTACATTCATTCTGCCTAATCTGATAAATGGCATGCAACTGGTTTGCTTCAGACTTGTAAGGTTCTGCTGGGGTTTGAACCAGGGCCCATTTGTTTGTTGGATGCCTACCTCAACCCCTGGGGTTGGAGAACAGCCAGCTTGTTTTAATCTCCTTTTCATCTGTTTTCCTGGTTTCATTACAGGACCCTAGAAACCTTATTGGTTTGGTTGGGTCAGCCAATCAGGGCTGACTCTGCCCTATAAAGTCCCAGCCCTTCTCACACCCAGTGCCTTAACATTGGCTTTGCTTCCTGAGCACTGTGGTGTGTCCCTAACTCCTGCTCTAGCTCCAGCTCTAATCCTGCATTGCAATCTGTTCTTGTCCTGACCTTTTCTGTTTCTGTTTCTATCCAGTTCCTAGCCCTGGCCTTGTTCACTCCTATTCCAGCCGTGCTTCTGTTTCCTGTTCCCTGCATCCTGATCCGCCCCTGTCATTCTGAGAAGAAGAATGTTAGCACATCCATTCACTTTATCAAGACGTGAGACATTTGCAACACCTTTACCTTTTCTAAGATTGACATTAACTATGTACAGAAACTAATCATCTCTGATGACATGTCCTAAAATGATTTGTGAGGCATAAATAGACAAAATGCACACAGAGAAAGATAAGCCAATCAGCCCTTCTTCTCATTCATCCAAAGTTTACATTGGATCAGTTTAGACAGATGTGCAATACAAATGGAGATCAGAATCCCCACCAAAAAATTCAAGGCTGTCAAAACTTATTGCTACATCCATCATCAGGGAGAGAAAGATTTAGTGATAATGTTGTGCTCCTTCCATTTTCCATTAGGAAATATCAGTATACACCATAATACATAAGTACAAGATAATTGTACTATTTGTCACAAAAAGTTATCAAAGGCCATGTCTATTTTCTTCATTGTATTTATTAGTGCTCCAGTAAAATAAATGGCTCTGCGTGGAGAGAATTGCTACATGCCACCACACTATCTGTAATACAGTAGTTTTCTATTTCCTTAATTTTTTGGGAAATATTGCTATTTTCATTACAGATAAAACCTAAATTGTGCTTTGTGGAGCATCAGTTAATCTTTCCTATAGTATAATGGTAATGCTTTAGAAATAATGGATTCAGTGTATGGAAAACAGATGTGTGATCATAGTTTGTAAAAGCGATATCATTACCTTTTCAAACATTATGCTAATTCAAAATTAGCCACATTCTGTGATATCGTTACTGGGATTTCTAGGATCTTTTCTTTCTTCGCGAATGCCGCCCGGAGCATACCCGGAGCTCCGGGCTGCGTGTCTACTCCCTTCGATTTCGCTCCCAAAATGGCGGCACCCATGGCCACCATGTGGGTAGTGCCGCTGGTGCGTGATGTCTGTGCGCCGTGATGGAATCACTGCTTGTCATGTCACGGTGCCCGTGCAGATTTTGGCGCAAATTTGGTTTAAAAGGATGACCAGGACTCCATTTTGGCGCCCAAGTATAGGTTCTGTTTATTACGTTCCTGGGTGCTCTGTATGTTTACTATTGGATTGATTCTTGGGCTTCTGACCCTGCCTGGACTTTGATTCTGACTCATTTCTACCTGCCTTTGAACTTTTGCCTGGACTTTGATCACAATCTTGCCTGAACCATTTTGTACTGCGACTTTGGACTTTGACCCTTAAAGCTTCCTCCTTGGTCCTGACTACTTCCCGCTGGAAGCCGATAGGCTCCTTAACACTTTCTTGGTTGGGTAATGATATTGGTGATCAGACCTTGGCATACAAGTTCATCCCACATGTGTTTATTTGGGTTGAGGTTATGGCTTTGTGCGGGCCATGTTCTTCCCATCACAACAATTTTGTACAGATCTTGCATGTGTGGGCATTGCTATTCTAAACCAGGGAGGGTACTTCTCCAAGTCAGAACTGTCAAGAACACCTTTGTATTATGTAGTTCCTCTTAAGGGTAGAGCACTGAATTGGCTGTATTGTGAATGGGCTGTGGTAAGTGGCCTTGTGACAGGGAATAGAGCCAGGCAGAAGTGTTTTGTCATAATGGAGCGTAGGCAGGTTGGATCATGGACAATGCATGCAAGGGGTATTTTTTTCTTTTGGGCCTCATTCTACTTGTTGGCAGGACCCACTGATTTTGGGGGTGACTGGTGTTGTTTTAATTGGGGGTCCTGGGGGAGAGGGACCTGGCAACTAAATTGTATGGAGCCCCATTATTTTTGAAGGTGACCCTGTCTGTGGATGTGGCTTAAAAAGCCAATTTTAATAACTGGATGTGGTGTACTAATGTATTATATAATGTGTATCTTACAAATAACTTCAAGTGAGGGGTAATTTTGAGGAAACTGTTATGATGAGCTATATCTGCTTTTGTTGATATTTCAGAATAAGTAGCGACTAAGGTGATATTGGCATAGAATTATAATGGAGAGGGGATAGTCTATAATGGTACATTGTATTAGTATGTACGTTTCAGCCAAAATGCTTGCAGATAGTTGATAGGCAAAGCAGTCAAGCTTTTGATTTAACAACTGGAATATCGTTATCCCCAGTGCCCTATTGTCTGAGATTTCCCTGTTAGCCAAATGCCATAACTGAATGTGAAGTTGAAGGCAATTAAATCTCAGCAGATCCCCTGTTGTCTAACTTGAAAGGTGAATTCACTGTCTCTCTACCCTGACAGTAACAACCTAACTGCTCCCTAAGTGCAAACTGACATACACCTAGTATTCTAGCTCCTAAACAGGTGGCAGGAGCTCCAAAATCCTACCCCCTTCCTCACATAAAGGTTACAGTTTATAATCATGTTGTCAATCCCCACTGAACTTGCCCCTTATTGCCTTTTTCTGCCCCAACAATTGCTTCTTGAGTTTTGCTGCACCTATTAACACAGGGAAACCCTACCAAAGATGAGAAACAGACTTCGACAACGTTCACTGCAATCACTTCCAATTCATGAAACAGCATTCATTTTGTGACACAATTTTGTCTGGCACCTCCCTCTGGCAATTGCAACAACACTAGATTCCTGGGGAAATTGTTCATTGACATAGGATGTATAGAGTCATAATCAAACGTTGCTCTATTGCAGGGACCTGAAGCAACCAGAGGTTTCAGTAAAGTTCAGTTAAAGTGAACAGGTTTTCTCTTACTAATGATTGCATGTCCAGGGAATATAACCTATTCATCAACATAGCTCTCATATTATTCTAGGGAATAGGTCTCCATCCTTTTAAACCTGTAAGCCATATTCAAATGTAAATAGAGTTGGCGAGCAACAATTGCAGAAAGAGGTTCTTTGAAGGGCTTTCAAAGAAGAGCTTGGATTGGTTATTTGGTAGACCTGCATGGACTGGAGACATACAGGAGGATCTGTTTGGCAGTACACATGGTTTTTATGCAACCAAAACACAAGGAGGCTCTATTTGGCAGTACACATGGTTTTTATGCAACCAAAACCAAGAATCAATCAACCAAGAAATCAATTAAAAATAAGCACCTGCTTTGAAGCTACTGGGAAGCTACTGGGAGCAACATCCAAGTCTTGTGACTGTTGCATTCCATGAAGAAAAAGCTCATAGAAGGATATTGGAGCAATGATCAGAGAAGCTAAATTGCAAGTGTATTACTTTCTATCAGTGCCAAATACAATACTCTAGGGGTAATTTATTGTGACACAAGGTAATGCTAAAACACTAAAGGGAACACTTGTGTCCAGGGTCTGGCTACACTCATAGTGCCATATACTGTAGGATAAGTACAGTACCAGTGGGTACAAGTTAGCCTTGTTCTTACCGCCTGCCATTGGGTATGTGCAACCTGTGAGTAAGCTAGGGTTCATCTAGTGGGTGGAAGGGGGTGCCTACATTGACTACATATGCATACACACACTAGTTCATTTACATAATGCATTTCTGCATAGGAAACTATTGAAATTCTGGGATATGTAAGCGGCAAGTGTGATGTTAAATGCGCTTAGCAACTCAAGGTTTGACATATGGTGGCAGCTGAATGCGTGGGAGGAAAGTTGTTGGATAACACAGGGATATTAGGTGTTAAGCTCGCAGGGGATTTGATACAAATGCCAATAATAGCCAGTCACCATGACATATTGCCAAATTCTATTGACTTGTCCCTTGATGGCATTTATAGTAATAATTATATTCAAAATTTCTGCCCTGCTTAATGCTCCACTTTAATAAATGCATTGTATTATATTTTCCAATAACCATGTGGAGCAACTTGAAACAAGATGATTTTTGTTTGAGCCCCAGTGAACATAAAGGAAAACTGCTGATATGAAGGAAATGTAATCACTGGCATTTTAGCATCAGTTATGTGCACGCACATTGAAAGCACAGTGGGGATTTCTCAGCGGTCTACTTTATAATGCTCCATGCACTCGGAGAAAAGAGAAATGAAATTATGAATGTCATAGTTGTAGCACAACATCCTTATTAAAGTCGACACGAAGGGGTCATTTTTCATCTCGGTTATAATTTGAACCATCACTATAGTAGAACAGACAAGAGGCAGCTGAAGTTGTAATTTCACATTAAAATGGTTAGAGTTATCTCTTTACTTTCTTCTACTCCTCTATGTATATATCTGCCCTAATACTTCCTTATGATCCTTATGCTCAAATCAGGACAATCTATTCCCTATCCAAGAGCTGATTCCTGTAATAATTCTATCTCCTTAATTGGCCCTCGCCTCTGGAAAGCTCTACCAACTTCCATCAACTGCACACCCCTGACATTCGTAATTGTTCCCTTCCCCATTTGTTTCTGTTTTTCACCTCTTCCTCATTCCTACTGGGTATTGAAACTCACATATTTATTCTCTATCTAATTTATAATAACTAAACCCTTGTTCATTTTAAGTTGCATACTGTACATTGAGGGCAAAAAGTACTTTAGATCGACTGCACAGATGGTGTTTTCCATTCCATTCACCCAGAAGATACTACAAAACTACAAATGAGATATGTAAGTTAAACGCCATAGCAATATATTCCTCCGTCCGACCTGCAGTTCAGGTCTGATGGACACTTCCCACTCATAAATCCTGTCCAGTGAAAGAGAGGCCCAAAATCGGACTAAATTTTCTTTCTGCAACCAGTTGCCCATAGCAACCAATCAGATCTTTGCTTTTGTTTTCTTATAGATGGATGTTTAAATCTAATTGCTGATTGGTTGCCATGGGCAACATCTCCAGAAATCTCTCCAGATATTTATCTGCAATGTTAGTAAAGATGCCCCACAATCTTCATTTGACCATTATTATATTGCAGTTGTTAATTCTGCATTTAAAGGAGAATTCAACCTGTAAATGAAAAAAAAAAA
>CM044432.1:179807647-179822126 GCA_024363595.1 Xenopus borealis
TTCAGATTCAAACCTATTTTGCATATATACAGTATATATATTTATAAGGAAAGGTGCATAGGGCACAGGATTTGGACTTCTGGCTGGACAAAATCCCATCTCATGCAGAGATTTGCCAGCTTTCATGCTTTGCTGCTTTTAATCCCTATGAAGGTTATATGAGCTGCTGTTGCTAGCTGAACTTGTAACCTCACTTAATCAGTGCATTCTGATGTTTCACACACACTCTAATGGGTCAAGAGACTATTCAACACATCTAAGACATATATCGGCATTAGCAAAAATATTATCCTTTTCAGATACTCTTTTGATTTTCATATTGCATAAATATATGCAGCAAATACCTTATTAATAAGGTTATTATCTGCCATTTATTTTCTTAAAAATGCATATTTTGTTTAGCAAGAGCCAAATAAATAAGGATTCTGTTTGTTTTTTTCATTAAAAACATAGTTACATAGTTAACTTGGGCTGAAAACAGACTAAATAGTCAAATTCAACCCCTCCAAATGATCTCCAGCAAATACACACACATAGGGGCAAATTTACTAAAACTCCCATAAAATCCCTCGAATCCCCTCGAAATTCGATAAGCATTTGACCATCGGTTGCTTATCGAATAAGTTTAGGCTTTAATTTCCTCGATATTCAATTTCTCCATTAAATCATACGATCGAATACCGATCATTCCATTTCACGAAAATATCTTACTTTTTCCTTCAAGCCTCCGAAAAACTTGTACGATTCGAACGATCGAGGTGTTGGTATTCGAGCAAGTCTTTGGGAGGGGTTCCCATAGGCTTCTATTGATATTTGGTAGGTTCAATCTGGCGATGTAGGCATTCGAATACATTTTAAATTTAAAATCCTTCAATCATCGAATGATTGAATATTCGATCATTCAATCTATTCGATAATTAGAATAGTCGGTATTCGATGATGAAAGATGCCACATTTGCATATTCGATCCTCCGAAAAAAATTGTACAATCGTTATTCGATCGAACTTCGATCTCTTAACACGAATTTTGTAAATCTGCCCCTTAATGTATACACAGGCCTATCTATACTCTAACATATCTGAATTATATGTATCAATGCCTGTACTTGAATAACTGTAAATCTTGTGATCACTATAGTCTTTGTTGAGTACAGTACAGGTAGTATTTCTGAAGTGAGTCCTGAGTCCTTATTTATGTTCCACTTACAATAACATGATAAAAACCTGATCAGGATAAGAGCATTACAAGATACTGTACATACTTTGTTCCTCTGTTCTGGAGACAGATAAAATGTAGGAGCTCTTCTCAGATATCAGGATGATGCAGCCTAATGGCCATTGATATGGCATTCTTGATAAGGTTGTCCCTTTTCTAAATATAGGAAGGCTTTCCCTCCTCTGATAGTGTTAATGCATCATGGAACAGTTATCGTTTTTCCCATATATTCTTAAACATACAATCTTTCAGCACTGTTGCTTTATAATAGTTTTGGGAGAAACTTTTAGTTGAAAAATGTAAAAATAGATATTAGGATGCCTTGTTGGAATTTCAGAATATTCAAAACACAATTAATGATCAGTACTAGAGCTTTTTACTTACTTTATTCAACAAATGTAAGAACATGAAAATCATAAACTGTAAATCACGGAAAGTAAATGCTGCTTGTAATAACCCAGATGGGTATTGTTGCCAGTGTGTTGAAAGATATGAATTTAGAGAATGGAAAGCTCAGGGGTATTGTTACAATTCAGTGGTTTATTGAAAGTGTTGAAGATGCTTTTAAAATATAAAAAATCTCCAGTAGAAGTAGGCATTGAATAGAGAGAGAATAATGCTTGACTAGGAGTTAATCTGGAACTTTTCAATTGAGAGAAAATAAGGATAAGACATTATCCAATACCCAGTGTTATATGTTATGTGCCAGGTGTCATTTGTGGCCTGTAACTTGCTTTAACAATAGTCATTACCTCTACAGAGTCTGTCAAAAGCTGCTACTGGTCTCCATGTTATAAGTCCTCAATGGAAAAGGTTTGAATCCAACCCAGCTCATTGGAGTCTTCCAAAAAAGTACACTTGGTTCTTCTTGTCTCCTGTTCCAAACTGAGGGCACTTGCTACCATTGGATTGGGTCGTTTGGACCCACCTAGGCTGCTGCCTTAGGTGCCCAGAACCACTCAGTCTACCCCTGGGCTCTCTCACCCAAGCCATGAGTTCCAATTGGTAAATTAATTGGTTTTTCATTTTGCAGCTCTGATCAGGGCTGGTGGAGGTCAGGCAGCAGCACCCAGGGCTTTAGCAGGAGAAGGTCTTGATCAGCTGGCCCACCAGGTTTTTCTGGGTGTTCTGCCGGCCCAGATAAACCCTGGTAGCTGCCCCTATTGGCCAAAGGAAGGCCCTAGAGATACCACCACCTCTGAACCAGGCAATAGTGTTCCCACAGTGGCCCAAGTCAATTGCTGCAGCTCAGTTGTACCAAAAGAATAAGGCAGACATCACTTGCACACCAACTGCCAGAAATTATGCCAAGCAGTGTCATCAAAGTACAAGAGTAATAGTTTTAATGCATCAGCTGCAATTACATGTAGCAGTGGTTGTAGTAGTGGTTTTTGGACTTTTTTAGTTCTAGCCTCCCTTGGAAAGACAACCTTTGTTACAGATATGGGAAACCATTGGTGTGCCATTCAGCCATACTGTAGTTCTTAGCAGAAATTATTCAGCCATACTGTAGTTCTTAGCAGAAATTATTTAGGGCAGCAAATACTTTTACCCAAAATCTCACCCTAATTGACCATTGAGGTGTACCTAGACAGAAATATTCTCCCCAAATGTTACTCCAACTGGATTTCATTCTGAGACCCCATGGTCACTGCTGCAAACCCCACCAAGGGGGAAGACCCACCTGCTGTAACAGCTTTGTTTTCTACATTCACAAAGTAATATGCACATGTAAAATGTTTTCTGTATATAAAACTTCACTATTTAGGTCTATAGATCAGTTCCTCCGTGTGCCATTCTGTTAAGTCCCTGCAACACTAAATCAGCTTGGTTTGTGTCTTCGAAAATCCCCTTCTTTATCTCTGCCTCTTTGTTGTGCCTTCTTTCTGGCATTCTTTATTCACACATTTTGTTAGTATTCCTAACCGATGCTCCCACATTCACAACAAAGGGAAATAGAGAAATCTTTTCAGAGCTGACTGACACATTTGTCCTCGCTTATCTGTTCCATGTTTAGCAGGCAGTCTAATCAATTATTCAAGGAACACATTTTGACAGTAAGCTCTTGTTCTGTAAACTCATCTTTGGGGGATCTCTTTACAAAAGGGGAAAAAGCTATACTACATATAGATGCTTGAAAACTAAATGAAAAATTAACGTTAAATCACTTTTAGGTTAGACCTTTAGTTTAGTCTTTTAAGTGTTTTCCCCCATTATTGAACATTTTAAGACAATTTGCTGCTGGTTTTTATTTACTTTATTTGTAAATGTATTTTGGTCGCAGAAACAAGGGTGCATAGGAGACTCTCAACAACAAGTTAATTAAACAAATGAAATGAAAGAAAGAAAAGCATTGCTTTTAAGCTGGGAAATTAATTTGAGACCCAGTTATTTAAAATCAAAATTACAGAATTTGGATCAATCATGGGTACATGAATCAATGGAAAGATTTATTGGTTTTAATAGTAAAGAGATCCAAGAGATCCTCCAGTTTTGGGAGGGTGCATTGCACCTTGATGATGATCACTTATAGAGGCGGATACATAACTCTGACCCTGAGGAGGTGTGACTTCCAAGGTTGCTGTGCCTGTATGTAGAGCTGCCTTGCATATAGTGTATTACACACCAAAACACTACCATTATTAATGCAATTCTCACACAAATGCAGTAAGATAAGCTTGAGCCAAAACTTACAAATGATTTACCAAAGCAAAGCATCAGGACCATTTTATTAGATGGGTGAATGATGGGTGAATTTGCCCAGGACCCACCAGGACAGGTGACCCACGATCAGAACTTTGTCTGACTTTGATTGAATCCCCCAGGCATGGTAGACCCATCATCTGGAAGAGTTTTATGTCATAGAATGGTATCATATTTAATATCTAATTTATTTGTTTTTTTTTTCTTATTTATACATTTCGATTTATCCATTCTCATGACTGTTGGGTCAGAGCAGCTCATCTGGATATTTGGTTTACTACAGTAAGCACAGAGCATATTTTTATTATCTGCCTAACTATATTCACATTTTCCTGCTTTAGAGTCAAATATTTTGACTGTGGGCATTGTTAAGCTATGGGGTCTACCACATCGGTTGCCCACAGCCCCCACCTCTGCCAACTTCAGGGCCCCCGACCCACCTCAGTCAAATTCAGGTCCCCTTTGAAAGCCCTGTTACACCCCCACCCTGACCAATGTATGCCCATTTTCTTGCATCAGTCGGAGCAAGGAGAGATCAAGGAGCATTGATTGCCAGGAATGCAGGAGCATTTATTCATTTGAAACAGAATGGTTTGCAGTACAGTGAAACTACATGGAATAGTGTGAACCTTGTGGGCAGCCAGCCATTGTTGGCAGTACTCTCGGGCATTACAGAATAGCAAAATATCTGATTATAAATAGCAGTGAGTGTTATAGGTTCATTCACACAAAGCAATTAACACTTGCCACTCCTGTCTGCAGTCAACAGTATATAATAGTACCCAGGGTCAGACTGGGAGGGAGCAGGACCCACTGGGACTGCTGTCATAGGACACCCCTCCGGACACACAAAGCTGTGCTGGCGCGCTAGCGCATGCGCACAGGAACGCAATGTCTTTGTCCCGACCACCCAACAAAGGGAGGTGGCGGCAGGAAGATTTGCGGATCTAGGCCGGGAGGGCCCACAAGAGTGAGGGCCCAATAGGTTTTCTCTGGTGTCCCACTGGCCCAGTCTGACCCTGATAGTACCACTGAAACAGAGGAGGAGGAGAGAGGAGGACTGTGGTCTCGTTAATTACCTTCCCTAACTCAAATCAAGTCTAACTTGTGGTTTTTCACTTTGATGATTAAATATGTTAGGGTAATGAAATGGGCTATGACGACAAATGTCGAGACAATTGCGAGTTGAATCAAAACCTGGAGATGGAACTGATTAAGCTGTGATTGGCTCATGATGTGCCCATTTACCACCCCATCCATTGTTCTTCTCCCTTTTGTAATCTTAAAACAAGGCTGTAGCCCCCGGGAAGGTTTTGACTGATGTAAGTTCTGAAACTACAACAGCAGAAATGTCTCCCCAGACACCTTCATCTACTGTATATTACAGTGATATAGCTATATTATTATAATGAGAGAGTCAAACAAATTAGTAGATTACCACCAAATCCCACATTTTAGATAGTGTTGGCTATTTTCTTATTTGTGCTTTTCCTGTGGGTGAACCCAGAGCAGCACTTCTCTACTTAATAACTGCAATTTAGTTTTTTCTCTTCTTTACAGACAATTCATTTTGGGCCTGACTGAGTTCATACAGCCCTTGCTGTGCATCTTCTGCTCACTCACGCATTTCACTGATCATGAATTCACTGCCTGACCTATACAAAGCCAATAATTACTACTGACTGTCATGTTTGCTTTGCATGGCAAATATTTAACAATTTAACTGCTAGTGACAACAGGCAGGTGTTTTTGCCACATTTTATACATGTAGGCAGATAAATAAATAAATAGCTAGATAGATAGATTGGCAGACAGACAGACAAACAGACAAACAGGTAGTTTGATAGATAACCAAGCAGCCCAGGATCTGATAATGCATGCTTTACATACAGTAAGCAGAGCTACAATCTATACTCAAGAAAATACATCTTTGACTTTTTATCTGTAAAATTTTTGGTGTAGGCTGTTGCCATAAAAAGACAATACTGAGGAATAATGGGACATTGTAGGGAAGCTTAGGGACAGATTTACTAAGGGTCGAACTTTGAATTAAAAAAAAAATTCGACCATCAAATTTTTTTAGGGCATTTTCAATCAAATTGGACCGAATAGGTCTGTTTTTGTTCAAATAAAAATCATTCGGATTCATTCAAATGCATTGTTAGATTCTAATGATTCAAACGATTTTGGGAAAAATCCTTCGAATTGCAAAAATTTTCAAAAACACCACCATAGGCTAAAATATCAATTTGGCAGCTTTCAGGGGGCAAAGTGTCAAATTCAAGTTTTTTTAAAGAGACTGTACTTTGAAAATTCGAACTTTCAAAATATTTAAATTCAAATCAAATTTTGGGCTATTCGATAATCAAAGTAGCCAAAAATTGCTTCAAATTTTTTATTTTTTTAATTAAAATTTTCACTTCAACCCTTAGTAAATGTGCCCCTTAGTCATAATGACAAGACTGCCTTTTTGACAGAAATCCCTGATTGCCTGTAACAATCTTTATTTTATTGAGTGTAAGCAGCAATAAATAAAGAAAGAAAAAAAATGGCACAAACTAGTAATATCAGAAGGAAATTGAGACAGCTATTGCAAAGAAAAGTATGTAGGAACCTATAGGATTGCTGTGCCCCTATAGAGTTAAATCCCTACCCTTTTCTTAGTTACTAGGCAGATGTATCTAATTTACATTTTTCACCACTAGGTATTGGCAAGGGGTGTATTGACCATTTCCTGCCACACTGCCTTATAGTTTATGTAGTGTGTGGCCTCTTCCTCTTTGGCTGCTAGTGTCCTTTTCAGCTGGATGTGCCCATTGAGCCTGGATATACCAAGGACCAGTAAAGCCATTGCCCTAAAGGTACCTGAACCTTAAGTGTCCAAGTCGGGGAACAGGGAACCCCTTGAATGATGTATAGTTAGTTATAGTTTATCTCTTGTTATAGTCTCTTTAGGAGAGAGAGGTAGAGAGCTTATATAGAAAGAGCAGCTTTGTGCTCCATCGAGGATCTGTAGCAGGGAGTATCTTCCTAAGGCTTCCTGATTGCACTTAGTGAAGGGACCACAGTGGATAGGGTGTCAGGCTAGACTCCTTCTCCCTGACAACTCTGCTGGGTGGGATCCAGACCACTTAAAGGTATGCCTGCCAGGAATTCGTATTGCTATTTGACTACAATGCCTAATGGAGTTACATTCCTCAGCTGAGTCACCCACCTGTTCTAACCCTCGATGTTACATCTGCATGTACCTCCTATCATCTGTAAATAAACCGGGGGTTATTTGTCTTGTACAAATAAATTGTTATCTTTTGGTTTCATCGTAAGACTCTCCTGGCGTCCATCTTTTTCCGATTTTTATTAGCAGCATAGCCTGTGAGCTGTAGTTATACTACATCATCTGTTGGAAAATTCCACTGATCCTGAAGTGTGAGTCCAATGTAACCCATGCGCATACCATTAGCTGGACTTTAACTAGTTGTGCTTTACCTAGCTCAAATTAGCGTTACAAGTATAAAACCGTTATAGAAGAAAATATGTGTCTTACAGATGAAGCCACTTGGATTTGTGAGTTAAATGCGTCATGACTCAGGGTTATTTGAAGAAACTGTGTTATCTAAAATTATCTTAACTCATTTAATGCATTTAACATTTTCATTAGCATATCAAAGCACCATTGTTTTCAATGGTGAACTCTTTAATTGGATGGGATGCTGTGACACAATATTCTGTGCTATGTGGGATAAATGAGATAGATGAGGTAAGGTTTTCTGTGTCAAATGCACAATCCAAAGTGGCTTCATCTGTACATTTTGTGGCGCTGTTTACATGTAAAACATCTGTAGGGACATCTAATTCTACTGTCTGCAGTTGTACCATCTAGTTATGTGTATGCAGTATGGGCCTGCATGCCTTGCACTGAATTAGTGCTATGTCCTAGGCGTGCCTTCCAAACAAAGAAAACAAATGGGAGAATGTAATAAAACAGTTTATTGTACAAATAAATGTTGATTTTGCACATTGTTATTAGGCCTCTGTAAACTGTCTGATATGTGAGCTCTTGAAGAATGATGGAGTTCTGTCCAAGTCTGGACCATCTCCTCTTTTGGCAGTAATGTGTGCTTTAGGCATACCTTCTAACATTATAGATAAATGAAATTTCTCTATGACGCCATGCTATGTTAAAAAGTATAAATTTATTGATGCATAAAAAGACAAATTACCCCACGAGCCAAAAAGATTTGCAGCATGGCAAAATAGTTTTGGCTGTGCCCATTTTGTAGCCCCACCCCCTAATTACCATTAAAAACAACTGGCAGGCCATGAAAGTTTTAACACATTTTTGTGGTATTTATGTGTAATTACAGCTTTGCTAATGAAGGTGAATTGCGCTTTAAACTGCAAGTCTAAGTTCTCACAAGAGACCTAATTATCTTAGATTGATACAAAAGTATCTAAGTATCTATTCTGGGCTCTATGCCAAAAGCCAATTAAATTAGAAACATTGTATCTTTTTAAAAGAGAAAGTCTGAACATTTCAGTAACAAATCCAGGACTGCGGTTTGAGCTGTCAAATTCGGGATATCTGCACCCAATCCTTTAGGCCCCAGGAGCTGGCTGTAGTTCCAGGGTTTCCACATCAATAGGCACAACATAGGTTTGGAATGGAAGGACGGAAGGCCCCAGTGGTGCCTAGCACTGTGATAAGGATAGCATTTTGATACAAGTATCTTTAATATATGGGGTTTTATGCACTACCAACATTTGTGGGACTGCAACTGCACTTACAGAGGTAAATGAGACCTTTAGTGACGTGTATGACTATGAATATTGTGTGCTAGTGAGTTGCAGTCCTTTCTTCAGGCATGGCCACGTCATAGAATTATAGTCATGATTATCCCTACTTATCCGTGAGTCAAAGTACATTAGGACCCCGATTTGACGTTTTCTCTGAATTTACACTTTGTTTTGTGGTGGTTCCAATCAGGCACGCTGAGTTTTTTTTTTTCTTTCCCAGATTTAGGGGCCTATTTATTAAACCTCAAAATATTCTGATTGAGTTTTTAAAGGGGAAATTTTACATTTTTAAAGGAGAAAAAAACATGATTGATTATGCTCTGAAGCCACTTAAAATTTAAATCTGAAAATATTCCAGCTAAATCCTGTCAAAATCAAGAAGTATATGGCAGATAGTCCCTTTATATTCAAGATTCTCGATTCTATTTTTCGGGGCAATAATTCAATAAAGTCGAGTTTTTGGAGCGACAATTTGAAAGTTGCATGTTTCGAGAAGCATTGCATTTTTTTTCAAGAAGATTTATTGGTAAATTAATAAGATAATTTAATAATTCATGAAAAAGTTTGGTCAAATGTTTTAATAAAAAAAGTGAGAGAAAATTGAGTTTTAGTAAAACTTTTGTAAAACTTTTAGTAAAAATTTTGACATGGTCCCCTGGGAAACATGAAGTTGGGGTTCTGCTGTATTTCTAAGGAAGGAGGGGCTTGGTCCCTGCCTTATGGAAGCCTTCTTCAGGAAAAACTATTTACTGTATGCCTCTGTCTCCTGAGGCTCTCAGTGTTTCATCTGCCAGCCTTCATTTAGGGTATTTGGGACCACAGCATCCAGAAAACAGTTCTAAACATGCATTGCCTAGACTTCTCTTTTGAAAGTTTTGCACAATTTCTAGAATGCTAATTATTTTTCTTGAAATACAGAGTGTTGAAACCAGATTGAGTTCTAATTAGTGTTGAACAAAACTGGGCCATTTTCCTTCAGTAAAACATTTGTAAAAATGTGGAAAAATGTTATAATTTTGCCAAAATTTTGCAAAATGTATTTGACTCAATAACAATGCATTGGCTTTTTTCCTTTATGTACGACATAACAAAATGCATGGATGAATTCCTGTTTTACTGTACAGTATGTTTAATGTATGCACATGTTTATTATACAATGCCGCTAAAAGTACGTATTAATAATAATATTATTTCCACAAATAAAACACAATTGGAGAGATTCTAATGAATTAGAATTTTTTCAGGTCAGAAATGACCTGACCGGTATGTCAGCGCAAATTAATCAATTTACTGTTACTGATCCTTTAAGCTGACTGTTTCCATTAGCACAAATTTCAGTGGTTTTTATGTAGT
Organism: Xenopus borealis; assembly: GCA_024363595.1. Taxonomy (NCBI): domain Eukaryota; kingdom Metazoa; phylum Chordata; class Amphibia; order Anura; family Pipidae; genus Xenopus; species Xenopus borealis. The sequence continues at coordinate 179,817,714 of CM044432.1, forward strand.
AATGAAGCAGATTTCTTGCTACAGTAATTACTGAAGTCATGTGCACAAAGCTAGCTGAAGAGTTTGGTAGCATTGCTGACATTGTCATGCAGATTTCAATGACTGATACAGATATTTTCATCTATATATACCCAACAAATCAGTTTAATTCTTATTTCTCCAGTAACTTAATGTACAAATTTCAGGTTGTCCAACAAATGCAAAAACGTCTTTTTTTATTATTAAATATTTTTTACTGCAAACTGGAATATCTGATGAGCCATTCACCTGCTGCAGAATTCTATTTGGTATTCAGTCTCTTGTCAGTCAACTGTAAAATCACATTTAATTAGTAAACATGGAAATTAGAGTGTCCTTTTAAAGCAACACAACTCTTCACTTCATAGAACATTTCCCCCACAGTGTAATGTATGTAGCCTTTTGTCTTTTTGCACTGATGGTATAGCTCTCCTGTGGATTCTACTTAAAGGTCAAAATGATTGATAGTTTTGTATGTAAAGAATAATCTATGAAATAAAGGTTTGTAGAAGGCTTTCTGTTGAGCAATCTGGATATTGATTCCTTTGTGGGTATTAGCTATTTGTTTCAACCAGTATTGGTTTTCAAGGGTTCAGTAAATTATACCAAACCAACATGGAAAACCTAGTAACTATATTTATTTTAATTTTAATTGTCACATATTTAGTTTTACTGTGATTGTTTGTGGCTTCAAGTAAGGCTCCCTGATCCTCCAATGGTCACTTTATTGACACAGTTAACTTCTAGGAACATAGAGTCATCAATACTCCCAGCTGAAACACATTAAGGGTATTTTTAAGGCAATGATTCATTCAAAGAGTATAATGGTAATGAAAATATGGCAGTATGCTGCAACCTTACAACATTTTTGTTTGTTGTAAGCTACAGTTATGGGGTCTATTATCTGAAATTCTTTGGGCTTGTGTTTCCTTTCTTATCTGAAGAAACACAGGTCCCAATAATCTCATAAAATAGATCCCATAACTGTCCAGATTTTTCCACAATTTGTATCTCCATACCTTAAAAATCATTGAAACTTTACAATAGGATTGGCTTGCCACCAATGTGGATTCATTCAGCTTAGCTGCCATCATGGTAATACATGTTAATGTTTTATTATTACAGAGGAAAAAGACAATCAGTTTTCTTAATAAGAATTATCTTTTTAAAAGGGGGGTTATGGATTTCCGAATAATAGATTCCCTACTTGTATATAAGCACATTTGCAGTTAATGTCTCATTTTTTATTCTGTGATATATCTGTACAGTTTTCATTACTATGATCTAAAAAAGATTTAATTTCTTTTTAAAGGAACAGTACCGCCAAAAAAAATAAATTGTTTGAAAGGAATGAAAATGTTATGTACTGTTGCCCTGCACTGGTAAAACTAGTGAGCTTGATTCAGAAACTACTATAGTTTATATAAAAAAAGATGTTTTATAGCCACGGGGGCAGCCATGCCATTTACATGGGGATAAACAGGTTCCCTCTTAGGAGAGAGCAGATGATCCTATGTGCAGAGTTTAGATTGAGTGCAGGGGAGAGAGAGTTGGAGTCAGGGAGATGACTGGTGAGTAGAAGATTGCAATTGACTAAATTGGACAGGATAAAAACATGGATTAGTGTTTTGGCTGTGAAACTGTGAAAGAAGGGGATGTATCTTGGTAATATTGTAGAGGAAAAAGTAGCATGCTTTGGCAGTATTATTAATATAATTAAAGATTAGAGGGACTGGTCAAAGATGACCTCCAAGTCAGTGTGTTGAAGGATTAATGATCATACCATCAACAGCAAAGGTGAAAGGAAGAGAAGGTCTGGGTCTAGATGGGAACACCACAATCTCAGTTTTAGCCAGCTTGAGTTTGAGGTGGTGTTGGTTCATCCAGGAGGAGATAGCTAAGAGGCAGTTCACGATCTGGGTCTGAAAATTTGCCCCTAAAAATTTCACTCGATGAACATATCTTGAGCAGAGCACGGCCATGCCAGGGCGGCTGGTCACCTTAGGCAACCCGTGTCCTGGCATGTGTGTGACTGAAGAGACATACGTGGAGTGACGGAGAGTGAAGAGATGGACGGGAGGGAGGGGTTGAGTGACGGAAGGAGGGGACAGAAACAGAGGGGAGGCAGAGCGACAAGAGAGGGGAGGGGGTAAAGAGGCAAAAAAGTAAGACTGGGAGGTGCGGACTAGGGTAGGCAGTAGACTGCCAGCACCCCACCTGTTATTGCGCTGTAGGCAGCTGCCTCATCTGCCTACCCCTAGCTCCAGCCCTTATCTTGAGAGGTTCAGTTCTTATGTCCTAAAGCACATGCCATGCATAGACACACGTCACATCATAATCACAGACATAATTAAAATCACAAACTCATAAATGTAAAATGTATTTTGATTCCAAATGCACTTGACATTTTGGTATTAAGAATCAGAATGTTTCTTCTTTAACCAATATCAAATTTAGTTTATTAAGATGTGCTGGATTTAGTGATAATTACCAAGGACCTTTTTTTAATTACAGAAATAAATTATAGAAAATAACCTGTTAAGTATACTTTGCTAGGGCAAATGAATTTTGATCTTAACCCTTTAAGAAATATATTTTAATAAAGAAGAGCTTTTCAAAGTAATGCATTTGAATTAGTGACAAACGAGAATCATGGAGGTTTAGGCAATGAATTCCTGGCAGACTATGGGTGCTGACACTTATAAATCATTGTAGAAATGTGCATGTTGCTTAAAGTAGCAAAAGCATATAATTACGTTATAATTATAGTGCAGGTATAGGATCCATTAACTTCAAATCTGTTATACATAAAATTCCAAACTACAAATCCAAATATTCCAATTTTTAAAAATGATTTCCTTTTTCAATAAAAATAGTTCCTTGTAACCAATTCCAATTATAGGTGGCCTTACATGGGCCGATAAAAACTGCAGCTTATTGGCCCATGTATGGATGGGGCCTTCCGACGGGCTTCCCCAATCAATATCTGGTTGAAAGTCGGCCCCGCGATCCGTTCGCCCATATCTACTCCGTTCTGATCTGATCGTTGGGCCCTAAGGCCCAGACAGGATAAGCCGATATCGCCCACCTCAAGATGGGCATATTGGTGAGAGATCCAATCATTGGAAACATCGCAACATATGAGCGTATCTCCCCGTGTATGATCACCTTAAGATATAATTACTCCTTACTGGATACAAAACTATTTACTTTTTAAATGATTTAATATTTGATCTAGATAACAGGTCCCATACCTGTATCACATTAGTGATGAGGTTATGTAATAAAAGGAACTAAATTTGCTTAGGAGCAGTGCCTCATGTAACCAATCAGCAAGTTCCATTTACAGTTCACCTGTTTAAAAGCAAGCTTGCTTCCCTATCTGCACTATCCTTTTTCCCATGATGACACAAGGATCGAAGTATGAGTCAGTGGTGACAAGCAGGATTTGGGGAAGAGCGTTGCGAGGCACTGGGAGGGGGGCCTTCTGTTCAAATTGGGGGGTTCCCGGATCAATGTCGATAATTCAGGGTTTAAAATCCCATCAGATCACATCTGTTTGTTGATGTGGTCCCATGATCCGCCAGCCTGTATTCCATACATTATGATCTGATCATTGGGCCCACGATTATATCAGCCCGATATCACCCTCCTCAAGGTGGGCTTATTGGGGAGTGATCTGATCGTTTGGTGAAGTCACCAAACATGTGGATCTCTATGTGTATATCCACCTTTAAGGAAATAAAAATAACTGTGATAAAACTGGAACTGCTCAGAACTAATCAGGATTTCAGTTTGACCTGCCATAATAATGAAGCAAAAATCTAGTCTTTTCTGTGTGTTTTTGTTCAGCCTTAATGTGCAAAGCATTTTGCTTTTCTGCTACTTGTTTTTCATCAAATTTTATCTGCAATCATTTTTGAATGTGGTATCTCTCGGAAACAGCAGACCCCTCATTATAATCAGTGGAGAGAGCTCTACAACACTCATAGAAATTCAATGACGCTTTTAATGATTTTGAAAAATACTTTCTGGAATTTCATGTTCTGTAAAAACAAAATGTTCTATGCTTTTTATTAAATCTAAAATGACTTTCCTTACTCAAAGAAAATGTTCATAGTAACATAATAAGTTAGGTTGAAAAAAGAAACATGTCCATCAAGCTCAACCTTTTAACTCTATTTTAACCTGCTAGTTGATCCAGAGGAAGGCAAAAAACCCATTTGAAACCTTTTCCAATTTGCCTCAGAGGGGGAAAAAATTCCTTCCTGACTACAAAATGGCAATGGGACCAGTCCCTGGATCAACTTGTACTATGAGCTATCTTCCAAAACTCTGTATTCCCTCACTTGCTAAACACCATCCAATCCCTTCTTAAAGCTATCTAATGTATCA
>CM044432.1:179824223-179836410 GCA_024363595.1 Xenopus borealis
GCCCTTCTACAATATACTAAAAGTTAACTTGAAGGTGAACCACCCCTTTAAGGGTTGTTCCCGAAACGCATTAGGCGTCCTTTAAACTCTAGCCACCAGGCTTTTTTAATAATTCAATAAATAGTATTTTTTACTCTATGAGACGGTGTGCCAATTAAATTTTTATCTTGGGATTATTGCATCTAGGGAACCCTGCATGGTTTTGGGCACACTGAATCCTCTTTAGTACCCACAGGACAGCTTGAGAAGGAAACCTGGGTGTCTGTGTTTTGCTATTGTGAATCAGACCTACAGTATTATCCAGAATGCTCAGGACCTGGTGTTTTCTAAATAACAAATCTTTCCGTAATCTGAATCTTCATACCTTAAGTCTGCTAGAAAATCATGTAACATTAAATAAAAAAAAAAAAAAACAATAGGCTGGTTTTACTTCCATTAAGAATTGATTATATTGTAGTTTGGATCAAGTACAAGGTGCTGTTTTATTATTACAGAGAGAAAGGAAATCAATTTTAAATATTTATAATATTTGGTAAAATGGAGTCTATGTGAGACGGCATTTTCATAACTCAGAAACGCTGCACAGTTAATATAATAATTGTTACTATATGTTTTATATTATAATTAATGTAATGCATATTATATATTAATAATGATGAATGGTACTGTGATGTTTCATCTGAGGAAAGAACTGTAAAAACATTTGTTGACTAGCAATGTCTAATGATTAAAACAGAATGTTTTACTGCTAGTGCACATGCAAAAAAATAGAAAGTACAGATGCAGAAGACTTTGTTTTGACAGTACATCACAGGGTACATGCAGCACCCACTGCACAATATGTCACATTTTTCACTTTAAAAATATGACTGATCTAGTTACATGGAGTTATGTGGCTGGATATAGAGAGCCAATTGTCTGGATACAGTTTGCTGTACAGTGGATGTATTTGAAATAATTGGTGGCTGCTGTGCAAACTCACATTTCCAGTGCGCTATGCATATTCATAGGCGTCTAGGAACTCTGTATATATTTATTTAGTGCTAATTATAGTTTATTGGCAAGGATGAATGGACAACTGTCATATTATTCAGTATATTGTATAATTATTCAGAACACTCTGTATCGAATGCATATCTATAGACCATTCTAAGGCTATGAATCAACCAAAGTGAGTATACAGAGTTTACTGGCATTTGATTGTTGTGTAGACTTTCCAGAAATTAGATATCCCCCTCTTTTTTGAGAGTCTGAACTGAGATGTGATCTTGTGAGTACTTTCAGAACCCATCTTTTCTTGTAAACTTGGTGTTCTCCAAAGACTCAACAGAGTTGTTGGCACTTGGCAGGTAGAGTAGTAATTAAAGGTTTCTTAGCACAGACTGTGGGGCTACTTTGAGGTCTAAAATCTGTTTGGGAATATTCAGGTGAAATATTATTTTATCAAGGAGGCAAGAGAGGCTGTTTATGAGCAGGAAGGTAGTGTACAAAGTGCAAAAATCAGTAGCAATGAGGCTTTTTTTGCTCATTGCACTCCACAGCCTATTTTTATGCCTGAATTAGCTCTGGTGTTTAAGCTCTATTTCAAAGCACCTGTAGCTAGCATGCTGGACACTTTGTTGCCTTCATTTGGCAGTGGTATGTCCAAGATGGGTGGGAAGTAGAGAGCTGGCACTAAATGAAATGTGGATTTTGATGTCAGCGTCAAAATTGATGCCGGTGACAATTTGCCATGCAATTTGGCAATGGCTTCAAAAAAACTATTGATGTTGGCGTCAAAATTTTTTGACATCCCTAAATTTTCGCCCCTTTTCGCAATTTATTTGCCAGTGGTGGATCTTGGAAATTCACTGCAAATTCTTTCAGAGCCAGACCCATTCAGTAGTGCTTTCAGCATATTTGCACCCGTTAGTGCTCTTGCACATCTAACTGAATTTTCATAAATTACCCTAATTTATCTTTCATCTGTGGAAAGAACAAACCTTTTAGGTAAAAAATGTAATAAAAAACTCTAGGGGTCATTTAATAAGGGCAGAAAAGGGTCATATGAGCATCCCTCATGGCATCTGATTGCTGAAGCTGCAATGCTTATCAAACCATTTTGAAGGACATGCTCTCAAGTGACCACATCAGGACATGTTGACATTTGTTTTACATTGTAGATATATGGATGTGGGGGCTGATGCAAGTTGGTCATGATGGAGGGTATTGGGGTTGAACTTAATCTTAAAACAAAATTAAATATACAGTAGCCAAGGCTTAAATCATAGTTCAGCACAGTAACAAAATAAAATGGGGAAGCAACAGATTGGCCTATGGTACCTTTAATGGCAAATCAAGCCCAGGATGTAACATTCTCCAGTGTATGTCTATGCACAGATCATTTCTATCCATTTTGAGAAAACCATTTAAAGGAGTATTGTCATTATTATGCCACCCTACATTTATCAGCAATATCATGGTTGTGTAACTAATAAGCAGTCCAACTGCTATTTTTGGGTGGATAGCTAGGAAAGTGCTCTTAAATGACTTTTGTTGTAGAGCAACAATAAAATAGGGCACATACCGAACTGCACACCCACTATGTTGGTTTTTAGATGAAAAATTAATATGGCTAAAAATATCATGTTTTGTATAGTGAAATTATTGCACCAGCCTAAAGTTTCAGCTTTTCAATAGCAGCAATGATCCAGGACTTCAAACTTGTCACAGGGGGTCACCATCTTGAGGCACTCACATGCTCAGTGGGCTCTGAGCAGCTGTTGAGAAGCTAAGCTAGGGGTCGTCACTAATTATCCAACAGAAAATGAGGTTCCCCTGTAATATAAGCTGATGCTACAGGGCTGATTATTAAATTCTGATGTTAGTTGCACTGGGTTCTGAGCTGCCATGTAGTAAGTATCCATAATAATTTCTAATCAGCCTTATGTTGTGACTATATGTCTATTCTATGTGTACTGTATATTGTGAGTGGGTCCCGAAGCTCAGTAAGTGACAGCAGCACAGAGCATGTGCAGTGACTCAGCAGAAAAGAAGATGAGGAGCTACTGGGTTTGGAGACACAGATCTTTACTGCTAAAGGACTGTGGTTGCCTGGGGTTAGTACAGAAGCCCAAAACATAATGTACAACATTTCTAGCCTACTTCTTAAGTTTAACGATCTATGTCCTTTTAACTTTTTTTCCTCAGTTCATTATATTCGAAGTTTACTGGGTATACCACTAATAGTGGCTCTTTAGTTCCAGCTACGTATGTAGTAATTTGATCTCTTTTCACCTAAGGCATCTAGCTCAATTGGCAACTGACAGAGATGTTTTTTTTCTGCACAGATTTTCCATATGACTTATGACTTGGCTAGTGCTGTGGTGAGAATCTTCAATCTCATTGGCATGATGCTGCTGCTTTGTCACTGGGATGGTTGCCTTCAGTTTTTGGTCCCATTACTTCAGGAATTCCCACCAGACTGCTGGGTGTCATTAAATAACATGGTGGTAAGTATGTGTCTTGTTTCTCTGCATTCATGACTAGTTTTACGGTAGAGCAGAAAGGACATTTGTGCTTGTCACTTCCCACATACATTATATAATAGTACAACTACTGGTTGATCCCCCTTAGTTTATGTTATTTTTTTCATCTACTTTATTTTTAAATAGATGAAAACCATTTGGCCCAGTTTTCTGTCATCTAGCTTATCATTAATGGAAAGCTGAAAGAAGGGCTTCTAAGTCATTTCATAAAGGACAAAAGGAAAACATGGATACTGGATGGCTACCTAGAAAATACAATAATGGGTAAGACATTTGTGGACATGCCCCAGATTTAATGTAGAACACCAATGGTAAATTAACTAAGTAGAGACAATTGTCTAGACCGAAGTCTCTGCACAGGCTCTAAACACAAGGGTGAGCCAAGGTATAGACCTGGATACAGCTTCTACTCTGATTTTCTCCTCCTCTTATTGTGTCTTTGAAAATAGGAAAGTATATTATTCTGCTGAGCTCCAGTTATTACAATAAATGGCCCCTGTCACTGTTGATAAATGAGGCAATATATTGAATAATCATATGTCCGGCGGGAACATGGAAGGTGCCTGCATTAGTATATAAGTGCCCTTCACTTCCAACAAGCATTGGTAGTGACCTAATTGCTGTGTTTTTATAACTAGTCCTGTTTTCATCTGCTTATCCCACTGAGCTGTGATAATAGCTGTAGTTATATTTTGTTGTTTTACTGTCAAATATGAACCATTGAGTCTCCTGCATTGATGTTGTCATGATGTATGCATATACCAGAGGTTTTTAAAGTTGCCAAAGTACCATGTTAGCCAGTAAAAATGTTATAGGGCAACCTTTTGTAATAAAAAAAACAACAAAGTGGTATAAAGGTGATGCTTTTATTGGCTAACTAATATAATCATAGCAAACTTTCAGAACATTTTGGTTCTTTTTTTACGTTGATTACAATGAGGCTGTGGTGTTTTCAGGTATATATACAACATTCAGCTCATAGGTCAAATGACCAACAAAAAGTAATATCAATCTATGTGTAAGGTGATAGTCTAAGGTAAGTAAGCAGATAAGGTACAAGATAATGCGGGTCAAATTGGCAGACTATAAATTAGGGCTGAATTATTGGAGTGTGGAATCAAAGAAATTCCATGATCTCTTAGTCCAGATCCAGACATGTTGGTATTTCTGACCTGGTGAAGTCCTTTCTTAGTCAACATAATTAGCCATAAATCCAAGTCCCAGATTTAGTCCCTTCTCCAGAAAATGGAAAGTTTCCATTAATATCATTATCTGTTTTAAAATTGCCCTGTCATGGTTGGCACCCTAAATTCAGAACCAATGCTAAGAACCCTGTTCTCGGCTCTTGCTTCCTCCTAAAACAGCCGCCTTTCACCTTGGGAGGAGCCCTCGGCTAATCGGATTCCGCCAGGTTTTATGGTATTAAGAGAGATGCAAAGTGAGGGGTTCTGGGTCTTTTGGGCAGGCGGTCACGGTACCAGGCGTAGACAGAATTCGTAGTCATGTAATTTGAAAATATTAGTCTTAGCAGTTCGGAGGTGTGCGAGGGAGTTGAAGTGACTCATTTTGCTGAATTGATCCACCACCACCCAAATCACAGTTTTCCCTTGAGACGGAGGAAGGTCAACTACAAAATCCATAGACAGATGGGACCAGGGTCTGCCAGGAAGAGGCAATGCCCTTAACAATCCCTTTGATAGGTTTCTAGAAGTTTTTGATCTTTGACAGACAGGGCACAAATTTACCAATTTTTTTACATTGTGGATAAATGAAGGCCACCACACATTACGAGATAAAGTTTTAGAAATACCCAGATGTCAAGCCATTTTAGAATTATGACCCTCACCCAGAACCTGTTTCCTTAAGTCATCAGGCACAAATAACTCCCAGAAGGAGTATTTACAGGGGCAGAAGAATGTACAGAAGACATTAGTATGGCAAGATCTGATCCCAGAACTACCACAATCAACTCACCAGGAATGAGGGGAACACACTCACTAGGTTCAGACAGGTTAGATTCAAAACTCCTAGAGAGTGCATCTGCCTTAGTGTTTTTGAAACCAGGCCGAATGTGATAGAGAAATTAAACTGGGTACAAAACTATGCCCATCTAGCCTGCCTAGGATTCAACCGCTTAGCAGACTCGATGTATAGCAGGTTTTTGTGGTCAGTATAGGCTGTTATGGAATGTTTAGCCCAGTCCAACAGGTGTCGCCTTTTCCTCAGGGGTTAGTTGAGAGATACCCAATTGCATGGATTCCTGCAGAGGTGTAGGCACAGAGGGGTTGGAAGGCTTAACACAAGGATACCTGGAAAGAAAAGAAGTACCCTTTCCAGCCCTTTTTACCTAACAGTAAGGTCATTAATAACCTTACTTTTTCTTCCACAGTAGAAAAAGAGTGGGGGAAAAAACTAAGATTTGCATGACAGGTTGTGCAAGCCTTGCACCAGGTAGTCCTGCTTCTGCTCTTGGACCTCCAAGCGCTGTAGCAGAGTGGTGAGGAGCACTTCCATAGTGGGAGGAGTAGCGCCAGTGTCAAGGTTGGCGCTCTAAATTCAGAACCGATGCTAAGCACTCTGTTCTCAGCTCTTGCTTCCACCTATAACAGCCGCCTTTCACCTTGGGAGGAGCTCACAGCTAATTGGATGACACCAGGTCTTATTAAGAGAGATGCAAAGTTAGGGGTTCTGATACTGCAACTTACCCTGCACAAGGCAAGAGTCAGGGAGCTCAAAATAGCACAGAAGCACCAGCAATAATATCCTATCACGGGCAATGAAAAAATACAAAAGGTCTCTTTAAATACTTTAAATTTCGCGCCATTGCGAGCTGATGTCATCGTGCCAGCAACTATAAATAGCAGAACTGTGTGCCGCGGACGCACAAAGAAGCAGGCACAGAAGAAGAGGAACTGCGCAGCAGGCGTCCCCGCCGATGGCACGGTGGGCGTCCTCACCAGGGTGAGTGCTTCTCACATGCCCTTAAAAACCAAAATTCTTAAATCCTTTATGGTGTGGTGAGAGCCATTGAAATGATTTCCTATTAGTGTGTCCAGTTTTTTATTGCTTACAGTGAATCAGTGTGTATTTCTCTTTCTCAGACTTTGCCCAGTCTCTACTATATACAGTTCCCCTGTTTAAATTCAAAACAGGGGGACTGTATATAGGAGAGACTGGGCAAAGTCTGAGAATGAGAAATAACATAAACCCTATATTGCCCTGTAATATAAACCTTTTCCTAATAGAAGCTTTGCTTTATCATTTGCTTTGGCAAAAATAATATAAATGCAAGTTATACGCTAAATGGCAGTGTGCTGGGAGTTTCCTTAAGTGAGAAGGATCTTGGGGTTTTTATAGATAACAAGTTGTCTAATTCTGGGCAGTGTCATTCTGTAGCTACTAAAGCAAATAAAGTTCTGTCTTGCATAAAAAAGGGCATAAACTCAAGGGATGAAAACATAATTATACCTCTTTATAGATCCCTAGTAAGGCCTCATCTGGAGTATGCAGTGCAGTTTTGGACTCCAGTCCTTAGGAGGGATGTAAATGAGCTGGAGAGAGTGCAGAGACGTGCAACTAAACTGGTTAGAGGGATGGAAGACTTAAATTATGAGGGGAGACTGTCCAGGTTGGGGTTGTTTTCTCGGGAAAAAAGGTGCTTGCGAGGGGACATGATTACACTTTACAAATATATTTGAGGACATTATAGACAAATATCAGGGGACCTTTTAACCCATAAAGAGGATCTCCGCACCAGAGGCCACCCCTTCAGACTAGAAGAAAAGGACTTTCATTTGAAGCAGCGTAGGTGGTTTTTCACAGTGAGGACAGTGAGGTTGTGCAATGCACTGCCGGGTGATGTTGTGATGGCTGATTCTGTTGATGCTTTAAGAGGGGCTTGGATGATTTTTGTATAGACATAATATCAAAGGCTATTTTGATACTAAACTCTACAGTTAGTATAGCTATGGGCATATATGGTTTGTGTGAAAGAGTGGAGATGTGTGTGTGTATGTATGCTGAGTTTTTAATTTGGAGGGGTTGGACTTGATGGGTCTTTTTTCAACCCAATTTAACTATGTAACTATGTGTACCATTTAAAAAGATAAAATAATGCCTTGATTCATCTGTATTCCTTGGCAATTGTAGAAACAGCTGCTGTTTTTCCATTGTAATTCTATTTTGCACATGTGTTGTAACCCTGCCTAGCCTTTTTACTCTCGCACCTTCTCAGCACAGCATGGTGAGGGGCAACTCCCTGCAAAGTACAGTAGGCATGACTTGGATAGACCTTCAGAAGATTGGAAGAGGAAGGGAGGTTATAGTTAAACTGTACCTCTTGAGTAGAATACACTCAATTTCCCACCATTGTTTCTTAAACATAAATATATATATATTTTTTTAATATATAACCCTTTCCATTGTTGTCCCTATATCAGGGATTACTACCTGGGGAATAATAACCCACTACATTTGGAATGTGTGCTGCGTTTACTCACAGACACCCATTTAATGTTTGGTCATGGAGTCCTGAACACTGGTTTAATCGAGAAGCCATGCCTTTTTCAGCTTTGGGAACTACAACTGTGGAAGTTCAAGAGAACCAAGAGTATAACACATGACAATCCCTCCAATTATGTCAGCTAGGGGACATGGCACCCAAATTTTATTAAACCATTGGTAGAATCCTCACAGGTCAACCTCGTGTTAATTGATGTCAATAAGAAAAATGTCAACTATTTCTAATCCCTACAACATCATATGTACATACAAGCCCATGGTGCAGTGAAGAGACTAGACAAGGTTGTGATGGGATATTCTGACCTTTTCTGTTTCACTGAAAATTAGCAAAATGGCAGAAAAGTCGACAAATGCATTTAAATCTATGGGCAATAAATTTTTGACACTCAATAATTATTTTCACCCATTGTAGTCTATGGGCATCTTTTTCTCAGTGAAACCTGGTGAAATAGTTTGCTCATCACTATTGAAGAGCAAGCCAGTACAACAAGCTGATAAGAAACATGACAAATTGTACAGTATTTGACACCTACATTAAACCTGTATACATGGCTCTGTCCATCACTCTATCAGTCTTCATTTCGATTCATTTGTCATCTGTGGCCAACAAAGTTATGTCTGTGTTTTCTATTTATAGTAAAAATAACAACAACAAATGTGTAGCAAACAAATGCTTTCAGGTGGATGAGAGACAAACAAATTAACATAAAAAAGACCGTGGTCGAATGGTCTTATCATGTCACCAGTTGTCAATGCCAAAGTTAAAAATGTTTAAATAAGTTCTTATATCCTCACTATGTATCAGTGTCGATGTGAAGTAATAGCTTAATTTTCATTATGAATTACTCTATATATTAGTTTAAGTAAAGGGATAATCACTTGGAATCCAATACTGTGATGATAACATCTAGGTTAACATATAACATTTTGGCTTAAGAAGAAAATTGCCTGTGGAGAGTAATATAGAGACATATCATGTTATATATCACACAGACATCCACCAACGTCACTGCCACATTCAGTTTAAGCCTTGGTGCCGCTAATTAGCAAATAAGACCTGCAAAGTGTTGCCAATAACAAATCAAGGTAAAAAGAAATAGAATATGCTACATAAAAAAATATATGTATGTGTGTGAACAAATCATCATAAAGCTATTCAGGCAAAGCAAATGGTAACCTTTGAAAGTGTAATTGCTCAGATAGGAAAGTAGGTCACTCTGACTTTTACATTGCAACACAGTTTGCTCATGATCATTAAGCTAGTATTGTGCAGCTATACTTTTGTTTTGATACTCAAAAAACTCATATAACAGAGAGCGATATTACAGTATGTGTGTGTGCAAAGTCTGATTTTTTGATCATCTTCGTATTACACACTTAGGGGCAGATTTACTAAATTCATATGTATTTACATGAATGATTCGAAATTCAATCGAATTTTCAAAAAGATTTGAATTTGAATATGGAAATTAGGTGATTTTGACCAAGGAATTCTGTAAATTTGATCGAATCCATTTATTTGAATAATTCGAATAAAAATATATTCGATCATTCGACTATCAAATTACATCCCCTTTAAATTTTTACTCGACTGCCTAGTTCGCCAGTTCCAACCTAGCAAAGTGTCTTTGGCGAATTTTGATCAAATTATAAAAATTCAATCGAATTGTTAAAATCGTTCGAATGATTTGATTGTTCGATCAAATTTTTATAATTCGATCCTTCTACCAATCGAATTGTGGTAAAATCCTTAGAATTCAATATTTGACATGATAAATATTTACTTATTTTATTGCCTGGTGAAGTTTTCCTTTTTTGAGTGACTGCTCTACAAATTTCGAGTTCGTGTAGAAATCAGTGAGAGAAGTCCCGAAGATGATCTGCACTGGGTTTTGTGCAACAATCCGAAGATTTCTTGGTTTTTGGGCATCAAATCCAAATAAAAGTCGAAATTTTTGGTGATAAATCAAAAAACATTGCGGTATTTGGGAGTTAAATTTAAAAAGTCACGGTATTCAGATTTTTTCATGATTTTATTGAGTTTATTCCTGAACAATAAATCTTTTTGAAAATGTATTGCTAAATAAGGGAAAAAATCTGTACGGATTAGGTTGTATTAGTTTTCAGAAAATCCTGAGATCTTTTCGGATTTTGATAAATAACCCCCTTAGTGTCTAATGTTTTTCCTACTATCCAATAATGTATACTGCTATGAGAGGTGGATAATATTATGCACAGAGTTCATTTTAAGACTTGCTCATTAGTTTAGAGTACAGTGATCATGAAGTGGAAAGCAGTGAAACTGTAGATATGGTTCATAGCCTCTTCTATAGTCAATCATTTCATCTTATACATGTGTTGTTTAATCAAGTTATTTGTTCTGGAAACCATTTAATTGTCTATAATGAGCAAAATCCAAGGAAAGGAATCTTAAAAATCATATATGTTTTATCTGCAGCTGGCAAAGGCAGGAGCAGTGGGGCAGCTAAGGACGTTCTTGGATTTGAGCAAATGATTCATGATCAGTGGAGAGTGAAAGAAAACAAGTTATCTTCCAGTCCACCCGTCCCACTAAATATTTGGAAAGCACTGTGAAAAAAAAGCATTATATTTAACCTCACAGTAAATCGTGGTTATTGGTTAAAGTGCTTTAGAATTATGTTAGCTTTTTAGTATTCCCAAAGTTCTGTTAAAAGAAAAATACTTTTTTTATGATGTTTCTTAGAATCAGAACAAAACATCCTATGCTATTACCGTATGTCGATAGAAAAGCCTGAGAGACAAAGGCAATCAATCTCATGTTTAAAGTCTTTGGATTTTACAGTTTTTCATTTTCCAATTTGGAGTAAAGATTCTGCAGCACAATTTATTGACTTTACTGTATGTTTTGAGAAATACAATTTATTTTTCTGAGTTACAGGCATCTAGCAAAATACAGGAGGCATTCAAGTAAATGAGGATTAAAGCTGGTGCTTCCAGGTGGGATAAAATTATATGTAATATTTTACCCTAATGAGTAGCGAATCTTGGGCGTTTCGTAGAAATGGCGGAAAATTTGTGAAACGCTGGCGTCCGTTTCGCCAGCGCACATTGTGGCGCCGAAAAAATGGACACCAGCATCCAAAACAAGACCCCAGCGAATTTTCGCCAGGTGAAATTTTACTGGCATTTTGCGAATTTATTTGCCTGAGGTGAATCACGTGAATCTACCGCAAAATCACCCATCACTACCAATGAGCATATAAAAAAATAGGCTTTGTTATTAGAGGATCAGTGTGGCAGCCATGGGCCCCCCCACCCCCCAAACAGTATAGACAAGGCTGTAAAATAGACTCTCTGCTACTGTCTTTGGAAGTAAGAGCTATGACCTGGTTATGATCATCCATTGCGTTTACAGGTTAATAGACCTACAGTATGTCAGAAGTGCTACTTATTCTATTGAAACAGCAGTGTAGACCTTTATTTAGCAGTGCATCCTGAAGCTACATCTTCTGAATACACTGCTGCATAGGATCACCTGCCATTGACAGCCTCTGACTAATAGCAAGATATGTGATTATATGCTTATAAATGATAAAATATCCTCTTCATTCAGTGTACATGCCATCAGGCGATTGTGTTATCAGCCACAGTCACATCAGATTTGGAGCATATAGCAGGTTTGCTGTGAATGACTGAGCCTTATTATAATGGGTGACATTGATCTGAGTCCTGTCGTCTGAATTCAGTTGCCTGACTTGATTTATAGTAAAGAAAAGATCTGCAGTGTGAAGGAATATTTTGGATTGTGATGGGCAGTGACCAACCCTTTAGAACTCATAATCCCTTCTGACAGCCTCTGAACATATGTATGTTGTTGCACCATGGCTACAAAAAAGAGGGAATGTGGGAGCACTTTAAGGCTAAATAAAAATGTTAAAATACAATGGAAATGTAACTGATCTAGTGAAAGTAGATTGATAAATGCACATTCCCTTGTAATTTCGTGTCTATGCAATGGCATGTATTTTTCAAAAACAGGGGTTCTTAGTTACAAAGTTATGATCATATAATTGGTAAGCCACCATACCACATCATATGGTCCATAACTATTTACCTCAGGTCATAGTATTCAAAGGCTGGCACCTCCCTGCATTGCA
>CM044432.1:179870686-179912622 GCA_024363595.1 Xenopus borealis
TTTATGAATTAGAGATTATGTAGATTGGTAAATTGTACACTTGGCTCAATGGTTGGCTCAATGGTTGCTTAGTCATTGTTGTTCTCAGACCTTGGCTATGAATATTATTAGGCTATTGGCTTTTCTCAGGATGTCTTCTCTAATATTTTTTTCTGTACCTACATTGTATTAAAAGGAATCAATTTCCAGTGGCATTTAGTATCACAGTGCTTTAGACACCGATGTGTCCAGAATTTGGATCTACATATCTTGTCTACTAGAAAATTATGGAAACGTTAAATAAACCCAACAGGTTTAGCCTCCGATAAGGATTAATTATATCTTAGTTGGGATCAAATACTGTTTTATTATTACAGAGAAAAAGGAAATCAGTTTTAAAAATATATGTATATAATTTGGATAAAGTGGAATCTATAGGAGACAGCCTTTCCATAATCCGATGTTTCCTGGATAATGGGTTTCCCACACTTGTACTACATCTGAACATGCTAAAATTAAGAATCTAATGGAACCATTAAGTAATATGTAATATACCCAATTTCTATACCAGATACACTTCCGCACTATGGAAATGATAAATCAAACAACACCCCTGTATTTTACAGGAAGGGCTCCACATACCATGTGTCTACACCCTTGTATCTCTATAGCCATTATCAAATGTGTGTAAATTAACTGCAGTGCTAACTTTGTATTCAGGTGTCATCGTGTCAACTTGTATATGTAAAAACTGTCTACACTGGATTTTCAGTGATATAAAGGACAACTGAAGAGCACTGCCTCTTTTTCTGACTAAACCTGCCCCCATCCCATTGCCTGCTTTGACCCATCTATGGGTGCTATCACATGCAGTGGATGAAGCTATAGAAACCAGATTCAAACAACTAAAGACATTTAATTTGAGATATAAGATCAGCCGGACAAATAATAATTGCTATGCTGGTTTTTCACAAAATACATTAATAAAGACAAGTAGGCCATTTGTAATGTTATGAGATGCATGTTAGCAGCAATAATAACTCTCAGGGTTTCATTAACTGTGTTGCCCAGTCTCATCACACCTGCCAGCACATGACAAAGTATTTGTAATTATTTCTAAGGGTTTCACATGTACAGTATTTCCTAGACATTGTAAATCAACCACTGATAAATGAGAGGAAGGCTTGTCATCTCATAACCAAAACCCTTAATAAAGAAGTGTAATATGTGAATGTATAATTAGTATAGTCATTAGTTGTAAACAAGCAGTATTCATCATTAGAATTCCTAGGATTAAATGCAATGGTTTTTAAATGAAAAATACTATACCAACATATAACCCGGATTACCCTACTTGCTGGATTTTATAGATGTTCAAGAATCCAATCAAAACTACAACAGGGAGCTGGTCACTGCACCTACAGTATATGAACAAAAAACACCAGGGAAAGTTGTCCTCAATATATATGTTGTGGTTACACCTTTTTTAGGAGGGACAAAGGGATTAAAAAGAGTGGAGGAGTGTGTTTATATGTAAAGCCTGAATTAAAGCCATGCACTAAAGAAATAACCATTGCTGGCACTGGTGAGGGTGTGGAATCCCTCTGGGTAGAGATTTTGACTGGGCAAAAGGTTACAAAGAAAATTTTCATTGGTGTATGCTATAAACCACCTGATGAGTATGAAGCCCAGCTACTCTTACAAATAGAAGTGGCTTCACAACTAGGTCAAGTTATTACTATGGGTGACTTAAATTATCTAGACATTGACTGGAGTTTGTGTCTTCTTTCTGCAAGAAAAAATATGTTTAAATGTTAGTACTTTGTGAGTGAGTGTTTGCAGTGCTGTCTGTATATTGGGCTAAAACTGCACAGAACCAATGAATACAAATAAATAAACCCAACAGAATAAAACAGTACCTTGTACTTGATCCAACCTATATGATCATTTTTGGAATCAAAACCAGTCTATTGGGTTCATTTAATGTTTACATTATTTTATAGCAGATGTAAGATATGAAGATACAAATTAATGGAAAGATCAATTATCTGCATAATCCAGGTCCTGGACATTCTGGATAACTGGTACCATACCTGTATTTTTGTCCAACTGTGCTTACTATGGGAACTGTTGTGCTTCAATATTATGATCAAAAAAGTGATGTTCACAATACAAGTACCACATGTACCCCATCTCTGTGTTAATGTCTATGTCATTATTTCTTTGATAGTAAGAAAATAAAGATACCTCAGATGTATTTTAAAGCCTGATTTTGTCACATTGTGGTCAAAATATATTATTTATCTGTGCCTTAAAAAAATTGAAATAGCATTGTATCTAAATGGGATTTGGGAGCTACTGCTGCATTAGTTGTGAGGGCCAATTCAATATCCAGTGTAGATTATTCTCAGCACTCTGATATTGCAGACCAGGTAATGTTCTCCGAAAGTTCTGTTAGTTTTAAGGTTCTTCAAACAGAGTAGGGGTACCATTAAACCATCCAGGCTTTGTAAATCATGACAAGTTGCACTCTGGAGAAACACATTTTTTATGATTTTGTTTGAAGGTTTAGGGGTTGCAGCTGCATGAGTGGTGAGGCTTAATTCATCATGCAATAGAATAGCCTCTAGAATAGTAACACTCATAACTTGGGTGCTTCATACCATCACAGCCCAGACCAATGGGTCCACATAAATACAGACTGGGTAGCCCCAAAATCATTGTTCCAGCCACATACTCTCTGCACCCTATTAACAATATAGCAAGAGAGGAGTCATACCTCTAGATACTTCTTATTTTGAAAACTGAGGACTTTGAAACAATAAAATGGGATTGGTAATGAAATCTGTTGTGACTGAAGATTTACTGGAAATGTTTGGGAGTCAGTAAGAAGGATGATCTGCACAATATTTACTTGGATATCAGACTTCTAGCTACTGTGGTTTATGTGGTTGAGAAAAATATTTACTTAAATTCTAAAAAAAGTGCATGGACTTGTTAATATTTTGTTTTTTGGGTCCCTTCTTGGTAAGGAAGGGTAGGCTCATATTTGTTGTTTTACTCTGGGTTTTTAAATATAGAAAGAAAGCATCCAACTTATCTTTAGCTGGTGGGCTATGGCAGATAGGCTTGTTGTTGGCTTATTTGACTTTTTCAAACAGCCTAGTTTGCATTATGGCTTGCAAAGCCAATGTGATCATTGGCTAGATGTGGTATATAATTGCTTCCTATAATGTTGTTATTGCTATTTACGTGTGCTGTACATAAAACATTACTCTTTGATGCCTTTTCTAGAATGATTCCTGGGGAAAACAGTATTCCTATGCTCTCTTCAAAGCAATGAGCCATATGCTGTGTATTGGATATGGGGCTCGTGCACCTGTCAGCATGTCTGATCTCTGGATCACTATGTTGAGTATGATTGTGGGAGCCACATGCTACGCCATGTTTGTTGGACATGCCACAGCCTTAATACAGTCCCTGGATTCTTCACGTCGACAGTACCAAGAAAAGGTAAGCCCCCTCTCTAATTTCTAGGATATGTTAAAACTATGGAAGCGTTTTGGGCTTATTACTTTTCATTTTGTTAAACATGTCTTCTTTAGTGAG
This sequence comes from Xenopus borealis, assembly GCA_024363595.1. Taxonomy (NCBI): domain Eukaryota; kingdom Metazoa; phylum Chordata; class Amphibia; order Anura; family Pipidae; genus Xenopus; species Xenopus borealis. The sequence goes on from CM044432.1 coordinate 179,874,275, forward strand.
CACATTGTTTTAGCAAGTTTGAATACATTAATGATGGTTCAGTTCCATAACAATTAACTTTTAATGAGTCCGTTCTCCTTCCCATGTAAGTTTCTATCAGAGTGCTACAGGCAAGACCATCGCTTAAATGGCAGATTTAAAGGAGTTTCAAAAAAATAACTGTCCTTGAGTCTGTATGCTATTAGCATTGTTTGGACAATGTTCAAAGGTATGCACTTTATCCATTTAATGTATTTCTGAAGAATAATGAAGATAGAAACCCAACACTAATGGAACTATGAGGAGGCAGGCCCGGGTGCCTACCCCTGTTGGAAGCAGTTTTGTCTCACTTGCACAGACTGCTGGTGGGCTCGCAGTAGTTCCTCCACTGAAACCCAACTATCTATTAGAAATCCAACTGTTTAATAAATACACATTTATGTTCAGCATGGGTGAATTAAAGTGGACCTGTCACCCTAAAAAAAATATTAAAAATCATATTTTATCACATTAGTCAAGCAAAATGAACATCAATTACACTATATAAATAATTTTAATCTTGTTTTCTTCAGTCTGGGAATTCATAATTATAGCAAGCAGGCAGGAGCCATTTTGTGGACACTGTTATTAAGACAAGCCTTGTATCATCTCAGAATCTTGTTTGTGCACCAGAATGGGGGACCCGATGTCTATCCCCATGTCCTGGCTACACAATTAAATGGTTAAGAGAACTGGGGGAATGTGTGGGGAGCAGTGACATCTAGGAAGTGCTGAATGGAAAGTGAAAGTAATTATCTGCCCCGCCTCTATGCCTAAGGCATAGAGGAGTGGCAGACAATATTTGATTGACAGCTGAGATTTTTAAATGAGCTTAAAACAGCTATGAATGGTTTAACAAAAATTTGAAATTGGATTTCATGTTTAATTTGAAAAGGACTTTTATTATACAGATTTGTGTGTCTGGGTGACAGGTCCACTTTAAAAAAAAAAAACTTGAATTAGAAATCTTTTGCCCCAGCAGCCCCCTAAACCAACCTTTGGGCCCCCCAGCCACAGAGACCCCTATCCTCCCATCCCCTCCACAAAGCACACCCCCTTCCCGTGTGCATACCTTTTCTTGCATGCCACAGCTGGGGTCAGGGAAGGTGAAGTGAGTCTGGCCCAAAAGAGCCCCCACCAGATTTCTTCCCAGTGTCCTGCCAGCCCAGTCCCTGTATAAAGTGCAGTTTGCAGTATAAACGTCCAACACCTGTCAACCAAAAGTGTATGTTAGGTGTGTGTAACATGGGCTGTTGTTTCTGCTTCAGTGTTGGACAATGCCAACACTAATTCTGATCCTACAATGTTTATATTTAAGCCGCCATGACAGAAAACACAAAGTGATTGATGTAAATAAACTCTATATTTCATCTTTTTTTCTAAGGACCAGTAACATCAAAAACATTTTTTTTAAATTGTTATTATACCATAAAAAAAACACAGAGACAAATTAAACTTTAAAATTGCACAGCCTTTATTAAGAACTAACTTACCGAAACTCCACTTGTGCTCCTCTACAGAAAAGGTGATACAGTGATCCATTGTGTGGTGCTCGATTTCTCCTCGCTGCCTTCCTTATAGGAGATAGCCAGGAAGGAGAAATTGAATGCTGCACAATTCATCAACACCTCGCCACCTTTTCTGAAGAGGCGCACAAGAGAAGTTTCTGTAAGTTATTTCTTTCTTACTAAAAACTTTTTAAAGTTTAATTTGTATTGCAGTTTTTTTTCGTGTTGTGTAATAATGATTTCTTTAAAAAAAAAATTGATGTTACTGGTCCTTTAAAATGTGACGTTGCATAGGAATAAAACACTGCTTAGCTATACTTGGCCCTGAGTGTATTTTACATTGCCTGGAGGTCCCCCACAGTATAAGTATATCCTTATAAAAGAACCTCATATATTTTATAGAAACCGGCAGTGACATTGCTAAAACAATGCTTTTTTGGACATTTTACATACAAAAATAAAATGCACAATGTTATTGTAACAGGAACAGGTATACCAATACTTGGCACCCCCATGTGCACAAAGCCTGTCCTTCTGCTTTAAAGTCAATACCCATTTTTTCTTATTGGCCTTTTCTCAACACATTTTTACCACAGCTTTGTGAAAAAAATTTGCACATGGCAAAATGGGGAATTTCACCACAAATCCATGGCTGAAGTAAAAAATCCACTCATCACTACTTATGATAACACCAAAGGAATACCTCCTTAAAATTCAGTGACAGAATTTCGAAAATACGTAGGCTGCAAAAGGAAAATTAACAGAAGCAAACAAGAGCACTCTGGTGTATTCCGACCAAGTCAACTGACAATGATAAATGAACATATTTTGTGCTCTCACTTCCTTAAGAAAAACAAACTCTAACTTCATCTCCTTGGGCTGTGGCACATATGCTATGGGAAAAGTTTATTAGAGAAATTGTATTTTCTGGAGTTCATGATTGACAAAATGTAAACATTGATTTATCACTTAAAACAAAGATGTGGCACTTGCCTCAAAACCCCTAGACCAACCAAAGCCTCTTTACATAAAAATGTCTTGCTAATATATACTGTAAAGTAATATTTATTACATCCCTCAAGTTAATTTATGTTCTTCTTATACATGTACTATGTATGTGTGTTTTGCCAATGACATTCATTAATCACATTTAAAAGGTATGGTGCATATAGAGATGGTGCCTGTTTAGAAACATAGTAACAGACATTTGGAGAATGAGTAGATGCCAGTGATAAAAGTATGTACCCTTCTTACAGCCTTTCAGCTCTTAACACAACAATGAATTCCCTTAATATAATTTCTCCTCACCCAATTCAGATTCATACGCTTCATACAATATTTTCCTTCTCAAAACACCTCATGCTTTAAATGTGCTAAATTTGGGATTCCTGGCACCCCCGACAAGAACTAGCTACCATGCAACAACATGTACATTGCTTAACGTAATATCTATCTAGGCATATTTACTATAAATTTAGGCATAAACACATCCAAAATATATTTCTTGCTTATCATTTACATGCAAAATGAAGCCTTCTAAAATCAGAAGGTATTTACTTGTCTCATGCCATACACATAGCACTGCCTAGATACCAAAAATTAGAGTTTTAATTCTCCCATAAGGCATCATGGGCAGAGACACAAAGGCAAATCACTCCTTTCCCTTTGGCCAAATATGCATCCAGAGCCACTGGTTTATAGCACAGATACAGCCTAATTTTTCAGAGTCATTCATTCAAATTTGTAGATAGCCTGTTCAATCTTGTTAGATCTCATCAGTGCAAGATATTGCAGCATGGCTTCTGAGAAGTAGGACTTGGAAAGCAGCGAAAAGGAAAACCGAACCTGGTTAGGGTGAGAATTAAAACTCTAATTTTTGATACCTAGGAAGTGTTATGTGTATGGCATGAGACAAGTTAATACCGTTTGCATGTAATTGCTTGTGAAGGGCTTTTTGGCTCCTTTCAGTCCTTCTCACCCTTCTCACTACTTCTCAAAAGCCATGTTCCAATATCTTGGCTGTCTGCAAGTTTGGATACATGACTGTGAACCATTATTATTAACATGTATTAACATGTATTTCTATAGCGCCAACTTGTTGCGTAGCGCTGTAACCATTAGGCTGTATCTGTGCTATAAACCAGCAGCTATGGATGCATAGTTGTCCAGTGCATTCCACAAACTCACCTATGCTGCTTCCAATGAAAGTCATTTTCTTCTAGTCCCCTGCTATTTGTCTATAATGGCCTCTAAGGTACTTGTAAAGTGTAATCATGTCCCCTCGTAAGCGCCTTTTTTCCAGAGAAAATAACACCAACCTGGACAGTCTACCCTCATAATTTAAGTCTTCCATCCCTCTAACCAGCTTAGTTGCACTCTCCAGCTCACTTATATCCTTCTTAAGGACTGGAGTCCAAAACTGCACAGCATACTCCAGATGAGGTCTTACTAGGGATCTATATAAAGGCATAATTTTGTTTTCATCCCTTGAGTTTATGCCCTTTTTATGCAAGACAGAACTGTATTTGCTTTAGTAGCTACAAAATGACACTGCCCAGAATTAGACAACTTGTTATCTATAACAACCCAAAATCCTTCTCATTTAAGGAAATTCCCAACACACTTCCCATTGAACCTCATTTTCCAGTTTGCTGCCCAGTTCCCCAACTTAGACAAATCACTCTGCATCTCTGCACTCAGCATCCTGCATGGAACCTATAGTTCTGCACAATTTAGTATCAGCTGCAAAAATAGAAACTGTACTTTCAATGCCCGCATCCAGGTCATTAATAAACAAGTTGAAAAGCAAGGGACACAGTACAGAGGCTCTTTTAACCAGTTTTCTATCCAGGTACAAATACTATGTTCTAGGCCAACATTCCTTAATTTAACCAGTAACCTTCTGTGTTGCACTGTATCGAATGCTTTAGCCAAGTCTAAGTAAATCATATCCACTGCCATCCCAGAATCGAGGTCCCTGCTCACCTTCTCATGAAAAGAAATTAAGTTAGTCCGGCAAGATCTATTTGCATAAAACCATGCAGGCACAAACTCATAGTGTTTTTATTTGCTATGAAGTCTAGTATCTTATCCTTTATTAACCCTTCGAAAAGCTTTCCTACCACTGACTTCAGACTAACTGGCCTATAGTTTTGAGGCTGAGAACGGGATCTTATTTTTTGAATAGTGGCTCCACATTAGCAATTCACCAGTCTCCCGGCACCATGCCAGACCTCAATGGGCGAATGTGACCTGTTTCATTTCGCCGAAAATTCTGCCAAAAGTCTAAAGGGCGTCAATTTTTTTTTCCGATGCATAACAATATTTGTTTACCCGTTGGAGTCCATGGGGTCTTTTCACCAGGTTTCATCACTCATCACTAGTCACTAAAAGTGGCAGGTGGTTTCCATTTATGTTACTGAAAAGGTATACAGATGAAGCTAATATTATCGTACTTTATAGCTCAGCTTCAGTGCACAATACTGAAGCATCATTAAAACGTGTTCTGTCTGTACTTACATAATATTGGTAATAATATAGCAATATATAGGTCAATGATTCACTGGATACTCCTTTAATGAAACCTATATCTTACATTATGCATGAAAAATAAGACCTGAAAATGAGCACAGAGTATGTTCTGCTAGCTACAACCCTAGATACATACCATGGTTGTTAAAATAATACAACATAAATCTGTCTTGACAAATGAAATCCTTCTTGAGGACCAGATAATGATCATATATGCAGCAAGACTTTCAAACTGCCCATGCATCTCACCTCTAACAAATATGTAATGCGTAAGCAGAATATTAAGGACACAAAGCCAATCAGTGATGTGCTTCACAAAACTAACCTTGAAATCACAACATAATGAAAGACATGAATTTCCCACTGCTAGTGGAATAAGAATGCAAGGCTTTCTGTTAATGTACGTTTCACGCTGTCAGCATGTTATTGTTGCAGGTGTACGCTCAAAATAGCTCACAGAATTGTACTTCTATTTTTTTTATTGAGAAAATAAACCTGTTTCGTGGCAATTACAACCCAGTACAGTTGTTGCATGTAGGTCATAATTCTGTCTTTAAAGAGTAATCATATGGTACACTGCTTTGTAAGCTTTTGAGACACACTGGCCCAATATTCTTTTTGTAGACCAAGGTTTCAATGGAAAGATCACTCTTTCATCTTGTATGATACAAGCTTGATAAAAGGCTGTGTAATGTACTTTGCAGGCGTTATTTTAAAAAATCTACTCCGACCAAATCCGCAGAGATTTTTTCCCCTTTATCAATACATTTTCCTGAAAATGTATTGTTCATTTATTGAAAAAATACGAATACCACAAATTTTCCTTTTCCGGATTTTACACCTGAATACAGTGACTTTTTGGATTTTACACTCGAATACTGCAACTTTTTCAGAAGCCCAGTGCAAACCAGTATGGGCAGAGTCACAGGACGAATTTTTACCAGCGAAGCTTCATTAAACTTTGCCAGGAGCAAATTATTTACTACTAAAATAATTCACTAAAATGCAAAGTTGTGCCACGGCATCTGAACACTGGTGACTTTTCAGTAGTGTAAGATCGCCAGTGATTATTGCATAGAATTTTTTTTGCTAGTGTTCATTTCTGCCAAGCAAAACCTCGCTATAATCTCTTATGCTTGGGTCAATTTGAATAGGTTGCAGATAATTCTTTATTTGTAATGTGGGTGCAAATGATTGAAGGGGCCAATTTTTTTATACAAATGTCCAAGGAACCATAATAAATACAGAAGAGGTCCTCTAATGCCGTAGACATGAGCCCACCCTCAAACATGGCATGCCTCTCAAAAAATGTTAACAAACTTCATTAATAGTTTGGACTTCTGAAGGTGATCCCACTATAAAAAAAGAAAAGTTGGCAGCATTTTTTACAACTTTAATGCATTTCTGGCATACAGGATATGATGTCACTGACATAAGATTGAGCAAGATGTTAACAAACTTCTTTAATAGTTTGGACTTCTGAAGGTGATCCCGCTATAAAAAAAAAGAAAAGTTGGCAGCATTTTTTACAACTTTAATGCATTTCTGGCATACAGGATATGATGTCACTGACATAAGATTGAGGAAGATGTAGCTTCATTTTCTCAGTTTGTTTGGTCTGTGGTGGTGAAGTAAACTCTGGCGAAAAAGGTAATAATGTTCAGTAAAATCTGCACCTTAGTGAATCTGTGAGTTAGTACCGTTTGCCAGAGCTAAAAGTCGCCTGGTGATAGGGTGAGAATGAACACTAGCGACTGTCTCGTTTGCTAGTGAATTGTCCTCTATGCCTCTTAGTGAATTGGTGATGTCCCTGCGGATGGGATTTCTGGTGAGTTGTCACTGGCGTTGGCCACTTACCCGCCGCTATATCTTCTGGACAACTGCCTTTCACTTCTACATGCTCTTGGCAGGTCTGAGATTGAATACTTTTTTATTCAGACTTTTAACACACTCAGGGCTTAATAAATTACAAAAATGTTAGGGTTTTTTTCCCATTAAAAAATGGGGGTTTTCTCCTTCAAAAGGCCAATGATAAAAAATGGTACTTTAATAAATAACCCCCTGTGAGTATAGGTTGCTGTAGATATTTTAGAATCTAGAATATAGCACCATATTTATGTAGTCCCCCCTGAGAATTCAACAGACCATCACTGTCTAACTTTTATGTCTGAAGACCTGAAATTTCATCATAAATTTTTTGTGATACCCCTGTTATAAACTCTTGATAATAAATAATGATGATGATGGACCCCTTGAGCAAACTGGGGTCCATAAAAATCCCTTGGAGAGCCACGTCAGGCCTGTAGGCTTCCAAGTTGGATCGCACTGCAATCATGAAAACTACCTCTGTATAGTGATGGGCGAATCTACCCAGTTTCGCTTTGCGAATTGGCGAAAAAATTTGCGAAACGAGTCGTGGCACATTTTTTGACGCGCGCCGAAGTTGACTTGTTTTTTTAGCGAATTTTCGCTGGCGTTTCGCGAATTTATTTGCCAGCAGTGAATCTCGGGAATTCGCCGCGAATTCGCCCCTGGCTAATAAATTTGCCCATCACTACCTCTGTATCTTTTATTGATTAATAACTATTGTTTCAGGAATAACCTGCCAAATCATTCATGCACAAACACTACGTTGAGAATTATTATATGAGAGACTGGAAAATTAATAGTACGAAGGACATGAGTAGAAAGATAAATACAATCAATAACAATAAATTGTAGCCTCACAGAATAAAAGTTTTATTTTGACTGATGTGGTCAGTGACCCAGTTTGAATGCTGGAAATAGGAAAAGAAAAATCTTTCAAAAACATTTTAGTCTATAATCATGGATGTGTGTACTTGTCATTGCCGTAACTACCCCTACCACTAGATGTTTTGTCACATATTGTTGCACACCATTCACTATTTTAAAGTTTTCTTACTATCATCTTACATTTCACTGATGATTTTAGCTGTAATTATCTTTGTCTACATACGTTTTAGTCTTTGCAGGATCTTGTTGATATATTGTTATTTTATTTTATCTTATCCAGGGAATTTTCTGCCAATCAAGTCTGGCCTTACATATGATCTAAAATGGATGATAGAATGTCATGATGCACCTCAACTTATATTCCATAACAGTATAGTTTTTAAAGAAGTCTATTCTATGTCTTTATTTATTTTTTAAACTATGGTTTTGCAAAACTCCAATTATTTATTTGCTGACTTTCTTGATGCATCTTTAAGTTTACCCATACAGTATATTTACTTGAAAGCCATGCTTGAGGCAGGATAGGAATAGGGCCATTGTAGTATTTGGAGATGTTAGGCATTTTTGTACAAATTCATTTCTTGATTCCAGTTTCAATTTCATAATATCCTATAATTCATGGCAAGAAAATACACTGCCAGATTCATTCATTATAACCCCAGAACACATATGGGTAAGATTCAAATCAGTATCCCGTTAAAACTAATTCAGTACAGGTATGGGACCTGTTATCCAGAATGCTTGCAGCCTGGGGTTTTCTGGATATGGGATCTTTCCATAATTTGGATTTTTATACCTTACGTCTACTAGAAAAATATGTAAACATTAAATAAATCAAATAGGCTGGGTTTGCTTCCAGTAAAGATTAAGTATATTTTCGTTTGGATCAAGTACAAGCTTTATTTTATTATTACATAGAAAACGGAAAATGAAAAAAAAAATTGGTTATTTAATTATAATGGAATATTTTTAAATTCTTATTTGTGCAAATAGTTTTTCTCTTTTTGACTTTTACTTCATTTCTCCTTAAAGTAGCAGTATCAGATAGCACTCAGGGGGTTATTTAATAAAATCTGAATTTTTTTTTTGATAATTATTAAAAATAAAACATACAAAACTAGAATCCACAATTTACTCTTATTTATATTAAAAAAACAAATAAAAATTGGATTTTCAGAATGTCACACGCAAACAACAACTTTTTCAGATTTTATGCCCGAAAAGTATGAATTTTTCATGAAATTGGTGAAAAAGCCTAAAATATTCAGATTATCTTATGAAACCCAACTTTTTTTTTTTACATTTTTCGAGTTTTTAGCATTCAGATTTAAAAAAACAAACCCCCTCAATGTCAAAATCCAGCAGCAGGATTCAGAACAGCTACATGGACCTTGGATCAGACAACCAAGAACATCCTCACTGTAAAAATATAAAGTTAGAGAAAGTAGATAGCTGTATTACATTTATTGAAGTAATAACAAGTATTTGCTTAAAGGAAAACTATACCCCCCAAACAATGTAGGTCTCTATAAAAATATATTGCATAAAACAACTCATATGTAAAACCCTGCTTCATCTAAATAAACCATTTTCATAATAATATACTTTTTTTAGTAGTCTGTGCCATTGGGTAATCCTAAATAGAAAATTAATTAAAGTCCAATCAGGGGAATTGGGTAGAGGCTCTGGCCTACCCACTCACCAGTGAAATAGTCAAAAATAAATGTTCACATTGAAGTGTTGCGAGCACCATGGAATAAAGTTTGGGATTCACCCGTTTGTAGCAGACAAAGTATTGGCTATTCATTTATTATTGACTAAATAGAAAATCGCCATTTTAAAAAATAAGGACAGCCTCCTGGGATCCTAGGATCCAACGGTGCACACAAACATACCAAACAAACTATAAAGTTAGGTCACATGAGCCAATTAACAGACAGAGTTGTGTCTTTTGCTTCCACACTTCTTCCTGTTACAGTTAGAGGTGAAATATTTCTGGTCAGGTGATCTCTGAGGCAGCACACAGACCATCACGAAATGGTGGTTCAAAGCAAGAGATGTAAAAGGGCAACATTTACATAAATCTATATACCAGGTGGGTAAGATTCTTTGATATGTCACTTAATTTGATATAAACTATCTGTTGCTCTAATATTCAATTTGGGGGTATAATTTTCCTTTAAGAAGCTTTTACTAAAGCCAATGTGAGCAGTAAATGCGCAGATGGTCACTAGGATTCATTTATCGCCAACAGAGACAGTCATGTTTTATGCAGATAATTTGCTTGCTTCCTCATAGGAATATATTGTTTTGTTGGATATTGAAAAAGGCTTTAAAATTGCTATATTTATATGCATGGTTGTAGCATTCATAAATTGCCTGGCTGAGACTGTGCAAGGGGATGAAAAGTAATTAAATAATCATATAAAAATCTATTATAACTCCTGCTGCTTGAATCCACTTGCCATATACCAGAGTAAACCATCTCATTGTCTCCCAGATGTTGATGAATGCTTTTTGGGATGCTGCATTTGATTTTATAGACATGACTATGTGTCAAGGGCAGCTGTATTTCATAGCACATAATGCTCTCTCAAGGTTGTTGAAGCTTGGTAAATGTACACAAAACAGTGGCAGATATCCAAGCCAGCAGATAAGATGGATAAAATATCTGTTATATTCTGAGCCAATGGGATGCTTAATTTTAGTAGCAGATGGTCTTATTATAAGCTGAAACCACAAAGGAAATTTTAACTCTGCTCAACATAATAATAAGCACTTCCACAGATGTGCATCACTATGTTGTCTACAAAATATGAATAATTGTTAGCATCTTTTTTCTATCCTTAAAGGGCAACTAAGCATGAATAAAGGTGGTTTATATTTAGTATTAGCAGAACATAGGGATGCTTTTCCCATTTCCCACACACAGAGGGCCTATGCTACCTGTCAGGAGCTATCTAGATCACTAGCCTCTGCACCTCCTGCTTCAGCCACAGTGTGGTTGAGGCCTGGTGAATGATATTAACTGACAGTCAGTATTCCCTGATCCATGCCAACTGTTCAGCTACAGGCAATAGCCCAATTAAAAAATATCCATTAAAGAATATGCCAACCCTATACCTATACAATTGCGCTGGATCATTCTGTTAGGAAAAGTATTGTTTTGTATGGAGCCAAATGTTGAGTAAAACACTGTTTACAAGAACTGCAGGTTTAAACAAGATGTAGTATTATTATTATTAGTATTAATACAGACAGATCCATATAAGGTCAAGGGTAGATTACCAGGTAACAGGCCAAGATCAAACTGGAAGGTCAGATAATGGGGAACAAGGACAGGGCTGTTACAGAACTTATGGAAACAGGAACTCAAAATGGAAAGTCAGACCACTTGGAAAGGCAGATGGACCAGTAATCTAGAACAGGCAACAGTGATCCAGGCCCCAACTACACTAACTCCTGTGGCTCAAGCAAGAGGAGCAGCAACAGTGTATAGAAGGTTCCTTGTTTGAAACCATGAAGTTCCTAAGCTAGAGCCTACCCCCATTTAATTCTTATTTACTTTCTGTCCCCCCTTTCATAAAGTCCAGCAGGTACAGGTTCAGCTACCTAGTTACACTCCGCATAAGAGGGGGAGGCTTGGAGACAGAGAGGAAGGAAAGAGTTATATAGTACTAAATAATTAAATGAGCCCTAATTGTTATTCTGTACATGGTAATGGGAAAAAATCAGCTCTGTTGAGGTCAGTGAATATTGTACACAAGATCAGCGATGAAAAGAAATAAATTCAGCAAACACCTTGGCCGCCCATCATGAACTTTGAAATGAGTTTTGGATTCCATTAGCAGAGATAGACGTTGCCTAAACATGCACTGTGAAATCTGTAGGGTTTGGCTGAATATTTTTAATTAAATAGCTAGAAACATGTTCCTGTAATTGCTAGCTTGGGCTTTGAAAACATTCTCTTTAAAAGGAATGCGTCCCTACGGTTCTTTTTTGTGGTTCAGTCCTGCTGTTTTTCTTTCCTTCTGTATATTATTAACACTTTTGTGTAAAAGCTATCCTATAATTCTTTGAAAATGAGAAACTGATAATAACATTCAAACTTAGAGGGACACAGTTGTAAAGTGCAATAGAAGAAATGAAAGGCTCCCAGTCTTAACCAGTTTTATTTTATTTTTCACAATTTAATACTTTTTGAGCAAAATCACAATTTCCACCCACAATGCATCGTTTTTTTTCCAGAATTCCAGTATTGTTGCAGTCACCATGATTATTTATGCCTGTTGCAATTGTTTTCAATGCATTAATATTAGTGCAATTGCACTCGCATTTCTACAGGAATCAGACACAATTGCTGTCTGGTTTCTACTTTTGGTATAAATTTGCATTATGATGATTGCCATGGGCTACTTTGGGAACCCTAGAGCTAGTGCCTGATTTGGAGGTAACTTCCCCTACATCAGTAGGTTGATGCACTTGCTTTGGAACAGGAGACAGGAAGGACTGATCACAAATGCAACTATATGGAAGTGGAAGGAACATCTTTTGACACATGTCACATGATACTGTACCTTTAAATAACTAAATCCTAACAATCAATAGAGCTAAAATGCCAGGTTATATACAATGAACTTATTGCATTGGCCTAAAGTTTCAGCTTGTCAATAACAGCAATGATCCAGGACTTCAAACTTGACAAGGGGGTCACCATCTTGGAAAGTGTCTGTGGCACTCACATGTTCATTGGGCTCTGAGCAGCTGTTGAGAAGCTAAGCTTAGGGGTTGTCACAAATTATCCAGCAGAAAATGAGGTTGACCTGTCATATAAGCTAATGCAACAGGGCTGATTATTAAATTCTGATGCTAATTGCATTGTTTTTTGTGCTGCCATATAGTAATTATCTGTATGAATTACTAATCAGCCTTATGCTGTGACATTTCTATTCTATGTGTACTGTACATTTTGAGTTGGTCCCTAAGCTCAGTAAGTGATAGCAGCACAGAACATGTGCAGTGAATCAGCAGAAAAGAAGATGGGGAGCTACTGGGGCATCTTTGGAGGCACAGATCTTCGCTATTGAAGGTTGCCTTGGGATGGTACAGAGGCCCAAAACATAATGTACAACATTTCTAGCTACAGCTTTAACTTTCCTTGTCCTTTAATGAATGGGATTTTTTGCTCGACTGACTGCAGGGAAATTTTCTTGACAGCAGCTAAGCTAGTGGTGGTGAATGACACCTGTTATCTAAATCTATAGGTTGCACTCATGAAAATATTCTTGACTAATGTGCATGTACAGTATACTGTATCATCTCTTAAATAAAATTAGTACTGTTTGGGGCAGATTTATCAAAGGTCGAATTTAGATTTTTTATTCAAATGTTTTATTTCAAATTTCTAATAACTTTGAATGTACTCACAACTTGAATGGAAGGTTATTTATGAAAAAATTTAAATGTGTAATATTCAATCGAATATGAACAACCTGAAAATTCGAATTGATTTTTCCTCTGAAACAAAACCTTGAATTTCAGGAAGGCAAATAACATCTTCAAATAGTTCAATGGACCTCTGCCATTGGCTTGTACATGAACTCGGTAGGATCTAAGGTAGAGAATGTTTTAATTAGAACTGTTTCTAGGGTCAAGATATGACAAATCTCACATTCAAATTCAAACTCGAGTTGGTGATTTAAAATTTTAATTTTGTGAGTTCTGACCAAAAAGAAAATCCAGATTTACCATGCAAACCTTAATAAATCTGCCCCTAAATGTGTCATATAACTTTTAAATTGCTTTTCAGCAGTTGTGTATAGCTTCTTGGAGTGAGTGATAATACTAGTATATTTAGTTAGGGTAATCAGAAAGATGCCCTGCAAGAATGAGATCAGAATTGAAAGCCATATTTGCTGTGCATGATAACATCTTTGACGAGATAGAAATGTGGATTAAACATTTAATTTAAAGATGGAAATTTACAATATTGCCTTTCACTTACCACTCCGACGTGTATTGAATAAAACAAGACAGGTCTGAGAACTGTAAATGGTTAGTGGAAGTATGCAGCAACCCCTGCTAATCAGTGTCTGGGATAGGAAGCAGATACCAGGGAAGAGCAAGTGAAAGCAAGGAGGGATAACAATGTACCAGGAGAATATGTTACTAGGAAAGCAGAGTAAAACAATGATCATGAATGGGATTTCATAAGATTACTTCAACATATCAATTTAAACTACATTAAATGCGAAGTTACACTAAATCCAGTTTAACTGAATGCCATATACCTTGAAGAAGAAACTTTCAAAGTAATTGTAGATTTTTTATAAATATTGGGTAATCCATATGCATTCAAATAACCCCATCTCATCTGATGCATAGTATCTACTTAAAGGACAAGGACAAGTCTAAAAATGAATAGGGCTAAATATGCTATGTTTTATATACTGAACATATTGCACCCGCCTAAACTTTCAGTTTGTCAATAGCAGCAATGATTCATAACTTCAAACTGAGCAGCTAAGCTTAGGGGTTGTCACAAATTATCAAACAGAAAATGAGGTTGGCCTGTAATATAAGATGATGCTATAGGGATTATTGTTAAATTCTGATGCTAATTGCATTGAATTCTGCGCTTCCATGTAGTAATTATCTGTATTCATGTGTTCTGTATATTTTAAGTCGGTCCCTAAGCTCAGTAACCGACATCAGCACAGAGCATGTGCAGTGACTCAGCAGAAAAGAAGATGGGGAGCTACTGGGGCATCTTTGGAGACATAGATCTTTACTGCTAAAGGGATGTGGTTGCCTTGTGCTGGCACAGAAGCACAAAACATAATGTACAACATTTCTAGCCTACTTCTTTAGTTTCACTTTCCTTGTCCTTTAACTATAGATATCTCCTTGCTGCTTCCATTCTGTTCTGGTTCTTTAGAAAACTCAGTTGTCTTACATATGCCAGCTATGCCAACCTCTTAGAAATATTCTACATTACATACTGTATGTTATTTGCAGAATGTTTGTTAAAGTTTCTGTACTGAATCTATCCATGTGGATAGCCACACAATCCTTTTGGGTTTATATATTTTCAAAAGCCCTAAACGTTTTGTGTACATCCGAAAATGCAGTTATGATCCCTGCAAATTCTCTGCAGTCAGTTTCACATAAGACCTCTTGCTTCACAATGAGATCATTGCACTTCCTGCTAAGTGCCTGATTTTTGAGAAAGCGCATATGAAGTTGCATTAATTTTGGCACTGTTACCAATATTGGTAGACATGGCACAATTTCATCCAGAGCATTACCCATTTATGACAGAAATGATACAGAAAATGTTTTGGGGGAAGCTACACTATGGGAAAACACCATTGTAATTGATTTGAAATTGCACTGCTCACTGCACTTGTGGATGTACAAAAAAGTGTTATCAGACAGGGGACGGTTTTGTTGACACAACGGAAATCCTTCTCAACAGCAATTCTTTGGTGCTCCCACTACTTCCATGCTTCTATATTATTAAATGTGTGCTTTATGTGTACCTAGAAATAGCTGTCTGATGCTGTATGCTGAGGGACACTGAAGAGGTGCAATATATTAGCTAGCAAACCAATAGACCCCATATATTTTTTCTGTTTGCTTTCTATTTATTGTTTCCTAGACTGTTTGTGTTCTTCTGATGAAAGACTGCTTGACTTCTCTGAACTGTTTGGGTTTTTATAGATTTATTGTAGATTGACAGACCAAGTTCATTCATGGGAAGAACCTTGACTAGGGTAGGGTTAAGGAAGTGGGTACCCAGGAAAAGGGAGTGAATAAGATATGTGGATGGCTGGAAGAGGAAATGGCAGCCTTTTCCAGTGATAAGTCAGTGACGAGTAACATTTTGCCCACCCACCCTTTTTATAAAATTGACCCATTTAGAGGCATGAGGTTAATTTATCACAGTTGGAGAGATGTGCATGCCAGGGGTTGGAGAGGCTATTCCCCGGTTTTATGCTTAAGTGTTCCAAGATTGATGATGATCTTCTTGGACATAAGTCTCTGGATGGAGGTATTCTGGTTGTCATTGGTACAGCCCTGAAATAAAACTATACCTTCAAGTAGGAAGAAAAATTAAGACAACAATACCTTTTATGGTCTGGCATACTTGCAAACACTGTTATGACTTGCACTACTCCTATCACATACTAGGAAAAGGAAAAATACAAATTCAGAGCCTAGCTCTTCTGTCATTTTTGTATAAGTGTTTGTAGACTGGTATTTTATGACAGTGATGACATAATATGCAGCTATCCCAGTGGGATAATATAGATGTTTTACTCATTTCACAGCATGAATGACAGCTTTTCAATATTTTGGGGTGACAACATGAATTTGATTCACCGTGTGTAGCTCAATTGTTTTCTACTTCTTCGTTCTTGGTAATTTGCCTTGTGTCAGCTCTGATAAGTCACACTCTTTATTTTATTTCTCTTACCTCTTCCCTCACTTTATATTCATAGAGAATAACATAGACTCAGTAAGTTAGATGTCTATAATATCAAACGTATTTGCCAGCAATAAATGTAATTTTTAAATGGCCTACAATGGCATTACATGTTCTTATTTTGTAGTTTAGAAACTGGATGGCAGGCTATAAATGTCCCATGGGTAACTTACCTCTAATAAGTGAGCAGTTACTAAATTATACTTAAATTGCTTCCACTATAATGCATCTGTGAAACAGAGCAATTAAACTCAGCTAAGTAAATACTAATTAAGACTTTTTAATCTTTCCCTTGTAAACCAGATAATTGTAGTGTGCGATTCCCATTGAAGTCAATGGGAGGGGGCATGGTCTGCCAGTTAAAACATGCTGGGGTAAAATATTTTGTTAACTGGGAGTTGCCAGCTGGGTCTGAAGCTCCATCCCTCAAAGACCTTGGCAATTAGGAGGGCTGTGATATGGGTTCAATGTATAGACTTTGGGTAGAAATGAATCCCTTGGTAGCCCACCCTGGAGGGCTCTGGTACTATGAGACTGAAACCCAAATACTGGTACTTTAAAGGTAGAAAGGTAAGATGCTTTACAGAGTCCACATTTAACTTCAAAATGTGGTTATATTGTTTAGTTTATATTATTTAGTTATAATTTATGTTTTCTGGTCCAGCACTCCTATATAAATAAAGCAGATCATTCTGTTAACTGGGCTTTCAGTCTACTTGGGTTTGCCAATTATGTGATACTGGAAAAACCTAGTGCAAATCATGTTTACACTTATACTGAAGTAAGTCCTATGTAACATTATTTGATCCTTCCAATTTTTCTTAGAAAGGGAAAATGTCCCTTCAAAATCCAAAAGGGTAAAAGGACCAGTCCCTGGATCAACATTGTACTAAGAGTATTAAAATCAGTACCCGTGTATGTTTTTCAGTAGCTAAAAGGCATCCAACGCTCAAATGGATCTGTCATCAACTGCTTAAGAGTTCCACAACTTCACAGCTCTCACTATAAAAATTCCTTTCACACCTTGAGTTGAAACTTCCCTTCTCCTTACATATCAAGGGATGTCCTCATTCTCTACACCAGGGATGTCCAACCTACGGCCGAGGAATGCATGCGGCCCAGAATGGATATCAATGCGGCCCAGCTCAAAATGCTTGGTTCCTGAGGAAATAATAATATAATAAGTCTATTTAATATCCAAGTGTCCCATATTCCAGTGTATAGCTCCATCTGTTTATCCAATTGGTATTGTAATTATTTTCTGTGTATTATCTTTACTTTTACAAATCAGAAGTGTTTGTGTATTTCTTGTATGGCCCCAGACAATTTTCCAATGTGGCCCAGGGAAGCCAAAAGGTTGTTCACCTCTTTATCCCATTTGTATCTCCTCCCAGCTGGAAACAGGGCTCACAATTTTCTGATCTTATTTTAAAAAAACTGTGGTTAAGCATTTTGATATTACACTAAGGGACATTACATAAGGGACATTACACTACCCAACCCCCCTAGGCTTCCACCACCCTCCCTCCACACTCCCCAGTCTCTCCTGTGCTCCTTCACCCCTGTTACTGATGAGAATGTCTCAAAACTTTTGGCTTCTTCTCACCTTACCACCTGCCCACTAGATCCTATTCCTTCAAAACTTCTCCTCAATACCAATCCTTGTCTAATCAAAGCCTTAACTCTCTATTTAATCTCTCGCTCTCAACTGGACTATTTCAATCTCAACTAAAACATGTTCTTGTCACCCCCATTCTGAAAAAAACCCTCTCTTGGTCCCTCCAATCTTGACCTATCTCTCTGCTACCTTTCATCTTTAAACTACTTGAGCGCCTAGTCTACAACTGACTAACCTCATTCCTCTCTGACAATAACATGCTGGACACCCTACAATCTGTTTTTTAAACCACAACACTCCACTGAAACTGCCCTTACCCGGCTAACTAATAATCTTTTAACAGCTAAAGCCAACAAAATTGTCTCACTACTAATATTGCTTGATCTCTCAGCTGCATTTGACACTGTAGATCACCCTCTCCTCCTCCAGTCCCTTCATTCTCTTGGCCTTCGTGACACAGCCCTGTCCTGGTTTTCTTCTTACCTCACCAATCATTCTTTCAGTGTCTCTTACAATGGAGTAGCATCTTCTTCCCTACCTCTCTCTGTTTGGGTTCCTCAAGGCTCTCTCCTGGAACCCTTATTATTTTCCCTATATACTTCCTTCCTCTGCAAATGAATCAGCTCATATGGTTTCCACTAGCACCTCTACGCTGACGATACTCAGATCTATCTCTCCTCTCCTGATCTCAACCCAGAACACCTAACGCGTGTCTCCTCCTGCCTGTCTGCTATCTCTACTTGGATGTCACAACGCAACCTTAAATTAAACCTCTCCAAAATGGAAATGGTTCTCTTTCCTCCAACTAACACCAGTAACATCCATCATAGTTAACAATTCCACTATCACCCCGTCTCCTCAGGCTCGGTGCCCTGGGGTTATCCTAGATTCACTTCCACCTAAGGAACATCACCCAAGATGTTGCCAAATTTCATATTCACTCTCTCGTCATATCACATCTAGACTATTGTAACTCTCTTTTAATTGGCCTTCCCCGATAGAGACTGTCACCTCTCCAGTCAATAATGAACACTGCCGCTAGGCTTATACACCTCAGCTACCGCTCCTCCTCTGCCATGCCATTTTGCTAATCCCTACACTGGCTTCCACTGCCCTTCAGAATTAAATTCAAATTAATTACCTTGACATTCAAAACACTTCATAACTCTGCCCCTCCTTACATCTCTGAACTCATCTCTATATACTCACCCAACTGCTTACTACACTCCTCTACTGACCTGCTACTCAACTCTTCTCTCATTACCTCCTCACATGCTTTGCAAGGGCTGCACTCCTCTGCTGGCATTCTCTCCCACAGTCTGTCCAACTTTCTCCCAACCTTTCTGCTTTCAAGAAATCTCTTAAAATGCACTTATTTAGAGAAGCCTACACTCACTCTTAACTACCCAATGCAATACCACTTACAGTACCACATCTCTCACCCACTTAACTCTGATCTTGCCCACTCCCACACCTTGTGTATCATTCCCTTCCTGTTCTTTCTGCACAGAGAATTCCTCACCTTCTGTACCGGTATTTATTGTGATGTATGTAACTCCATATTTATTGTGATATATGTAACTCCATATTTTCTGTGTATGTAATTCGTGTGATTTAGTTGTATAAACGCATTTACTTTACAGTGCTGCAAAATATGTTGGTGCTATAGAAATACATGTTATTATTATTATTATTATTATTAATAATAATAATAATAATAACTATAATAAACACACTATTAAATGTAACAAAAGCTGTGGATAATTTTGCACCTGTTTAGCAGCTGTTACCAATAGGTGGAAAAATAAGTACAAAAACAGTTGTAACTGAATTAAGTATTTAAGTGTTTTATAAGAAATTCTGTGGGACACTGTCTTTTTATTTATTCTTTCTTTAATATACTATTTAGCTTAGCATGTTCCATATAGTTACATAGTTAATATTAGGGATGCACCGAATCCACTATTTTCGATTCGGCTGAACCCCCGAATCCTTCCAGAAAGATTTGGCCGAATACCGAACCGAATCCTAACCCTAATTTGCATATGCAAATTATGGGTGGGAAGGGGAAAACATTTTTTACTTCCTTGTTTTGTGCCAAAAAGTCACGTGATTTAGCTCCCTGGCCCTAATTTGCATATGCAAATTAGGATTCGGTTCGGCCAGGCAGAAGGATTCGGCCGAATCCGAATCCTGCTGATAAAGGCCGAATCCCGAACCGAATCCTGGATTCGGTGCATCCCTAGTTATTATGGGTTGAAAAAAGACAAAAAGTCCATCAACTTGTACCCTTCCAAATGAAAACCAGCACACATACATACAAAGACAATACTTATACTGTATTGTGCTTGTTTAAGAAATCATCCATGCCTCTCCTAATGGCAATAGAATCTGTCAATACAGAATCACCTGGCAGACCATTCCCCAACTTCCCTGCCCTCACTGTGAAGAACCACCTTCACTTTCAAATTAAAGTTCTGTTCCATCTGAGTGTGTGGCCTCTTGTTCTTTGCTCTTTTCAGTAGGAAATAAACATCCACTATCGTTCTATAATGTCCTCTAATGTATTTGTAAAGACTAATCATGTCATCTTGCAACCATAGAAAACAACCCCAACCTTGACAATTTTTTTTTTACAGTTCAGTTCTTCCATTCCTATCACCAGCCTATTTGCATGTGTCTGCACTCTTTCCAGCTCATTAATATCTTTTTTTATAAAGGCTCAGTGCTGCTAAACACAAAATTAAGATATGAGATAATAATACTTGCTTTGCTATATTTATGTATAGTTTATACTATGTGTGGGCTGTATTTATGTGTTCATCTGTGATATTAATAGTATATGCATTGCCTATCCACGGTTTATTCCTTATGTGAACCTTGACAAAGAGTGATCAGTCAGTATCGGGGTGTGCAGTGTCATGTAAAAGCCTTTTACTACTTGAGTGATGCCATTATACAGTACATGTACAAGACATTGTTTTTCGGACAATTCCTATGAAATTTGTTTCCCAAAAACCTCTAAAATTAGTAAAACTAGCTGATTTCTGTTTTTTTCACAAATCATATTTTTTCTCTAAAAATGTATTATTTTTTTTAAAAATTCTCTAAATTCTCTGAAATATTAAAGTTTAAGAGGTTTTTGTATTTTTTAGCAAATCATCCAGCTTTTTTCTTTTTTAATTTTTACTTATATTCAGATCTTGTAATAACTTTCATGGCATTCATAATTTTAATGAAATAGAGTTTACAAAAAATGCTAAAATTTTACTTTTAATAAAAAGACCTCCAAGTGAAGCTGTATTTTATATTTGGATTAGATATATTTCCCAAATGATCATATTAATTTTTACAGCCCAGTGAATGATACTGGGTTAGTTAGATGTTACACAGAGATCATATGCAGATTTGATTGGCAGAAAAAAAGTACTTTATGTTATAACTAATTTGTAAATAATGACTCTTATTTTCACAGTACAAACAAGTGGAACAGTACATGTCATTTCACAAATTGCCTTCTGATATGAGACAGAAGATACACGATTATTATGAACACAGATATCAAGGGAAAATATTTGATGAAGACAACATTCTTAGTGAGCTGAACGACCCACTGAGAGAGGTAAGGAAAAGATTTTTGGGGGGATATTTTTTGAAACACTGTTGTAAACTCTAAAACTAAAGCTTTCCACAAAAATGTTGCTTCTGTGGCAATGCTGTTGACATTAGGTACAATTAATGTTCTTACCTTCAAAAGTCATTCTAAAGCAGTTACATTTTTCATGAAGAATCCCTTGGTCAGGTGAAAGCATTCTTGCCATCATTCTTTAGAAAGGTAAACATCACCCAGAAGCACAAAATACTCGAGTGAGGCGAATTCTGAAAAATAGTTGTGATAGAACATCACATCAACACCAGGCATTCCTTCAGGCTGGATCAATTTTCATGGAACTCCTCATTTACTTCTAATATGTTTATATTGATATAATATGCAGTATGGTTTTTTTCCAATGACTCATACTGTAAACTGTATCCTGTTATAGAGTGAATTATGATTTCAGAATGCACCATTTATAACTTAAAGGTAGAGGAACATAACATTACTATGGGTGCTATCATAGATTGAGCAGAGACTCAATCTACAGCAGCACAAATACCTCAAAAGAAGACCACACTATACAATAAAGTGTACTGTTCTAGTCCTGGATGGTGAGTACAAAAATACTTATGCAGTACAGGAAGAGCTACACATGAAGAATAAGCCCTCTCCTTGCATTATCATCTACCAGCTTTAACTCAAAGCCACCCTTTTATTTCTTTGCCCTGTCATTTCCATAACTGCCCATTCTGACATACAGTACATGCTGCAAAGCCTTCACCACTGTTTAGTGGTCACATGAGCTTGACATACATAAGTGGGTCAAAGATTCCCTCACCTCTTTTGCATTAGCTAAATGGGACTTTATAACCTTCTCACCATGAAGAATATCTCCTCCTTCAAGGTTCACACTTCATCAAATAACACCATGAATAACCTGACATACAGCATTCTGGTAATAATATAGGCAGCATTTTAATCTCCAACAGGTCTTACAGAATATCATGGCTAAATAACAGTGGGAGATCTACAGGACATAAGAGCCCTGAACGGACCAACTTTATGAAACCCAGAGCCCTTCCAGACCATCATCGCTCAACCTAGACCCCCAATTTTACCTACCTGAACTGCCTTTAAAGAATAAGAGGCCTCTTATTGCCAATATATTAGCCACAATAGTGCAAGCTATAATACTATATTTATTCTGCAGTATGCTTTACCATACCTGAGTAAATCGCTCTAAGAAGCTCTCTCTATTTGTTTAGGATACAGCTGCCATATTAGCTTGTTGTGACATCACTTCTTGCCTGAGTCTTTCCCTTCTCTTCTCGCTCATAGCTCTGGGCTCAGATTAAAGGAGGAAGGAGAGGAGGGAAGGGGAAAAGGGAGGAGGAGAGGCAGAGAGAAGCAAACTGAGCATGCTCATGCCG
This sequence comes from Xenopus borealis, assembly GCA_024363595.1. Taxonomy (NCBI): domain Eukaryota; kingdom Metazoa; phylum Chordata; class Amphibia; order Anura; family Pipidae; genus Xenopus; species Xenopus borealis. Next base: position 179,897,220 of record CM044432.1, read on the forward strand.
TGCCCTGGAGGTTTAAGTTGAATACAGGAAGTCTGATACAGAAGCCCATGTATACACAATAGAAGGAAATAAATGAGGTGTTTCTTTTGACAGAGGACTCAGAGCAGCCTTACTTTAAGGGTTTCCTGGTGTATTTATATAGACTTTCTGATAACATTTACTTAATTTTAGCCTTTCCTTCTCCCTTAAACAGGAAGTTTAGTGATTGGCTATTGGTGAACTGTCAGGCAACAGAAGGTTCTGTTTGGCAGTGCACATGGTTTTTTGCAACTAAAGCTTGCCTTGATCCAATGATCCAACATCCAATGAGCTGGTGAGCAACCATCAAATATTTTTTTCATAGTCTCTTCCTGAACATTTTACTTCCCATGGTTCTATGCACGATCCGAAATGCATTGCTGAATGCTGTATATCTTTCTTGTCGCACAACCTGACTGTTTCACAGGGTGATAGGAAGATAATTGCATAATACTGTAGCTCAATCTGAAGCTAACTGGAAAACACAAAAATACGGACATTGAGTATGTATCAATAATTTATGCTTTTCCAATTTTTTATTTGCCTGCTGTAAAATGCTGTCAGTAAAGTGTTGGATATAATCCACGGAAGGGAGATCTTATGGTAGAATGGCTTTTTATGTCAGCAGGAAAAATGGCTTTTTGGAGAATGTCTTTAGGAAGTGCAATAGATGAATGATGAACTCACTTATCCAGAACCTTTGAAGACAGTCCTGCTGTTTTTTCCATTTTGTTGTTTTGTTTTCTGTTTTTTTCCCCATTAGATTTGGTTCAAAATGACCAAAATTTTTCTGTTCATTCATGTTCAAACTCTGAATTTAATAAGACTATTGAAAAATATTTTAATACATTTGAAAAGGAATTTAAAACTACCATTGGGGCAAATTTACTAACCTGCAAAAATTCGCTAGCAGCAGCTTCACATGCAACGCAACACTTCGCCAGGCGAAAATTCACTCAGAGTGCAATGTTACATTTACTTAATTTTAGCCTTTCCTTCTCCCTTAAACAGGAAGTTTAGTGATTGACTATTGGTGAGCACTGGCGAATTTTCTCTAGCGTTACTTCGGCAGAGCGAGCTAATCAATGCAAAGCTGTTCTAGTGTTCAATTCTGCCTAGCACAACTTTGCTAGAGTTATTGCGCTAGTAATTTTGCCCCCTTTATTTCATTTATACCCTGTGAATGTTAGTTTACCCACATTTTAAGTTTTTTTTTTTTTTACAGTTTACATAATTTTTTCTTGACCCCTGGGAAAAAAAATATTTGTCTTTATACTGTACATATGAGCTGCTACTTGTATGGGCCAATATAAGATTTATTGTGCCTTTCGACAGAAGCAAATCTTTAAGGAAACCCTGCACAAGTTTACTAATTAGGTGGGGTTTTGTGCTGCAAAAATCTTGGCAATGTTCGTCAGTAACCCCAACAACTTTTTGAAACTAGGAAAAACTTTGGCAGCTCTAAGGGGCAGATTTACTAAACTCACATTAATTCACATGAAGGATTCTAATATTCAATCTAATTTTCAAAAAGATTCGATTTTCGAATATGCATATTAGGCAAATTCGACCATCGAATATTCAAATTCGAATGATTCGAATATTCAAATTTAATTTTATTCGAATATTCGAAAATTCTATGGTCGAATACTTCCCCTTTAAATTTAAATTCAATCACCTACTTCGCCAGATTAAACCTACCGAAATGGGGATCATAAGAAAAATTCGATTGAATTGCGCTAAAAAAATTTGAATTTGGATTTTTTTTTAATTCCCCCACTGTTCCCTGGCCGAATTTAGAATTTTTTTGGCATTCGAAATTTGACCCTTAGTAAATCTGCCCCATGTAGATTATGTCAACTAAGGCATTCTTCAAAAATAGCAATATCAGGAGCACTCAAAGAGGTAAAAAAAGGAAATTATTTTTGTTGTTGCATTTTAGTGTTTCAGATATGGATAAAAAGACTACTGAGCACTTTCTATAGAATTGTTCTTAATTATTGGGGTTGTTTCTGCCTTGCTTGTAGTTTTCCATTACTGGCTATTGTCAGCTGTATATTCCTATAAATTCAGCAGACCATAACCTATAGGCATGCTATGTCATGGTTTATCATATGAAACTCTAAGTCGCCAGTCACCCTAAGACGCATTATGGGGAAAATATGGGGGAAAAAATGGAACTGTTTGTGGAGACAACTTTTTTTCTCCTTAAATTAAATCTTGTCCATGAGTTTACATGTGATAAAAGGTTAGGGATTTGGTTCACTAGGGGTTTCCCAACATACTGGCACACCAGTGGTTTAACATGTATTCCTCCTTTAATTTCTACAGTACCACAAACAAATATATAGAAATAATTAGTTAAAATTACTACTTTTTTCTTAAAGTCTGTAAATAACATCTGTTCTTAAAAGGCATTGCAGTAATTTACAGTGACACACTTTTTGACATTTTGTTGATAAAAGCAGCAGCTTCAATAAAATATTAATTCTTTCATTACTTGATCTTAGATATTTCAGTCCAAGCCCTTACATGTTTATAGCTTAATTAGCAAAAAAACTTGCATGTGCCACAGTTTATGGTATTTTAAACAAAATATATGGGTCATTTTTACACTACAAAGACTAAGGGGCAGATTTACTAAGGGTCGAATTTGAGGGTTAATTTTGGTCGAATTGCAATCCTTAGAATTTGAAGGATTTTAGAGCAATCTGATCAATTGAACAATCGAATAAAAAAATTCGATCGAACGATTTGAATATCAAAAGGGTGTTAATCATTAAATAAAAATAGATTATTCAGAAGAACCCATCAATGTTCTGTCACAACCTTAGCATATCTCTCTATGGTTGTGCACCAAGGTGTTAATAGGCATCTCTTGATACAAAACGAATGGAGGTGGGATGTCTTGTACTACCTTGAATCACTGTGAGTGCAAATGCTCACTGATTGGGTGCTTGTTGGAGACATGTATGTGTTGCAGATAAAGAATGGCCATCTGGAGCTGGAAAGCAAAATGTTGTTGGGTGGTCAAGCAACATTAAGTAGTGTATAAGTATGATAAAAGAAAGTAATTTTGTGCTCATGTAAGAGTTCATTTATAAGGATAATTCCATATTAAGAATCACTCTGTATTATGCAGAAAATATACATTGATGCATTATTAAGTATCATATTTAGCTGTTTGTAATGAGCCACTTCATTCTTAGGGTGACATTTGACTAACACAATTAATGTGACAGAAATGTGCTAGCTTAGACTATTATTTCCAGAGTTCCTCAAGCGGTATAATATTAATTGCATTCTTCCATAGCCAGATTTCCTGCAATTTGACCTCCAAGGCAAGGATGCCCTCAGCTGTTAATATCTGCAGTGTGCAACATGGATTTTGATTTTAAAGAAAAGTTTATTTGACTGTTATTGGTGGTTTCAGCAACAGAGATTCTGACTGCCCAGCTACAGGCAGACTATTGCTCCCAGCATCTATATTCTATAATTTAAATACAGTCTTATAGATTTCACCATACCTTGGTTTATTTTTAAACAGCACAATAGACACAAGGAAGTAAACCATGAGCCCAGTGAAGTAAGACACACAAGGAACAGCAGCCATTAATTTCTTAGTATAACTGGATATATAATTTTGAGGACAGCTGTAGCCACGTTGGCCACCACCTCCTTTGGTGTTGCTCCCAATGGCCTCTAAACAGGTACTTAATAAATACATGTGTTTACACTTAACAGAGCCTCCTGTAGGCAGGCATTTCATATGGGTCTACCAATCAGTCAATCACAGTCCTTGTTTGGAAACACCCTGGAACTTTTTTAATGCTTGTGTGGCTCCCCAACACTTTTTACATTGAAGTTGGTCACATTTAAAAAAGGTTGGGACATTTGGCATATACTGAATTTGTAACAGAACCAGTCACTTTGAGGCTGCAAGATCATTATCCATAATGTGCCAAATGTGTGTCTGCTATACTGCCACTATCAGTGCTAATACAGAATCCTAGGGTTCATAGGATCAAAGCCTATTTTCTTCACTCACCGAACAACATCTTTTCTAGAGGTACTGATATAAGCCATTGTCTAGCAACAGTTGGACATACAAGTTCTGTAAGGGAAACCGGTGGCGTTTCGTAAAAAAATTCGTGAAACGCCGCCGCGTCTTTGATGCAAAATTTTAGGCGAATAAATTTGCCCATCACTACCAGTCACTATCAAGTCTTGTTTCATAACAAGTGGACCTTAGTGAACAAGTAATAATCTACTCTATCAAACACAGATAAGTCAAATTTCTATTTGTCTTTTTTTAGGAAATAGTCAACTTCAACTGTAGAAAACTGGTGGCTACAATGCCTCTGTTTGCCAATGCAGATCCAAACTTTGTCACAGCCATGCTGAGCAAACTGAAGTTTGAAGTGTTTCAACCTGGAGATTACATTATTCGGGAAGGAGCTGTGGGGAAGAAGATGTATTTTATCCAGCACGGTGTGGCAGGTGTCATTACTAAATCCAGCAAAGACATGAAACTGACCGATGGATCTTATTTTGGAGGTCAGTATGAAATGAGTGATAATGATACATTCTTTATTTAGAATTAAGTAAGTCATGGTGCATGTGCTAAGCAGGCGTGTAAGCAGCATTTGTGTAAGCAGTACTGGAAACTGCAGCTTTAGTGCACAAGACTATGGTCTACATAACAACCCAATATCTGGTTAACTGTTAATTCAAATTAACATTTTGCTGCCGTGCTTGTGCATAATGAGGTAATATGGACATAGTGAACCATGTCCACCCTGCTTGTGGACTGGATATTATTACTGTCCCAGCTGCCACACTATTAATTGCAATGCTGGTTTTATCCTCCTTAATGACCTCCACTCAGGCATCAATATGACTGAAGGAAAACGGTACACAGAACAACCTTCAACAGAATTATACTGCAATGTGTTTTATTGCTTGAGCGCATGCTTTGGGCTAGCATGCCCTATATCTAAGTGCAAGCCCAAAATATCTTAAGACTCATTTCCAAAAGAAGTACTGCAAATTATGGTATTTTTTACCCTTAATAATGCACGAATATTCATGCTTATTAGCATACTTGTTTTAGAAATAATGCAGAGGTTATTGCAATTTTTTTAAAGTGGAGATGGTGTCAGTTCATACACCCATGCGTGTGCCTTTAATTGAAAACGTGCAAGTAGCTTGGTGCAAGTCATTGACGCATCCTGCTAGAGGAACCTTGAAACTACCTTCATGTACAGGATTCCCATGTGTAAATGACTGTGCTTTATACTGTTAATAAGAGAAGGCCACACAGGGTCTCTGACATTTCCCAAAAGTACAGGTATGGTACCTTTTATCCAGAATGCCTGGGACCTGGGGTTTTCCACATAATGGATCTTTCAGAAAATCATGTAAACATTAAATACACCCAATAAACTGAGTTTGCTTCCAGTAAGGTTATTTACATCTTAGTATGATCAAGTACATGTTACTGTTTCATCACAGAAAAGGGAAATCTTTTTGAAAAATGTGGATTATTTGATTATAATGGAATCTATGGGAGAAGGCTTCTTGCAATTCTGAAATTTCTGGATAGGTTTCCAGATAACAGATCCCATACCTGGACTCAAAATTGCAAGGACTGTGTATGGGGACAATTACTTTTATGAACTATGTCTTTACAGTTGCTATCATAAATTAACCTTGGTGTTCTCTTTAATATACTGAATATTATTTTACTGTTTATTGTTTCAATTATAAGGCCCCAGTCTTCCTGAATGGCCAGGTACAACAGAGGATTTTAGATTTTTTTACCAGGCAAAATTGCTGAGTCGTTTCGCTCCTAGTCTTTTGTCCATGTTTTTCTCAGCAACAATGTTCTTCCATTTCTCTGCTCCTCGTGTTTTAACTGTTTCTCCATTTTCTCTGCCATCCCTTCTTTTTTGTTGTACAATACTCTGAGAGTGTTCATTTCTTCACTTTTCTGCTGTTATCTGCTCCCCTGCCACTCAGTCTTTTTTTTCCTACTCCATTTTGTTTAATTTATTTTAATTAATTTTAAATCAATTTTTCCATTAACTGCTCTTCTTTCTACAGTACATTTTTTTTGTACCAGCATCTTCACAAACACCATTGTGTCTCTCAGACAACTACTTTACCAACAACACTTCTTGGTAGAGCTGTGAAAATAAACATCATGGGAATGAATGTAGACTCATCCTACATATAAACATAAAAATTACTGTAATTATGCACAAGAACATATATAAAATAGCATATTTATGCTGAGCATGTAACAGTTGTATTAATGATATTGGTGGACTTCCTTGATTTTGATTTAGATTTTTAATTAAAAAACGGCTATAAATACAGGTTTTGTAAACCAGCATCTACTCCAAAACTGCATTCTATGTCAGCAATGTGCAAATAGATGAACAGCCACTTAGGGGCAAATTTACTATTATTCCCCAAAAATAATTTGTTTTTATTCGATATTCGATTAGCATTCGATTTTCGAATGTTAATCAAATAGTTCTCGGCTACCTTTTATTCGATATTCGATCATTCGACGATCGAATACAAATCTATTCGATCAGTCGAATAAATCATTCGACTGAACAAATAAATAATTCACTCATTCGAATGATTTGTATGATTTGAACGATCGAAGACTTCGATTGTACGAATCCTATTCGATCAGGACTTAGACTCAGAAGCTTATGAAGTAGGCAATCAAAGAAACTTAAAATCCTTCGCTGGTCGAATGATCGAATATTCGTCCATTCGACTCTATTCGAATGTATTCGATCGTTTGACCATTCCTTATTCGATGATCGAATATGCCAAAATTCACATATTCCACCAAACGAATAAATCCTACATTCGAAATTCGATCGAACTTCGAATCCTTCACGTGAATATAGTAAATCGGCCCCTTAGTGTCTTTCTCTGCCTTCAGATAGAAGAGTGTTTATTATTTAGTGTGACATACAAAGTAAAGCACTAACGGAGTTGGGGTTGATGCTCTTGGCATCACCCTAGGAATATCTCACTGAAGTGTTGTGTTATCTTGCTTTACAAATAAAAGCTATTCATAATTGTAATGTCAAATCTCAAATTGAAATCCACTTGCAATAACTGAATGTGTTTCTTTGCAGAGATTTGCCTTTTGACTAAAGGTCGGAGAACTGCTAGTGTCCGAGCAGAAACCTATTGCCGCTTATATTCTCTTTCGGTGGAGAACTTCAATGAAGTACTAGAAGAATATCCTATGATGAGAAGAGCATTTGAAACTGTGGCCATAGACAGATTAGACAGGATAGGTATTATTTTTTACTTTACTATGTTTATACTTTGGATTTTCTTTTATGACATATTTACAATTACATACTTATTTCTTAGGACAGATGTAGAGTACTTAGTTGACCATTCTGTTGGTGGATAACAACAACATTGTAGGGGAGTCATACAACTGAGACCCAAAAACTGTATTTTAGATTATGCTACTCCATAAACTGGATTACACAGATTCTTTTTGGCACGGTAAAATTGCCAGAAATCAGAACTGCAATCGATTAATTAATCTCCTTCCGTTAACTGAGTTACTGATGCACCAGCAGGGCTGGTTATGAATACTACATCTGTGACTTTCACAGCATATATTTTCCATTGCACTCAGAACATTTTAGTTTTGCATGTGTGCATGTTTTGTTAATTAAAATGATATACCTATGATATGTATTGACTATATATACAGCATATATATATTTATATATATATATATATATATATACCCAATGCTACCAAAATGATCCAAAGATGCATTATATATATAGAGTTGTCTTTAGGGGTCTAAATAGGGTCTGTCACCCAGGACCTCAAGTGTTGTTAGAGCCCTGTAGAGCAGCAGCTGTAGAAAAAAGATTAGGATGTAGTAGGGCAAGGGATGTACAGTAGATGGTGATAACAGAGCAAGATAATGAACATAGGAAAAGATGGCCAAAGTACTAACGTTTAACAGTGTTGCCTAATTGTGGCTTACTTTGCCCAGTAACAGCTCATGGTTGTAATGAAAGATAAAACCACATATGAAAGGTCGTAGGTCGGACTTCCTGTTGTATATGAATAATGTTGTATCCCACAAAGTTTATTTTGTCCAGGGCCCCATCACCACAAAAGACAGCCCTTTAGTTTGTTAAAATATTGCTCCACACTGTGGAAGACTATCTGGTCACCAAATGGTTACAATGAGCATCTCATGTCATCTGGTTTTTGACTTGAAGGACCAAACTCTCCGCCAGCCGTATTAGTTCCTCAAAGTGGGTGTTAAATAACTGGTCGCATGAGCAAATCATTACACATATCACTATCTTTAGACTACACAAAGTAGACAGTTATAGCTATATTTTACTCTAGATTTCAGTTTTTTTCTCATTTTGATTTCACCTTTATAAATGTCTTCATTGGATCATGATATTATACAAACAGGGATTCTGTGCATATTTACTTAATAGTAACTTCATGGATAATTTTCACTAACAAGCAATTCTCTTAAGGCAATACAGTACCCTATGCATTATATCTACTAACTCCATGTGTTAGTGTATCCTTTGTTTTGTGTATGGTCAAAAAGGTGACATGCTTGTCATGCATGCATGCTGCTTCTTCTGCACTACTACACTGCTTCCTTTTGAATATCCCCTTAATTTAAGAATGCAAGGACCTGTGATTTTTTTCAATAAGTCTCCTGCAGAAATCTGATGGTGGAGCTGTTCTATCCCACTAACCTAAATTCATGAGATTCCAATAAATGGCAAAATTGGAAGTTCACAATAGTGAGCTTGCCAAGGAGGAAACCTAAAGGTCGTCAATGCTGGTTTTATCTCCACAAGGGGAAGAAATTGTTTTATTACTAACAATATCAATACAGCCAGATACAAGAGTACACATGTTGTAGTTACAAGCACTATTTGCGTGTTTTAGTGGTGTACTGTCTTCAGATTTGATTTTGGTATTTATTTAACACCATCCAGTGGTACAGCAACACTAATCTATTATGCAAACTAAACACTGACTCAAACAAATAACAGAAATAAGAGGAAAGCTATAAAAACCTCTGAAAATTGAGACCATTAGATTGCAAAGAACTTTCTTTACTGGCTCTTCATAAACTTGGCTTCATTGTGTTCTGCACTCTGTTTTCTAAAAGCAAACTCTGTACCTGCATGAAAGATAAATTATATCATATTTCATGTGGTCTATTCATTTAAGAAAATCATGGTTATTTTTGGAATTGTAAAAATATAAAAATGGCTTGCCTTTTTACAAGCATAATCTGTAAAATAAGAACCAGATTTTTTTTTATACTCTAGAAGAAACTGTATGTTACAGCTTCAGTGCCTAAATTAAATTGCTTTAGTTTACAAACTGCATGGAACATACGGTATAATTTATCAAGAAGCTCCAGGCCCCAGGAGAAGAGCTTCCTGTTAGATGCTGGCATTGACTGAAAGCATTCTCATTAAGACATTTCATGCTTTATGAAGTTAAAAATAATGATTTATTTTTTTAAGCAAAATCATTTTAGGTAGGATAAAAAGTAGTTATCATCTAGAAATGTAAGTATTTACTATACTTTTCAAGATATTTCATGCTATGTGATACATTTTTGACTGTGTCCATTTAAATTCAAAAGATTGATGTGAATCAGCAAATCAGATCGATGATATACAAATGAACATTAAAGGGAAGAGGCACAAAATGCCAGTGGTTTCCTTTCAGTATCTTACATAACTCAGCATGGGACAGAGACAGTAGATACTACTAGGAGGTTGGTGACCATTTGGCAAGGGGGCCCGGAACGCCTAATTTACTTTATCAAAATGGAAGCTATCCAGGAGTTAAGCCCCTGACATAACACAATCCCCTATATGTAATATAAGACATTAAGATTGCCCAGGGGCAGTAACACATGGCAACCAATAAGATGCTTGCATTTAAACAGGTGACTAGCGAATGCTACCTGCTGATTGGTTGCTATAGGTTACTGTCCTTGGGCAAACTTAGTGCCTTTTATTACATAACCCTGTAATTTGGCTAAAATAGCCCATTGTTGTTGTTCATTTGTCAAAGTGACACTTGTGATGATGTGGCTTGTAAACATATACGTTTCAGGTTGTATTGCTATTTTGTTTTAATGAATGGATATCCTACCTACTCATATTCATGATTAGCTTTGCCAGCTATGTTGCTTTTGAGGGAACCTGTCATAAAATAGGGTCTTCAATCTTCAATCAGTATAATCTACATTTAGTACCTTTAAAAGGTCTCCTAACAATTACTTTTTTGGTACATTACCTAAATAAGTAATGAGTTGGGTTTTTTTTATGTAAAATAAAAGTTTTCACAGAAATTGGGGTGAAAAAATGTTTGTTATTTTACAAACATAGGATCTAGAGATTTATCAAAGATATCAAAGATATTTTTTTTCTAATTCAAAAAACTTAAAAAAATTCAAATGTGTAATAATTTATAAAAGAAACGTCATATTTCAAAAACTTGATGATGTAAAAACATGAAAAGAACACTCAACCATAATGAAATAAAAATCTACCAATCATTATCAACTCCCTACCACATACAACTCCCCTTCACTGCTACATGAACTCGCCAGCTTTGAGATGATAAATTTTAGTATTCGATTTGTGTGTGTGAAATTGTCAAAGCGCAGGAAAGTCAAATTTGATTGTTGATAAATATGCCCCTTATTTTTGGTTCAAAAACAATTAAAATAGCAGTACAGGCAGATGCAATTATTTTTCTGTCTCACAATGCCAGAGACCTAAAATACATTTTAAGACCAAACTAAACTTGTTTTCATATGAAATTGTTACAGGATCACAAATTACAGAAAAATTATACTATTTGTGCATCATTAACACAATGGAAAATATCAATTACAATAATTCCCCTCCTTTTTTCCATCTAGCTTTATACATAAAAAAGATTCCCACGCAATATGAAATAGAAATGATTACATGCACTGTAATTTACCCATTTAGAGAATACAAAAAATATTTAAAATGTATTGGCTAATCAAAAATGATTTCCATCTGTAGCAATTGCGTTAATTTACTGCCAGAAAGGAATTTCTATTTTTGTGAAGTCAATTGTGCTTTGTACAATGTAAGAAATATTGCTGTAGTGTAAATTTTTATTAAACCTGTTGGCACATTTGTTTCATAAAAATTAAAAAAAAAAACTGAAAAAAATAAATTTAATGTACGTGTTAGGAATAGGAGTCAGTGAGGCAACCACATCCACAACGTTTTCCTTATTATTTTTGTATTGTGTATTTATCTCATTGCACAACCACCCAGTTATATTGGTTAGAAATCTATTCTATACACCTGAAAATAAATTAAACGTTAACACTTATAATGTTTTATTTTTATTGCAATTTATATTCAGGCTTCAGAGAGGACCTGGGAAGAAAATTCAGGTTTGTTGTCTTCCTCAGCAATAGCCCAAAGCATTAGTTTATTTTTTTTTATTGCTTTGTTACATAATGCTATTTTAATCTTCTTTTAGTTATATGCTTATTGCCATTAGATAGAAAATATTCTAGACAGAAAAGCAAGTTAACAATTCACTTAAAACTGTGTAGCAGGTAAAATTAGAACCTTATATTTCTATAAGAAAACACTGTTGAATATTGTGTGTCCAAATATGGGCATGTTGCACACTGGTGGGGAAAAAGGAGCATTTTCACCTGGAAACCACTGCTTTTTTACCATTTTGTCCTGTGAAGAGTCACTTTTTCTTTGCAGTTCTCACCTCTCCACCATCATGCTACATCCTTCAATATGCTTGTTTCCTTTTAATGAACAAAAGCTGATTGCCAACTGATTATGATTCTGTTTTCCTTACACAATTTGCCTCTGTTGGTCTTTAAATTCTGCATCTGTGTTATTGTCAGCTTGTTGTGCTTAATCATACTGTATGATACTGAGATCTTTAGCCCTGAAAATTCACATTTTATTCAGGTTTGGTTAAAAGTTATATGTCCCGTTTTCAGAATTGGATATTTTTATTGTCTTTTTATTATCTAGATAGTCAGATGTGAGTAAGCAAGAGTCATATGTAATGTTTTGCAAACAGGGGGAGGACTGTACAATCTGCCATATTATACTCTGCATAAAATCTTTTTATGTACAGTACTTGCTACAGAACTCAGTTGAAAAAATAACATCATACAAATAAGTTAATGGGACTCTGGGTAGTATTTGGCCACATGAGGCACAAGACTTTAGGGGGCACATTAACTAAGGGTCGAATTTCGAAGTTAAAAAACTTAAAATCAAATTTTTTTTAAAGGCCATTTTTTATCGAAAATGGACAGAATTTGTCCATTTTCGGTTGAATAAAAATAGTTTGAATCGTTCAAATGCATGGTTTCGATTGGAACTATTCGAACAACTTTCAAAAAAATCCTTCGATTTCTTAGGAAAATATTTCAGTACAGGTTCTAGGAGGTCCACCATAGGCTAAAATGATAATTCAGCAGCTTTAAGGGGCGAAGTGTCGAATTCAAAGGAATTTAAAGAGACAGTATTTAAATTTTTTTAATTCAAATCAAATTTTGGGCTATTAAATAGTCAATGTAGCCCAAACTTACTTTGAAATTCGAATTTGAAAAATTCTAATTTAATTCGAATATTCACTTCAACTCTTAGTAAATCTGCCCCTAGATCTCCAAAAGTACCGTCATCAGTACATAATCCATACTAGAGAGCTCCAGGGACATGCAATGTATATATATATGTATATATATCATATCACTGTATATCATAAGCACAGTAGAATATATATAAAGACATAGCTACTTGTCCATGGTTATGAATCCTGTTTTTCTTCATGAGAATAATATCAGGATTTCATTTGATAAAATATGATTTATACTATCTTTGGACACTGCTTGCCTGTTTTCAAAACAATCACAAATTTACCATTTTTTTCTTTCAGTCCAGTATGAAACGATTGAATTAACACCCACTTTGTATTCAGTCATTACAATTCAGAGGGGCTTTAGAGCTCATCAATAGTGATGGGCGAATTTATTCGCCAGGGTCGAATTCGCGGTGGTTTCCCGTGATTCGCCGCTGGCGAATAAATTCGCGAATCACCAGCGAAATTTTGCCAAGCGAAAATGACGCGACGCGCGTCGGAAACGATGCAACACGCATGTCAAAGTTGACGCGACGCGCGTCAAAAGCGTCCCGCGACCCGTTTCGCGAATTTTTCGCCGATTCGTGAATTTCGGCGAAGCTAATCGCGGGAGATTCGCCCATCACTACTCATCACAGTTGGTAATGTTTGACTGCTGAGAGCACCCAAAAACAGTTTGTGAATTACATAATTATATAAATTTGTAAATGTGATAAAAAATAGCTTGAAATCTTTAGAATTCTCCATTTAGATGTTTATTACATCTGCCCCATGGTCTTGTACTGATCCTTAAGACTGTCACAGTTTTCTTTTATAAGTTGTATTAAATAATTCATTAATTAGTATTGAAATACCAATAAATGTGGAACAGTGTTTAGATTCACTGAAGGGTGAGACATCATTGGTCTGTTGTGCAGAACTTATTCATATAGTTAGAGAAAGAAATAGCGGAGATCAACTAAATTGCTTAATACTATTTCTTTATGTATGCCAACATCTTGTCTTGTAATATTATGGGGGTTATTTGTTAATGTGCAATTTTTTTTCAGCATCCAAAAAAAAAGTTGAGGTAAAAGGCTGCATTTTTTCACAATGTATTATACCCCCAAGCTGTTCCAAGTCCTAAACAAAAATTATGCCATCTTAAACCTACCAAATTCATGTAATTGTCAATGGCAAATGTGCCTTAACCATCTGAAGATGTTTTAACCCTCACAAAATGGGAGTATTTGGGGTTTTGACGTTGGTTTTTTCAAGGTTTTTGGGCATCAAACATTTGGGTGGAAATTTTGGGTTTATTGCATGACAATATGAAAAAGTCCAGTTCCATTTTTTCGTTATTTTTTTTACTTTTTTTAGTGATTATAGTTTTTTCATTTAAAAAATCTGAAATTTTTTTATTTTGATAAATTACTCCATAAATATTACATATTTAAAGTAAAATTTTTATTCATTTGGCAGTATTATGTTTTAGGAGTAATCCTAGATGAGGCAACAGTTCAGATTTACAGTTGTTATGAATGATCTTGGCTAGACTTCAGTCCACAGGTGTGCTGAAGGTGGAAATGTTCATCTAAACCTAGCTAATAATATATCCAAATTAGGACCTGAAAGGAAAAAAGTGTGCACCGGTAAAAACTATTTTTTTTTTTTAAAGGCTAAATCCTGGGCAAATATCAAACTGAATCCTAGATTTACAGCGTCCCTAACAATTTATGTCTATTAGCCTGATGGCACTAGGGGCAAATTTTCTTTCCTCCTGGGATGTATGCCCCTGTTAGGTGTTTTTTTCCTTCCTAAAGAGGTTATACTGCTGTGTCATGGCCAAAATCTTTGTGTATTTTACAAAAAGGTATTTTAATTTGTAAGTAATTTTAGTCTTTGTGACAAAAATGAAACAGGAAGGGGTAGGACCTTTATTATCAGAGGGGGGTCAGCTGGTTGAACAAGCAAAAAGCTCAGATTCTGAATGCATACTTTTTGTCTGTCTACACAAATGAGGAACCAAAAGAGACTGGAACATGTTAAGATAAACAAAGATCCAGGGCCAGATGGGATTCATCTCAGGGTACTTAACGAGCTTAGCCCTGTGATTGCCAAACCTCTCTGCTTAATTTTTCAGGATTCATTGAGGTCTGGTATGGTGCCAAGAGACTGGCAAATTGATAATGTGGTGCCGCTATTCAAAAAAGGGATCCCATTCTCAGCCTCAAAACTATAGGCCAGCTAGTCTGACACCGGTGGTAGGAATGTTTTCCGAGGGATTAATAAAGGATAGGATACTGGACTTCATAGCAAATAACAATACTATAAGTTTGTGCTAGCTTGGTTTTTATGAGAAGGTAAGCAGGGACCTCAATTCTGGGATGGCTGTGGATGTGATTTACTTAGACTTCACTAAAGCATTTGATACAGTGCCACACAGAAGGTTACTGGTTAAATTAAGGAATGTTGGCCTGGAACATAGTATTTGTAATTGGATAGGGAACTGGCTAAAACATAGACTACAAAGAGTGGTGGTAAATGGAACATTTTCTAACTGGACCAGTGTTGTTAGTGGGGTACTGCAGGGCTCTGTACTGGGTCCCTTGCTTTACATCTTGTTTATTAATGACCTGGATGTGGGCATTGAAAGTACAGTTTCTATTTT
>CM044432.1:179914472-179933375 GCA_024363595.1 Xenopus borealis
ATTTAACTATGTAACTATATTCAAATGAATGCATAACTATTGTGTTGTAATTATGGATCTATACCAATGCTACAGAGTACAGATCTTTAACCGCATTTATAGTGGAAAGCGTGGAGGCTACAAAGGAAGACATAATGGAAGCAAATGGCTTTTTCATGCAACGGAATATGCAACTTAGGAAAATATTAAATAATATTGATGCAGCAGTTATTATTTATAACAAACACAATAAACAAATGAGTGATCCTATATGGCAGGGTTCCCCAACCTGTTTTATCCATTAGCTACATCCCAATGTAAAAAGAGTTGTGGAGAAATACAAGCATGAAAACCGTTCCTTGGGATGGTGTGAATTGACAGCCTACAGGAGGCTCTCTTTGTCACTATGCCTGGTTTTAATGCATCAAAAACATCCTTCCAAGCAAGGAATTCAAAAAAAGAACCTGATTTGAGGTTACTGGGAGCAACACTCAAAACACTCAAACACAGTAAAATAACATCTTCATTTTTACATAAACTCGCTATCTTTTAGATGTTGATTTTTTAAAATTTTGTTTTATGCACTTCATTAATCTCAAAAATTTTAGTTTTGGAAACTCCATTTATAATTCACGATTTTTGCCGCAATATATATAAGGTATAAGCTCAAATATGAATGTAAATCTGCCCCATAATTTTAATATTTTTAATCTGCGCATCAGATGTTTCAGTAGTGTTTTCACTGTAGGCTGCAGTAACTGGTACATTTTGCTATAGAGTGTACTTACACAATAATCTCATTGCAAAAGCAAATTTACATTTTGAAAGTAGAGGGTTTAGAAAAACTTTGAAAGAATAAAAATACAATGCTGTCAGAAGGTGTAGTCGGAAATGTGTATTGCAGACTTGTTAGTCATATGAAGAGGAAGAACAAATTTCTAAGGACCACTTTCCAATTTGTCTGTTTTATCTATAAAATTTCTGACAGTATGTTTACCTCTTTTCACTCAGACAAATGGTTTGGGAAGACTTGCTTTTGTTCCCATTCCCTCTTTTCTTTATCTTATTTAACTGTCTTAGCAGACACAGTCTAACAGAGACTGTTCCTTTCTTTATTGTTTTGTTATTTGCAATAGTCTACAAACAGACAAGGAAAATAGGCACTGAGCGGGTAAACAACACTTTATTAGAAAAATCCTATGTCTTGCACAATTATATATACATTTTGAGATATGCATCAGCATCTAATTGTTTTTATATGGATCATAACAAGACACAAAACAAACTCATAAGGACTTATAGCACATATGGCCCTACCATCTGACTTTTAATTTTCTATAACATCATCCTCCTGGAAGTGAATCAATGCCAATATGATCTGAATGTTTGCAATGGCTCGTGTTGCAGAAGTCATGTTTCTGTTTATATATTAGTGAAATCCAATTATCAATTTTACCATTTCAATTTTTTTTACATTAAGATTTTTAAAAATGTCTCTTATAAAAATGTCTTATTTTGTTTACTATGCAAGCATATTATATATCCACATTTAGTAAGAGGGTTATAAAGCAAAAAGTTACTGGGGCCCGCCAAACCTAAGAATTTTTTTTTAACTGTTTATTATTCAGCCCCCACCTTTCTACAGTCCCTACAGCAACCACAAAGGCTGCTGTCTGCATTGTAATGTCCTTGTTGTAGCATTAAAAACATGTAAAATGTCTTTAGAGTTTGTTTGATAACATAGTTTTTCTTTTTTTGAGGTAGGATTATAGTCCACTCTACAATGTATGCAAAGTTTCAACCTACTGGTAGTCAGGAAATCTCGAAGCTCTTTGTAATATTGGAGAGACTTGGAAACTTGGTACAAGCTTGCACAATGCCTCCACCCATTGTTTTCTAAGGCATACACCTTGGGGAGTTCTGTTGAAATACTAAGCATATCTAACAACAAGAACATCTCATCTCTAGAATGGATGTTTTATTTAAGGGAACAAAAATTTCCCTTTTCTTTTTTACAGTGGAAGCTATTAATTTAGAGACTTCTCTTTATCATCATATAAAACAGGTGCAAAAAAGGGTTGGATGACATTTCAGCAAGTGAGGAAATAAGTCTCACCTGAAAGTCATACTCTTAGTACAAAGTTGACCTAAGGACTGGTCAACTTTGAATTTATGAAGGATTTTTTTTCCTTTTGTGTAGCAAATATTTTTTATTGGCTAACTGAATAAGTAACAATTGCAAGCTTTCGGAGCACACAGGCCCCTTCCTCGGGCAAAATACAAAGGGGCCTGTGTGCTCTGAAAGCTTGCAATTGTTACTTATTCAGTTAGCCAATAAAAGGTATCACCAAACTTTACATTTTATACATTTTTTCGAAAGGCTAACACGGTACTACATCTCAATACTGTGTTTAAACCAAAAGGCATGGTTGTGTAAATGAAATCCATTTATATAAGAAAGTAATACAAATGTAAATAAAATTCTTCATCCATAATTCTTCCCCCCCCGTATGTTTAGCCTAATCTAATGTGCAGGGTCTAAATGAAGACATTGTATTGATAGGACCCATGCTTAGCATGTACAAAGATGTAGGGAGAACTCAGAAATATAAAAATTCAAACAAAAAGGGACAAACACACAACTTAACTTTGTGCATGTGACAAGGTTTTTTTACACTTGGCAGCATTGCCAAATGCTATGTAACATGGGTATCCCACAAAATATAACTTGTTATGAGAATTAGCCAGTTGCTCCTTGGCCAATGTTATTTCTTAGTTTTCTTAACCATTCTTCAGTCGTTGTTAGCATATCCCATTTGTAATAATTAAATAAAAATCAGAAGTTAGCCATTCACAATTCTATTTTAGTAAAAGTAATGAAAGCAAATATAATAAGGTGAACCTTGAATGAATTATGATTAACCTGCTTTCTGCCTTTTTCCCAATAAAAAATACAAAATATTAACACCTAAATGTTCCCCCAACAGGGAGGAAGAACTCAATTCTTCAGCAGCGATTTCAAAAGGACCTCAACACGGGAGTATTCAACAACCAGGAGAGCGAAATCCTGAAGCAGATGGTGACACAAGACAGGGAGATGGTGGAAGGTCATCCCTCAGTTAGCTACCAGCAATTGCCAGCTCAAAATTCTAGCACAAGTTCATCACTAAGAATGAGGATCCAATCTCCACCTGTTTATAATGCAAACAGTATATCTCATGGAAACCTCCAGTCACCAACTCCCAGCCCCCAGACGCCTCAACAAGCTGCTGTATTTTCACCTTCTTCCTTTGCTGTTGCAGCCTGCAGTCCTTCTGTTCAGAGTCCATTGGCTGGTCGAACTTTTCAGTATAGCTCACCTACAGCATCACAGCTTTCATTAATCCAGCAACAGCAGCAAGCATCTGGCACATCCCAGATAAATGAAGTTCATAAGAGCGCTCAAGCTCTTGCAAACACTAGCCTAACTCGAGATGTGAGACCTCTTTCAGCTTCACAGCCTTCTTTGCCACATGAGATATCTACTTTAGGATCTAAACCACACCCGAGTGTGGGAGAATCTTTAGCTTCACTCCCCCAGCCCATATCAAATGTTCAGGCTGCAGGTACTCAGTCTGGAAGTCGGAGCAATGTCCCGCAAAGGGTAACCCTTTTTCGTCAGATGTCTTCAGGAGCTTTACCTCCCACAAGAGTCGGGGCACCAACACAGGCCCCTCCTGCACCCCCAAGCAAGGATTCCTCAACAGTATCCAGCACAGACACAGACACAGACAAACTAAAATATACTTCAAATTTATGATGACTCCTGCCTGTATATACTGACAGCACTCACTGTATCAAAAAGAAAAAAACTATCCCCAAAACTCTTTTAATCTATAGATTCGTAGTCTGTAATATGAAGAAATATTTTAGATTACTCTGACTTACATAAGGAATGTAAAAACATATTTGAAACAAAGAACAAAGAGTTTAGCACTAAAACTTTATGAATATATGTATTTGTGTCTTCCTTTATTTTAAACATTAAAGAGCATTTTTGTATTTTTTTTTCTTTAAGTACACATTTAGAATCCATTTCAAAGTATTGAAAAACAAACATAAAAAAAAACAGCTAACCGTTCTTTGCATTTATACAATCATCTTAATAACAGCTTATTTGGTGGGATCTGATATTTGGATATTTCAGAATGAAAAAAACATGTAATTGATCTTTTAATCAATGACTGTATTGAACAGCTGATATATTTTTTCATTTCCACTCCTCCTCATTGGAATTTCACATGGTCATCAAAACCTGGCTTGACTTACATCTGTGTCATGTCTAGGTGGTCAAGGTTAGTTTATTTTTATAATGTTTTTATAGAATAGATTCTCTGACTGCAAGAACATCTACAGCATCTCTGACCCGTAGGTAAAAAAAACAGCATGTCTTGTGTATGTACAGTATCCCCACCTCAAAATGTAAATCTGATTTACTGACTGCTTGCCTTTAATTTCAGTACTCCCAACGCTACATTTATTTGCCAGAATTAGAAAAAATTTCTTCTGCATGGCTTCTAAAGAAACTTGGGGAGGCTATGGGTATAATGGGGGTAAAAAAGTAGATATCTCAAGAATTTTTAATGTGTTACAAACATTGTCTACCAAATTTGTTCCAAATTGCTCTTACATTTGTGGGGTTAATTGTGAGTCTCAGTTTTACTCCGTTTTATGTTTCTAATCTCACTTTAGAAGTGTATTTGGTGATCATCAAAAAATGTGTAATCCATTAGTCCTGAAGCGCACGCAATTTATTCTGTGTTTAATGTATAGGATCACTTTATCCTAAGGCATGTAGTTAAAAAAGCTTAGCCGATAAGTATGACATTTATTAAATGTATTTGTATTAAAATAAATGGGGGCAAGGCACTGAGAAAAGAAAGCAGTGTCAGTTCAAACGGTTTTGTGAACGCCAAATTCATATTTAGACATAAGTCTTGTGATTTAGATGACTTCTGCACCAAGGAAGTTTACTAGTAATCATTTGTGCCTAAACTGTCTAAATTAATATTTATTCAACTTAGTCAACAGAATTTGTACTGAATATCATATTAGGTGTATGTACCTTCATTTCATGTATTCATTTCTGCAAAATAAGCCTTTAATGGACAACTTTATTTTATAGCTGTATATATTAAGCTGCATAGGAGACACAGATGACAAAAAAGCTTTAATTTATTAATAAATAGTTACAGCCATGCAAGATGTTTCATGGTAAATGTTGACATTTAATGAATGCACAGTATTGATTTTTTCTAGTTCTATAGGTCCTACAGTAATAGAAGGTCAAAATGTTTGTAGACTGTAAACTACAATTAAAGATTTATTACATCATGATCCACAAACACAATCAAACACAATGATATTTGGCACATTCTTAATTGCATATCATTTCATTTTTTAAACCAAAGTAACCTCTAAAAGGAATAAAAAATTAACCTCCTTATATGAAACAACTGTTTGGTTGCAAATTGCAGTTTTGTGGAATATGGTATTGCTACGCAACATTATGGGGCAGATTTATAAAGGCTGAATTGAAAATGCATATTTTTCAAAATGTTTCATTGTCAAAACTGTAAATTTTGAGTTTTTTTTTTAATAATTAGATTTTCAAAATAAATCAAACTCTGGCCCTTTAAGAATTCAAATTCAACTATGCACCACCTAGAATCTGCAGAATTACTGTTTAAGTCAATGGGAGAGGTCCAGTGACAAATTTGGAGATGTTTGTAGCCTTCCTGACATTCAAGTTTTTTTCTGAGAAAAAAATTGAATTGAGTTTGGTCTAATTCAAGTAGAAATTCAACCATTGATAAATGTGCCTCCAACTGTATAGTTGATTCACACCACAATCAGTTACTATTTATAGAAATGTGACTTTTGCTGTTGTCAAGAATAGAAATTTAGCAAACAATAAATTGATTTAAGGAAGCATGTTTACAAGATGATATTACAGATATTTCAGAAATAAATTGTCTTTTCATCAAACAAGTTAAGCAGAAGATATCTCAAAGTAGCTCAAACTGTTACTAATCATTGGATAAGGATAACCTCTAACCTCTTAATTTTTTAAAGAAATAAATTGTTTCTTCATAATATAGATGAAGAAGAAAATATCTCAAAATAGGATTGAACCTAATTCATTCCAAAGGTATTCTGTTTGGTTGATGTCCGAGCTCTGTGCAGGCCAGTCAAGCTATTCCATTCCCAACAAACCATTCAGGACATATATATGTAGAGACCCCTTATAATTGCTGAAATTGGCTATTTAAGCCAATAATACTCAGGATAGCCTCAACCTGGTGCCATATGCCTATAACATGTTTAATACTGAAAACATGTTGCATATATGTAAATACTGTCCCGTAGCATGGTAAAAAATAGGGTTCCCAGTATAAAAATTACTAGATCAATAACCATTAACAATTCACTACACATTTCTGCAATAATTCAATAAACATCCATTAGATAAAAATGAGAACATTACTGCAACATTTCTACACATAATTAAACAATCTAAACATATTTTATAAATATGCCTTTGTTTGAATAGTAGCATGCATTGGGCAAATTTGCATCTGGGCATTAGACCATCACAACCAAGAAATTATTTGCTTCTCTGAGCCAGCTGCAGGCAGAACAATAAAAGCAAAAAATTTATTTTTCCCTGTGTGATTGATCAGTATTCTTACTTCCCACAATTATTTGTCATGCTAAGTTTTTCTCTATTATGAAAATACATATTTGTATTAGGTGAGGAGGGTTGTAATCTTTGAGCCTCACTATACAAGTTCTGTGATGAGAAGACTATGGAACTTGCAGAGAAAAAATAGCCTGTAGTGCAATAGAAATTGTTGGAGAGATTGTTTGCCTTGAAAGAAAACTATGCAAAGCTAGATTAATACTAGTATTAAATGATATCTTTCTAATGTCATATATACCTTTATGCGCTTGCATTTCTCTAGATTGGCATCAAGTGCCATTAAAACTGTTACTCATTATTCTGTCCGATTCATTCACAAATGTAGTTGGTTTTGATTAGGCTAGTCATGGTAGTTTGTGTTATTGGAGATTCTGATAAATATAAACTAAAAGTTTACATTTTTCAACAAACTCATGTGAATGGGATTATTCTACATTCCAACACCTAAAACTACACTAAGAAGACTTATAAGCCCCTCATGTCTTCTTGAACATTTTATATTAATAATGCCTACTTTTTTCTCAGACATATTACTGTAAATAAGATTTCCCTTTGATGGCAGTGTTAAGAGTTAAGAGGAAACTTAAATGCTTACTTGCCATCACCACAGTTGCAGGAAAGTTCGTCCATATTTCTCCAACTGTAAAGAAATATTACCTTATCCTTGTTTCAACTTTTTGGTGTGCCTGCTGGTTCTAGACATCTGCTTTTGAAAAAAAAATGCTCTCTTCAGAGCTTTGCGTGCTAAGGTCTTGGAGTTTTTTTTTATACATACTTGATCAATTAAATTAAGAATCATTTTATCTGTCCTTTTCTGAAGGTTATGCAAAATTTAAGGTAAAGTCTCAACAGTGACCTTTAAATTAAAGGCATAGCTTTTTTTTTTTTAATTACTACATCCTGATAAATAGTATTATATTACATTTGCTGCAATGGCAAATAATTAATTATATAAAACTCCTATGTTCTTCTGAACTGGTTAAATGGAAAAAGGCTTATTTCACAGTGGTAGCTTTACAACTTTGTAAAGGGGAGAAGTTTGTTTTTAATTGTTTGCTATCTCTTTGTATATCTCTAAACGTGAAATAATATTTGCCTAATACCACAAAAATGAAGTTAAAATGCATAATGTCGTAGTTTGCTTTTCATACTAAAATATAATTTTAAAAAGAATGACTGCATTTTTCAGGAGTGGCAGTTTGACATTGTTTCCAAAATAAACTGCAATAAATTGCTATATACCTTTAACTTATATTAATTATAAATGATCATAAATAGATAAAATGAAATTACTATTTCCTGAACTGTAGCAAGATTTTTACCCATACTGATTGTTTGAGGCCCAGAAGAAATACAAATTAGCATGCCATCTTTGGAATTTCTGAGCAGACTGAAGGCCATTAAAATCACCTAGAAGGTCACATGTTGCCTGCAGCCCTTAAGGTGATATAGAATACTTCTTTTCACTAAATTACTATTTTTTATAGTTGTACCATACTAAACATGGCTAAGCATGAGCAAATATTTATTTTAATTTGAACATTGTGAAAATAGAATATGCCTTTTAGTTTAATAATAGAATGTTATTTCAATTGATAACTCATGGGTTTAAAATTAGATTTTCTGATTTATTTATGTCAAAACTAGTGATGGGCGAATAAATTTGTCAGGCATGGATTTGAGACAAATTTCCACATTTCACTGCCCACAAATGTTTTTTTGTGAAACTGCGATGAAAATTCGCCACAACACAAAAAATTGTTGTGCATAATAATTGTTGCATGCATAAATATTATTTGGACGCCCATTGACTTTACTGCATTTCAACAAAATAGTCACGTATATAAAAATTGTCGCTTGTGTCTAAATTGTAGCACATCAAAATTATTTTGATGCTCATTGACATCAATGCGTTTCACAAATTTTTCACCATTTCGGGAATTTTTTCACCGTTTTGCTAATTATTTGGTGAAGCTAAACAAGACACATTCACCCATCACTAGTCAAAACATAATAAAAAAATTACAGTGTTCAAATCTACCAAGTAGTATTTATTTTAGAATTAAAAGAATCATCCTGCTCTAAGTTCTAAAGCAAAAGCATTTTTTGACGAAAGGTCATACATAGTCCAAGCAAAAAACTTACAGAGGCTCTGTAAGTTCTTATTCCACTCCAATATTATGAATACAGAAATTTCATTATGGAATGCATTCAGTGCACATTAATAAATATTAAAGTAGACATCTGCAGTTACGCACACTGCTCATGCAAACATTATGATATGCCCCAATGCATCTGGAGTATCCTGTCAATGCCTCTACTAGGTTTGGGTTTGTTTTTAGGAATCATGTTTAGTGATGGGTGAATTTATTCGCCAGGGGCGAATTCCCGCGATTCACCGCTGGCGAATAAATTTGCGAAACGGCAGGAAAAATTCGCCGCCAAAAATTCACCGCCAAAAACGAGTCGCGCGCCGTTGTTGACGCGACGCGCCGAAAACGACGCGACGCGCGCCGAAAACGACGCGACGCGTCGGAAACGATGCAACGCGCGTCGGAAACTCTGGAAATTCGCAAATTTTTCGACGAAACGCGCCCGTTTCGCTCATCACTAAACATGTTATCCAGAAAGCTCATAAATGAAGCAATGTCCTAATTAAACGAATAGTTCCTGATTTTTGACTGGTTAGCTTCAAAATTCGACCCTCAAAGTCTTAAAGGGCTGTTTCAATCGAAAAATGTACCTATTTCGAAAAAAAAATCTAATAGGTAAATTTTTGAGCAAATAAAAATCGAATTGTTCGATTGCAGCATTCGAATCGAAGAATATGGACGATATTGGGCAAAATCCTTCGAATTCTTGGAACTTAGAAGAATTTGCAAGACAGGTTATGTAAGGTCCCCCAAAGGTTAAAATGGCAATTCAGCAGCTTTAAGGTGGTGTAGTGTTGAAGTCAAAGGATTTTAAAGGGCCAGTACTTCAAATATTCATATTTTTGCTATTCAAGTAAAATTTTGGGCTATTCAATAGTGGAAGTAGCCCAAAATTACTGAAATTCGAATTATTTAAATTCAAATGTTATTCAAATATTCACTTCGACCATTAGTAAGGGGCAGATTTACTAAGGGTCGAATTTTAGAAGTAAAAAAATTTTTAAATTCGACCCTCAAAGTATTTTTTAAGGGCTTTTTTGATCAAAAATTTACCAATTTCGATCGAATAGGTCCATTTTCGATCGAATAAAAAACGTTCGAATTGTTCGATTTGATCGAACTATTCGAACAATTTCAGCAAGATCCTTCGATTTCTAAAAACTTTCAATTTCAGGACAAGTTCTGTGAGGTCCCCTATAGGCTAAAATGGCAATTCATCAGCTTTAAGCTGCCGAATAGTCAAAGTCGAAGGATTTTTAAAGGGCCAGTACTTCGAAATTTGAATATTCAATTTTTTTCAATTCAAATCGAATTTGTTCGAAGTAGCCCAAAATTACTTCGAAATTCGAATTTTAAAAATTCAAATTTTATTAAAAATTTCACTTCCACCCTTAGTAAGTCAGGCCCTAAACGTGCCCCTAAGTGTTTAGTTATAACAGTTTTAACCCAATCCTCTTATAAATCTCTAAGCATAAAAATATAAAATTGTTGCAACAATAGGAATAGAGCCAGGAACTGATCTTTTTCAGTGTAGAGTGGGTGGGATCAAGGACATGCACATTTTACCTATTTCTAGGAGCTGGTAATTGGTAAAACATTGTCCCAACTTATGCCTTTAAAGACAACAATATAAAAATGTACAGTTTTAATTAAATTTTGATTTAATTCCATTTATACGACTATGATGTGTACAGGGAAACTTAATATTATTATACATACTACATACTATGCAATACAGAAACAAATCTTAAAATCTCAGAAAATTATAATATTTTAAATTATTACCCAGAATAGGCAATAACAGTTTAACATGAGAAATCAACAAAATTACTTTTAGTAATAACCCCTTTAAACTGTATATCACATCCCTTCATAGTTGGGAACTGTATTCAAAATGTACTTTCAAAGATTTCACCCCCATATGTAATAAAAGGCACTTAGTTTGCCCAGGAGCAGCTGCAGGCTTTTTCTTTTATGTTTTTGTTTCTTTTTTGTTTTTTAGAATTCACAATGAAAAAAAATATCACTTCTTGGAAAATAATTTTAACATAGTAAATATTTTGTAAACAATAACATTTATAAAAACAATAGTTTTCACTTATACCTCTATTATTTATTTACATGGATGATAAATATTGAATTTTTTTTCTCATGTTAATTTAAACAAATGAGATAAAACACACATCACGTTTATCATAATATGGGTTTATTGACATAGGAAAAGAAAATTGATAAACAAAATTGAAATGCTATTATAATAAACAATGTTATCCATAAGTTTTCATATCACATCTATTCTACAGATTGAAGTATAGAGTGTTGCAGTATGGGTATGTTTGAATAGCCTAGTGTAATGTACACAGCAATGGTAATACTTGAATTTATTTTGCTATAAATTAGATATTGGATATTTCTATCACTAAATAAATTCATCCTACTATGCATAGCCCTTACATAAAATGATTACATTTGAAAACTGATTTGTAAAGATATTTGGCAAATTTACTATGGGTCGTATTTCGAAGTTAAAAAAACGTCAAAATTCGAGCATTGAATTTATTTAAAAGGGCATTTTCGATCGAAAATGGACCGAATAAAAATCTGTATAATCGTTTGAATGCATCTATTTGAAGGATTCAAAAGATTTTCAAAACAGTCCTTCGATTTTCCAGGACTTTTAGGACGAGGTTCTAGGAGGTCCCCCATAAGCTAAAATGGGCAGTTAGAAAGTGTCAAATTCAACGTTTTTTACAGACAATACTTAAAAATTAGATTTTTCGAATTTTTTTGTTTTTTTTTATTGAATTTTGGGCTATTCGATATTCGAAGTATCCCAAAATTACTTTGAAATTTGAATATTTTAAATTTGATTAGAAATTTAAATTTAGTTAGAATTTTCACTTCGACCCTTAGTAAATCTGCTCCTATATATTAAGAAATTTACATTATTTTAAATATGTCAACATGTTTTCTTTGAAAGATCAAGTCTTAATTTAAAAGGAACATATCTTGCATGATTTAAAATCTACATGAAATATAAAAAAAATTTGGGGTTCACCTTTCCTTTGTTCTAGTTTTGAGTACTCTGAATTTTTAACTTTTGAACTAGTGATGGGTGAATCTGCGGCATTTAGCTTCGCCAAATTTTTCCACAGCGAAAAATCCACAAAACGCTGCTGGCGCCTTGTTTTGGATGCAGGCTTCTGTTTTTGGATGCCAGTGCACAATTCCGGCATCGAAAAAATGGAAGCCAGCATCCAAAACAAGATGCCGGTGAATTTTCGGCAGTCAAATTTTTCCTGGCGTTTTGTGAATTTATTCACCGGTGGTGTATCGTGGGAATTCACAGCAAATTTGCCCCAGGCAAATTAATTCACCCATCACTACTTTGAACCATTTATTTGATTTTAGAAAATATAATGCATAAAAGCTCTGTGCCATGATGAGGTTTTTATTAGTGATATTCATGATTTTGATGACCAAAGTAAAGAAATACAGGGAATCTAAATATTTACAGTATTATAGAATTTTTCCCTACAAAAATGACCCCCCCCCCCAAATAAGTGTACAATCTGTACAAAAACATTTGTGTTAAATCCTGGAAATTGGCAATACAATGTGATATCTGTTTATAGTTTGCGCAATACATATATATATACAGATTTATATATATAAATGTATATATGACTTAGCTTAATAATCAATTCACATTCCTGTAATATAAAATATCTCTTGGTGTAGACAATATGAACTGTAACCTCTGTATGTATGTACATAAAAGGTATTTCACATCTGTACAGGATGTAATGCATTTTGTAAAGGTTGGACCTTAATGCTGCTGGAACAACAATGATATATAAACTGATTCTTACAGTGACTGTATGATCAGGGAGGATTTATTTTCTTTTGTCTTTGCTCAAAGCCATAAATACATATAACAATATTAATAAAAAATAATATAAACATTATGTATAACCTGCATTTTTTGTTATTTTTATTATGAATCCATATTTAATTTGATTTATTTTTTTTTCCATAAATCACATGCTTGTTCTTGGATTTAACTTTATTACCTCCAAAACCGGGTCAACAATAATGTAATTAACAGCAAATTAGGTAGCACCACCCATCAATTAAGGAGAAACAGTAGATGGTGTGTAGGGTTAAAAGTAACTAGCAAAACCAAAAAGAATAAGTATAAAAAAAGTATAACCCTTGAAATTGCACCACCCCATCCAAAATTCAAAACCACAATTTTTGGTTTTGATGGGGAGGTGCAATTTCAAGGGTTATAATTTTCCTTTTTGATTTTGTTGTTAACACTAATCCTGGGTAAAGTGTAGACTTGTAGACATATTTTTCTTGTATGTTGGATAATTTGTTTTTGAATAGAAGTAAAATGTGTTCAATCTATTAAAAGGTTGTTGTCATAGGTAACTAAATCAGGTTCACATTGAAACAAGCTAAAAAAACTACAGTGTTTTGACTGCTAAACTTGTAAATTTACCTCAAATACACCAGTGGTGTGTCATGATTTCATTCTTTTCTTATTTAAAAAATGAAAATTTCTCGTAAAAATCTCAAATTAAAAAAAATTGTAAACACTGTAAAATCTCTTAATTTTCAAGAACTCTTCAGTAGCTTCAAAATACTTCTACTCGAACATGAAATCTTTAAGATGGCCAATTTTTATATTCAAGTTTTCAAGTCGTTTGCTATTTCGTAAATTCATGTTTCTGAATTTTTTTTAGCCACAAAAAATTATCACAGAGTTTCAATTTATTTTTATTCAAATAGCCAAGCAGAATTGCCAGTATCTTTTTTATGCTTCATTCTAACTACAAATATCAGACTACAAATTTGAAATACCTTTAGTGCTTGCAATCCATTACAGTCTATGAATTCATGAATAAGAATCCTTATGTTTATGAGTTAACATTATGAATATGAGTTAACATTTTATTTACAGTAAAAAAACATATTTCACTGACATTTATTAAAGCAGGTCAACATGTCATCAAAATATGCTCAAAAACCAATTTAGTGCTCTCACCCAACCACAAAATGAAGCACTGTGTTAAAATGGATTAACATTAATCCATGTTAAGTTAACTTATAAATGACTAGGCTTTTAGTAAATAAAAGCAACTTGTTGGTTTTTTGTGAATGATAAAATCCATCAGAATGTATATGGACAAAACACGAATTTTGCCAGAAAATATAGTGCAAGAATTTATGTGTTACACAACACACTGGGGCAGATTTATCAAGGGTTGAAGTGAAAATTTTAATTATTTTTTGTACTTTGACTAGGGAATAGTACAAATTCGATTTGAATTTGCAAAAAATTTGTACTGTCTCTTTAAAAATTCATATTCGACATTCGCCATCTAAAACCTGCCGAATTGCCAAATTGTCCAATTGGTGGACAATTAAAATTCTAAATCATTTTTGGGAAAAACAATGAATCAGATTCGATTGAATGTGCTATTACTTCAATTCAAATTATTTGAATTTGATCAAATACGTACCTATTCCACTGAAAACTGACCTATTCGATAAAAACATTTTTAATTCATTTCGGTTGGTCTTTTTGAATTCAAAAGTCTAATTTTTTGCTACTCGAAACTCGACCCTTGATAAATCTGCCCCACTGTTTACAAATGGCAACCCAAGAGCAGATCTCTTTCCCCTTATACCTATTCTGTAGTGGAGTAACTTCTTAACATTGTTTGTATGGCATAATATAAGATGTGCACTTTTATAAACAGATGCAATATAAAAGCTTCATTAAAGGGGTGGTTCACCTTCAAGTTAACTTTTAGTATATTGTAGAAGGGCCAATTCTAAGAAACTTTTCAATAGGTCTTCATTATTTATTTTTCATAGTTTTTTAATGATTTGCAATTTTCTTCTGTTTCTTTGCAGCTTTCAAATGGGGGTCACTGACACCATCTAAAAACAAATGCTCTGTAAGGCTACAAATGTATTATTATTGCCACTTTTAATTACTTTTCATTCTATTCAGTCCCTCTCCTATTCATATTCCAGTCTCTTATTCAAATCAATGCAGGGTTGCCAGGGTAATTTGTACCCTAGAAACCAAATTGCTGACACTGCAAAATAGAGAGCTGCTGAATAAAAAGCTTAATTACTATAAAACCACAAACAATAAAAAATGAAAACCAATTGCAAAGTGTCTCAGAATATCCCTCTCTACATTATATTAAAAGTTAACTCAAAGGTGAACAACCCCTTTAACTATGCAAACATATTGCAGTTAAATTGTAAGGTGATACATTTTATGGAGTATTGCGAATTAAACATTTTAGAAATAGATATAAAAAAAATCTATTTCAATACCCCCACCTTTATAAATAGGCCACACAGTGACCCAGTGATGGCTTTGATAGCTACAAAATTCTATAAAGTAATCTAAGTCCAGAAATGCACTGCGTGAAATACTTCAGCTCTACTTTGTTGCACAGTATTTTTAATAACCTTTGTGCTTATTTATTTGGCCTCTGTAAACAGTCTGGCGAGGAGCCTGGTAGGAAACTCACCAGTAAGGGTAACATCAAAACCTTGAGGTTCATGATTTGATTAAATAAAAAGCTTCATAAAATTCTTTATAGCTGTGTTTGGTGGATTATATGATGGGGAGTTTTCTATTGAAAAAGCTGAAATGGGATGAGTTATGGGAATTACTTTCACCTAATATAGCATTTCTATTTATATCTGGCCTTCCATTCAGTGTTGCAGTCACATTGATTATGCATGAACTTTACAGTGCAGTGCAGCCTTCTCTGTGCTCCCCTTTGGCTATTTTACATTTTTAAATACTGTTTTAGCATTCAAGGATCCAAATGTTTCCCAAAGAACTTGATTTTAATTACTAACTCATTAACATGCAAATCATTTTTTCTTCACCTGCAGTTATACCTTCAAATGGTGCTTTAAAGATATCTAGGCATCATGCTGCACATATAGTTTATCTGTAGCAAAATATGCAGGTATTAAATTCTTATGAAAATGGGAAATATTTCCAGGCATCTTGGATCTTAAAACTGTTAAATTAGAAATGAGAAAGGGGACTAGAGGAGTGAGAGGACTGGATAGTGAGACATACAGGTCAGAACAGAGCAGGAAGCAGAAACCAGAAAGGCAAGTTCAGGTCAAGGTCAAGGCAAACAAATCAGGGTTAAGGCAAGGAAAGATCAAGGTTTAAAGCATGACTGGAACAGAACTGGAAGGAGAAGACAAGGCAGATCAAGACAAGTTTCAGAGCCAGGCAGGACAAGACAGGGAAGGGTACAGACAAAGCAGGCAGGACAAGATAAGGCAGAATAGGAAGGAGACCACAAACAGGAACCCATAGCTGGGGACAATGCCGCACTGCTAGGATGGAAACCAATGCTCAGGCAAGGGGTGTGAGAAGGGCTGGCCTTAAATAGGGCTGAGTCAGCCCTGATTGGCTGACTGCAAACCAATCAGACTGCTGCTGAGCTAGGGCTGCAAAGGCCAGGTAACATTTAGTGAACCAGCATGCAGGCTGCTCACCTGGCCCAGTGGTCAAGACATTTGAACTAGAAACCCAAAGGTCCCTTGTTCAAATTCCAGCAGAGCCTTACAATATGCCTATGCTTGGTATTTCTTGGAAGAATGGCTTGTTTCAGCTGTTGTGATTTTTGTAAGCCATTTGAGTGGATATAAAAACCCTTACTTTGCTCTGACTCTATGCTTAGTTCCTGGGTGTGTTATTAGTGTATTGCTGACTTGTTACTGATCCTGCCTATCCCTGGTTTTTGCCCTGTCTGCTGACTGTGTATTCACCCTGTCTTTGATTGTCTCTTCCAAATTCTCCCTGGTGTAAGGAACTTACCCTGGTGGTCTAGTGTGGGGAACGGCAGGGACGCCCGCCGCATCTTTTCCCCTCCAGCGCCAGCTTCCTCTAGGCACACGCGGTGCACTTCCGCATTTATTTAAAGGTGCAGGCGCGCTGACGTGATGACGCCAAATTCAAAAGTATTAAAGGGATTTTTGCTCTGCTATGCGCTGCCCGTTATAGGTTTTGTTCCTGGTGCCTTGTACTTTGTGCTATAAGCTTCTAGACTCTCTTCTATTTGTGTTTGACCCTGCCTGGTTGTTTTGACTATTCTGACTTCTGGAACCTGACCCTTGCCTGAAACCGACTGTAATTCTGATTAACCCTTCGATTGTCTTCCTGGTTTGACTCCTGCCTGTTATTGACTCTGATCCTGTCTCATCCTTCTCTGCTTTGATCACCTGGTTTGACCCTTTGCATGCCTGACGTTCCGTTGCTATCCGCCCCCCTTGACCCGGCCTGTCTGACCACGAACCTGCCTGTACCATGACCTTCCGCTTTTCCAGACTCTAACTACAGTTGTGCCCCTTGCTGGCCAGAACCCCTGCCTTGCACCTCTCGTTAAAGTCCAGGTGGCATCTGAGTAGCTGAGGGCTCCTCCCGAAGCCAAAGCAGGTCACACTACTGGTGAAGCACGAGCCGTGACCAGGGTGCTGGCATTTGTTTTGGTGTGTGTGCCGACCGTGACACCTGGTACTGCAATATCAATGTGTTTGATCCGGCCTGGGACCCTGACTATTCCTCCTCCTGTATCTGTACTGACTGATTGTTACCGACCCAGTCTGGCTTTTGACTACACTACGTGTTTCCCATTCTACTACCACACATGCATTTCCCTTGCTTGCTCAGAACTCTTTTGTTAGTTCTCCCACAATAAGATCAGGTGGTATCCGAGTAACAGAGGGCTCCACCCAAAGCTAAAGGCGGCTGCTAAAGGCAGAAGAGTGGGCGGAGACCGGAACCTTGGCTTTAGTTCTGGGTTTGGGATACCCCGCGTTACACGGACCTGTTTGGAATTGGGTTATCTTCATGCAGCAGCTTCACAATATAATATTATAGAAATAGCATAGATGGATGCAAAATTCTATAAAAATCTTACAAGATGCTTAGAAGCATCTTAATGCGATGCGCCATTATTAATTATTTGCAGCTGTTACCACCTTCATAACTCATTGAACATCGCTGCACTCCCAGGCATTGTGAAAGTCAGTCCCTCTTTCCTAACCTAATCCAAAGTCCTCTTTATGACCTCTATGTAATCCTATGATGATTCATGCATGGGTGGGATAAGCCATCAAAGAGGAGGGACCAGCACTATTACATTACCGACAGACTGTTGAAGAATCTTTTTCTGAAGTGTAACCCACATCTGGGACTTTTTACTCAAACCTGATGACCCCTTGGGTTTTGAATACATTAGCAGTCATTTTACAGACATACAGTAAGAGCTAATTTACTTATCTCCAGTGTGCAAGTACTAGAGCACTAAGAGGCACCAGAGTGCTTCCCTGGGCTAATATTATATTACAGCTAAAAAATACTAGAAGATATCTAGTATAGTATTGCAAGATGGCAGTGGGTTTTCATCATGGAATCTGAACTCCAGACTCTAAGTGGGGAACTTGCAGCACTGAGAGCAGTGGCAAATAAGGGGGGGAAGGCTCACAGAGCAACCACTGGCAGGGGCGAGAAGGGGCAGTAGAGGCTAATGAGGGAGGAAGGTCAAAAAACAAATATATAATGGGGCAACAAAAAACATGAATTTTGGAAATGCTAATTTTAGTGCCATGAGGACTGCCCTTCAGAGCATTACCAGTATTGTTGTAACAGATACAGAAAAGGCAAATGTGCTAAATCAGTACTTTTCTTCAGGGTCAGGGTATACAATAGAGGAGTCAGCTTTCTTGGGCTCACTTCATAGCTGCACTGATGGCTCAGCTCAACCTAGTCAGTGGCTGACTCAGGATATGATTAATAAAGCTTTAATAAAAATGTATGTAAACAAGGCTCCAGGGCCTGATGGCATACATCTCGGGGTTCTAAGAGAGCTTAGTTCAGTTTTAGACCAGCCCCTATTTCTAATGTGGTATGGTGCCTATGGATTGGAGAAAAGCTGATGTCATTCCAATATTTAAAAAGGGATT
>CM044432.1:179949014-179964370 GCA_024363595.1 Xenopus borealis
GTATACCATCAGGCCCTGGAGCCTTGTTTACATTAATTTTTATTAAAGCTTTATGAATCACATCCTGAGTCACCACTGACTAGATTGAGTCATTAGTGCAGCTATAAAGTGAGCATGGGAAATCAGACTCTATTGTATACACTGAAGAAAATAACTGATTTAGCACATTTGCCTTTTCTTTATCTGTTACAACCATACTGGTACCATTATATAATGGAGCAACACTCTCAACCTGCATCTTTTTACTATTAATATATTTAAAAAACTTTTTAGGGTTACTTTTTGCCTGTGCCTCAATTAACTCTTCATTAGCTTTCTTTGCCTTCCGGATTTACAACATGTATTACAGTGTTTATATTCATTAAATGCAGCTTCTGTCCCAACATATT
Source organism: Xenopus borealis (assembly GCA_024363595.1). Classification (NCBI taxonomy): domain Eukaryota; kingdom Metazoa; phylum Chordata; class Amphibia; order Anura; family Pipidae; genus Xenopus; species Xenopus borealis. The sequence goes on from CM044432.1 coordinate 179,949,404, forward strand.
TGTAGTTTTTAAATGCCTTTCTCTTCTTTCCTAATAACTTATTTACATCTATATTACGTCACATAGAATGATTCTTTGAGCTTCTACATTCACTCCTTAAAGGGAATAAATTGAGAACAGTAATGATTTAATATCATTTTAAATGACAACCATTTCTGTTCTGTTGTTTTAACTGAAAAAGTAATGCCCCAATCAATACTCTGAAGGGCATCCCTCAAGGCACTAAAATTAGCTTTTCAAAAATTCATGGTTTTTGTTACCCCAGTATATATATATTTTTTTACACCATACATTAAATGATATAACATTATGGTCACTATTACCCAGGGGTTCAATGACTTGCACATCTGCTATAAGTTATGGGTCATTTGAGATCACTAAATCCAGAATAGCATTTTTTCTGGTAGGTTCCTCAACAACCTGTGCCATAAAATTGTCACGCAACAAGTTTAATAAAATTATTCCCATTAACTGATCTGGCAGTACTGTTGCTCCAGCCAATATCTGGGTAATTAAAATCCCCCATTATAATTACTTTACCCAAATTAGCAGCTTTTTCTATTTGTGTCAGGAGCTTAGCCTCTTCCTCCTCACTTACATTAGGGGGTCTATAGCATACCCCTACAATTAATTTGTTGAACTCTTTACAATTGGTGAAGAATTCCACCCATAAGACGTCTGCCCCTCATTCTCTAACATAACCGCCTCCTTTATATAAGCTTTTAAATCCTGCCTAACAAACAGACATACCCTCCACCTTTTCTATTGCCTCTGTCCCTCCGAAACAAAGTAAAGCCGCTAATATTAACTGCGACTCATTCAGCAATGTTTCGGCCACACGACACCAATCACATTTGTTGGTATTATTTCTGTAATTCAGTGACTGGAGTACAAAACTGTGCTGCATACTCCAGATGAGGTCTTACTAGGGATCTTACTTGGGATTTGTTGGTATTATTTCTGTAATTCAGTGAGTGAGTGATACAGTACAGGTATGTGTGCCCTATTCTTTGAATGAAACTGCTCTGCAGGACAGTAGCAGTGGCAGTAGCTCAAGGGTTCTGTGCGCTGATAGGTACAATTCAGAACAGGAGGCAGGAAGGAGTAGACATCAGTGAGGGGAAATATGTGGAAATGCAAGCCTTTTATGAATGGAATATTTTGCTCAACTGATTGTGAGGACATTTTGGCACCTGCGCTAGAGGCCATAAATGAACCCTCTTTTATTTTTCTACTTATGAATATGGGTGTATTCTTTGTTCATTTGTAATTTGTGGATATAAAGTAACTGAGCCCCAGTGCTTTTCCTGTCTACCCCCATACTAATCCCTCATGTCCCATGTTTTAATGCAGTTGATTTCTAATTTTCTAAATGTGGGGGTCAATTGTTGAGACTCCGAATATACAGATGTGCGTGCTTCAGCCACCTCACAGGAACACCTTTTGGGTGAAGTGCAAAGCATTTTCACAGACCCTTGCCAGGGGCCAAACATACAATAGAAGCAAAGAGATAACTGCAGCACTTCTTGGATGCAAATGTGAAAATTTCTGTTTATTGGTCAGAAACCAACAGGCAAAGTTTCGGCCTAGTCCTGCCCTTTCTCAAGCCTGCCTGGTAGTGTAAGCTACAAAATATTTAACCCCCACATTCGGGGGTGTGCACCACACCAGGACCCACCCCCAATCATGTTCAAACCAATCATGTGTAACATTTTAATAAAGTCCAAATAACTTTCCTTGTATCATATCTGTCCGTATTTCATAGTGTACTGTGTGTCTATTCAGGAGAAATAGTATTATTTCAGGTTGGAATAAGTTGGTGCCATATTACTTCCCATGGCTGTACCCCAACATTGTATGTAGTATGTGTCCCCAAACAGAAAATAATTTTCAGACATGGTAGATTTACTGCAGTTACTGTATCTCTTTGCTTCTACTAATTGTTGAGACACCGGACATAAGTGAAAGAGTACTAATGGACACAAAAGCAGCCAAACTATATATATTATATATATATTTATATATATTTATATATATATTTTGATTTAAGACTAGGGGGCTGATTTACAAAATTCACATGTATTCATGTGAATAAAATCAAATTAGATCGAATTTGATGGAATATTCGATCGTAGGATCTATTTGATTGGTCGAATATGCAAATTAGGCATATTTGATCATCGAATGCTGAATGATCGAATAGATTGGAATGATCGAATATTCGATCATTCGATCAGCGAACGATTTAAAATTTAAAAAATATTCGATTGCCTACTTCACCAGATTGGACCTACCGAATTGTAATAGAAGCCTATGGGAGCCCTCCCATGGCTTCTGAGGCTAAGTCCTGATCGAATAGGATTCGTACGATCATTATTCGATCGTTATTCGATCATCGAATGATCGAAGATTGAATAAAAGGGTAGCCTAAAACTATTCGATTAGCATTCGAAAATCGAATGCTAATCGAATATCGAGCAAGTTCGAATTTTTTTGGGGAATAATAGTAAATTTGCCCCCAGATGTATAAAGGAGCAATCAGAATGACAAGGGCTTAAGTGTCACTGAGTTTTTAGTTGAATAACAAGTTCATTCAGGTGTTTATATCTGGCTTTTGTGTAAAGCAGAGAAGGCATTGGCTCAGGACTTCCATCAGCTGGAATAAAGCACGTAGGACTTTGCTTGAAGTGACCACACTTTGTCCTTTCCCATTTCCATGGGTCACTCACTAGTGGATCAAGGTGTCTCAATGAAATTGCCCTCATTACTAACCTTTTGGCACGGTTTCTGTCCTCTGATGTACCATGGCTTCTGAGGCTAAGTCCTGATCGAATAGGATTCGTACGATCATTATTCGATCGTTTTTCGATCATCGAATGATCGAAGATTGAATAAAAGGGTAGCCTAAAACTATTCGATTAGCATTCGAAAATCGAATGCTAATCGAATATCGAGCAAGTTTGAATTTTTTGGGGGGAATAATAGTAAATTTTCCCCTAGATGTATAAAGGAGCAATCAGAATGACAAGGGCTTAAGCGTCACTGAGTTTATAGTTGAATAACAAGTTCATTCAGGTGTTTATATCTGGCTTTTGTGTAAAGCAGAGAAGGCATTGGCTCAGGACTTCCATCAGCTGGAATAAAGCACGTAGGACTTTCCGTGAAGTGACCACACTTTGTCCTTTCCCATTTCCATGGGTCACTCACTAGTGGATCAAGGTGTTTCAATGAAATTGCCCTCATTACTAACCTTTTGGCACGGTTTCTGTCCTCTGATGTACCTTATATATATATATTTGGTTACAAATTGCAATACTGCACATGTTGTAACAAATAATTAGACACATCTGGGACAATGAACTTCAAACTATCCATCTCTAAGAGCAAGGCAAGCAAAAAGAAGCACAGGAATAGTGTTCAATCTCCGGAGAACACAATATTCCAAAAATAGATGCAAAGTCAGGAAATGTAACCTTTTTTTCTGCTAAATGGGCAGTTTATGAGACATTTTCTTCATTTCTATAAAACAATGAAAATGGTCATATTTCACTGAGCTTCAATAACAGTATTGTTAATAATGACATTAGCATTTAGAAAGATCATAATATTAGGTTTCAGTATATTACATTTTGGTCACTAACATATTATCAGCCACAAATAGATCTTGTATTCATGTATGTCGTTCTGACAATAAGATAACATGTAATGAGTTTGTTCACCATTAAATCAACATTTAGGGGCCGATTTAGGAAATTCACGTGAAATGATCGAAGTTCGTTCGAATTCGATCGAATAACGATCGTACAAATTTTTTGTGAAATCGGATATGCAAATTTGGCCTCTTCGATTCGAATATCGAATATTCGATAATTCGATGATCGAAGGAATCAAAATGTTTAATTTATTCGACTGCCTACTTCGCCAGGTTGAACCTACCGAATTGTAATAGAAGCCTATGGGAAGCTCCCCATAGGCTTCTGAGGCTAAGTCCTGCTCAAATACCATTTGTACGATCGGAGCGTTCGATCGTTCAAATCGTATGAATTTTTCGGACGCTTGAATGAAATTCATCGAGAAATTGGTTATCAAGCAAAATGATACCCTAAAACAATTAGATAAGCATTCAATGGTCGAATGCTTATTGAATTGGGAATTTGGTCGAGCTAATTTCCCAGAATAATAGTAAATTTGCCCCTTAGTATCATGTAGACAACAAAATTTCAAGACAACTTGTAATTGGTATGCAGCATTTAGAGCAATTTCAAACATGGAGTATATTCTGTGTGTTGAGAAAACATTTATACAGCCAGCTATCATCCTATGTAATAGAACTAATACACCTAACTATGGTATGGAGTGGATTTTGGGCAAAAAACACAGGTGAATGCAGTGACAAGTCTAGGGTCAGTGACTGTAACCAGCGTTTTAAGATGAACTCTAAAACAATACATGCAAAATAAATAATAAAGACCAAATGCAAAGTTACTTAGAATAGGTCCATGTACAGTATATCATAAATCATTTTGTAATTGTGCACTTTAATTTGATCAATAGCTTGGACTTCTTTACTTAACAATAAAATGGTATATATTAAATGGTATTATAACAATCTGTTTACCTCAGATACCAAAGGAAGGTAGCTGATCCAGGAGAACTGATGGTAACAGGAACCTCTCTACGGCTCCGGTATTCACCGACGCCCTTTTGGGGCCCCGGGCTTTCTGCTGTGGAAGTAGTAGAGAAGTCAGGCGAGTTACCAGGAGCGAGGTATCAAGGAATCAGGCAAGGCGTAGTGAAGTGCAGGCAAAGGTCAGTTCCAGAAGACAGGTTACAGAAAAGCGAAGTACCAAGAGGTCAGGCTAAGGTGTAGTCAAATGCAGGCAGAGGTCGGTTTCAGGCACCGAAGGTTCGAAATTCAGGAAAACAGGCAGAGGGTCAAAACCAGGAAACTCGGACAAACAGGGCTTTAGCAGGAACAGTAGGAACTGAAGCCAGCTTAGGCAAAGTGAGGAGGAAGAGGAAGGTATTTAAGGGAACAGGAACCAATCAGGCTGAGGAAGACAAACACATCAGGGACCAATAGGAAGCTAGGCACCCAAATTAGAGGTCATCGCAGTATTTTGGTGCGAGCATCCAATTTGACATGCGTTTCAACGCCGGCACCTAAGTTGATGTGCGCCTGCGCGTATGCGCCGGGGCTCAAAACCAGTGGCGGATGTTACAGGTATATTATGTATGGGCATGCATTAACATACAGCAAACAATACAGTAAACAATACTACATGCTAATGCTATGTAAAAAAAGAATCAATCAGCAAGCTCAATAAGCTGCTCACATATACTAATAACTAAGTGGCATCCTAATTGTGAAAATACTGTATATGTCTGGTTGCTTTGGCTACTGAACTGATGCAAACCATTCCCATGTTTCAACACAGCAAACTTATCAATTCAAACTTCTTACAAGTTATATTTAGTAGTCTGATGGTGCATACATTGTAGTCTGTGCTAATGCAATCATGAGTTAAGCATTATTGCTCTCAATGCATATTGATGTGTTTTGAGGGGATAACATTCTGATTCTTTTTGTTGCATGCCAAGCCAGAAATTGTGTAGTTGCTCAAACACTCAATATTATGTGAAAGTGTCCATAAGCACAACATGTTTTCATGTATATAGTTGCAAAGTTGATTTAGGATGAAAAAAGACAATAGTCCATAAAGTTCAAGCCCTCCAAATTATCCACAGTACATACAATATATACCAACATACATATAAACACCTTTCAGTCACATTCCCTGTTGTTTATAATGCCCTCTAATGTAGTTGAAAAGAGTAATCATGCTACCCAAGTGACTTTTCTCTAGAGAAGCCAACTGCAACATTGACAGTCTTTCCTCATAGTTTAATTCTTCCACTTCATTTAACAGGAAAGTTGTTATAATGTTATACACATTGTGGGAGTGCACTCAAATAGTAGTCTCAGGAAAGAACTTGTCAAGTAGTAAGGCAATGACTTCCAGGAAACGTTAACAGAAATATCTAGTATAGGTAAATCTAAAACAAATGGACTTGCTGAGTAATTATTGAAGACATTTCACTACTCATCTGCTACTCAATCTAGCAACAAACATACTTGATTAGGACTGAGCTTTGTTCTGCTGTTGAGGGTTTTATCTTGCGGCAGTCAATTTATTTTATAGTCTCAACTGCCTCTGTTGTAGGTATACATGTGAACAATGAAGTGACATCATATGATACCATTGTTTCTTCTGCCTCTAGTTAAACATCCTGAATCTTGGTTACACACTCTTTGGTATTCTGGATATGATGCGCTGTATTGCCTACCAACATTACTAAGATGTTAGCTTAGAATTTTGTGATGCTGTAAGTCACTGAATTGATGCTACTGACAATGGGCCTTAGTGGGACTCCATTGTGGATCTTGGAAAGTCTGCATAAGCATGGTGTGGTTTCTCTGGGGTACAGGCAGTGGTATAAGACTTGATCGATGGCTTTCTTCTTTTAAAGGAATTGTTCGGTATAAAAGTAAAAACTGGGTAAATAGATAGGCTGTGCAAAATAAAAACTGTTTTCAATATAGTTAGTTAGGCAAAAATGTAATGTATAAAGGCTGTGACTGTAAGTCTAACATAACAAAACAGAATACTACTTCCTGCTTTTCAGTTCTCTTGGTTTACACTGCCTGGTTACCCTGGTTACCAGGCAGTAACCAATCAGTGACTTGAAGGGGCCGTATGGGTCATAACTGTTGCTTTTGAATCTGAGCTGCATGCTAAAGATCAATAGCAAACTCACTGAACAGTTATGTCCCATGTGGCCCCCCTTCAAGTCACTGACTAACTCAGATTTAGGGAGCTGAAAAGCAGGAAGTTGTGTTGTATTCTGTTACGTTAGACATCTGCACACTCCAGCCTTTATACATTAAATTTTTTGATTAATTACATTAGAAAGATTTTTTACTTTGCACATCTATTCACCCAGTTTTTATTTTTATCCTGAACTGTTCCTTTAATGGCTCATTGGTCTTTCCTTAAAGGTTCATATGTATTGCTATCACTGAACAGTTTAACCCTATAGTAAAGGAGTTTTTTTTTTAAGTTTGTGGTTATTCTTGCTGTGGCTAATATTTGGACTGCTAGTTACTTTATATAATTTCAAAGGTGACCTAAATTAATATTGAGGAGAGCATTACAAGCATAAAGAAGGATGGTTTATGTAAGATCTTTTCTATGAAAGAGAACATCCTCAAACAAAAAGATATACATTTCCTGCTGTGTACTGCAACTCACTTAACAATTTTGGAACCTCCCAATAATATATTTAAAAGAGACCACCATTTATATATATATATATATATATATATATATCATAAGTCTTGTAATACGTCAGTACTTTACGAATAAATGGCAGATTTTTAATGCTAAATGATTGAAAATGACTTAAAATATGATTCAGGCTTACTCTACTTCCACTTGAACTTCCAAGTAGTTCAATATAAATTCCTTTTTAATTACACTTTCACAGTTACACAGTCAGACATGTGTACATTAGCATTTGTCAAACCGAATATGTGTCAATTCTTAATAATTTCTGTGGGTCTAAATATTTTCTCCCAATATCAAAGAGCAAGGCTTAAGTTGTTAGTGTGTTAGTGATTAGTGCAGATCAATGGTGCTCTTAAAGGGATCCTGTCATGGGGAAAAAAAAATGTAAAATGCATCAGTTAATAGTGCTGTTCCACAAGAATTCTGCACTGAAATCCATTTCTCAAAAGAGCAAACAGATTTTTTTATATTTTCTTTTTGAATTCTGACATTAGGCTAGACATTTTGTCGGGTCTGGGCTAGGTCAGCCAGGCGGCCTAAACAACCTGGCCTGCCAGGCACGTGTGAGAAGAAAAGGATGCACAGTTGCGCCACAAAAGGACACCTGTGCCACAAAAGGACGCATGCCTGCTGAGTCAGGCGCCAGCCAGAGCACAGTGAGGGACCGGACCAGGCCCGGACTGGCCATTTGTGGGTTAGGGCAAATGCCAGAGGGGCTGCTATAAGGTCCCATAGAAAGTCAGTGTTTAGCGGGCTGGTGGGGGCTGTTTGGGCCTCTATGTGGGCTGATGGGCCTCTTGTGTACCTGAAATGCCAGGGCCTATTTTAATTCTCAGTCCAGTCCTGGACCGGACTATGGGGTAGGATGCAGAGCACATGAGCACCCCCTCCAGCTTTATGCCCTAGGCATGTGCCTTCTCTGCCTACTCCTTGGCTTGCCTCAGGCACAGCGACTATCTTCCTATCTACCTTGCAAAAGAATTCTCGACTAGGGGAGCTGTGGCTGATGAGGGAAGGGGTATGATTGGCCAGCAAGCAGCCATTGGTGCCGTTCGTGCCTGAGGCACGCTAGGTAGATAGTCGCAGTGCCTGAGGCACAAGTTAGACAGCCTTCGTTCAGCTTGGCTTGAGAGCAGCGTCGGAGCTGTTTGTGCCTGAGGCATGCCAAGTAGAGAGTTTCAGTGCCTGAGGCACAAGTTAGACAGTCTTCTCTGAGCTTAGATGTGACAGCCGGCCGGCCTATTAGTTCCTGTTCGGGGGGCTGGAGTCGATGGGTGAGCGGGCAAGTTCGGCCTGCAAGCAGTCTTATTGCCGCTCGTGTCGGTGATATGCTAGGTAGATCGCACGGGTGCCTTAGGCACAACCTACAGTAGATATAAAACACCGACAGTGGGCACTACCTACGTGGCGTTACATGTGGTTCTCAGTTAATGCTGCTAAATCAAGTCGGATTGAGTCTGTTAGCCCAATGATCATTGATTCACTATAATCCACTGCCATCCAATTCTGAGGGTCACTCTTGTCTCTTTCAGGTTTTTAAAGGCACCTGGTGCTGTGGTATTCCACTTCTTTCTAATTTTCTTTTTTTTTCAAATAAGACTGGCATCCCTGATAGGGAACTAAATGATTTGGTGCGTATACTTGTATTTATGCTTAAATAGCATTTTGGTAAGAACATGCAAACGCCACTTTCTCTTCATTATTGTGCTCAGCTGCCACTCTTTATGATGCTCTCTGAGTCATTAGTATTGTATGTACATCTATTTATAGCATGAAGTTGGAATAGCTGTAATGGAAAGTATTTAGTACACAATCATTGAAAAGGTCTGCTAGAGTTTTGCTAATTTTCTGATTAAAACAATATTTTTTTTCCAATCTGAAGCATAATTAATTCATTTTGCTGATTGCATTCCTTTATACTATAATTTTTATATAGCAGTTCTTTGTGTAAATGAATTTCCAAGAATGGGGAATTAATTCTGGCAAGCTTAAGGGTAACCATGAAAATAATAAGTTCTCTTGAGATGCAGAACTGGATATGTTCTAGCCTCTGGCCTACTGACGTTCCAACCTCTTGGTGCTGCTGAGATTACGGAGCTCCTCACCTGAGGGTGCCTCAGGTATGATTGAGGTTGGAATATAATTAGACTTGATATTTCTCCAACTTAAAAGTACATGATTTATAAATTAATTTTTATACAGTTTTTTTTTATCTGCTTTTTATACTATCATTTGCATTTCTTTATTAACACTGAAGCACCTTGTCCTGGACACAAGAAAGGATTAATTTTATTGGCATGCACCATATGAATAGCCAGTTTAAGCCATTAAGTAGAAACTTTCAGATTGTAAAAATAAATATATATCTTATATAACATTGATAGCTGAGTAAAACATGGTCACACTTGGATGATTTTTTGGACAGACATTATATCAAAGGCTATTGTGATGCTAAACTCTACAGTTACTATAGCTATGGGCATATTATGGTTTGTGTGAAAGAGTGTGTGTATGTGTGTGTATGCTGGGTTTTAATTTTCAGGAGTTGAACTTGATGGACTTTGTCTTTTTTCAACTCAATTTAACTATGTAACACCTTAAGTGCAAGATACTTTCTTTAAAACCACAACTTTGTGTGCAGGTTGAATACAGCAGTAGATTTAATGATGATCAGTGGCTGTCCTTTCCTCTACAAACAAGCTTCTTTTTTCTGCCTTGCTTTTTTAACTACGCCCACTTCCTGCTGGTATGCTGCATGTTCCACCAACCTTCTTGCAATAGTGACAAGACGGCCCTCCAATATAAAAGGCTCCACAGGTCTATAGGATGCTCTTTTGACCATCATAACCACAGCTGTTATTTTGCAAATCCTTTTTGAAGCATATGGAGCCCACTGTTCTGCATTTCATCCTGTAAATAATACGATGACACAAATAGATGGACTCCATCCCTGGTTCAGAAGATGACAAAAACAAAAAACTTTTTTATTTCGGCACACTATAGTTTTGGAACTTGATGTGGCTTATTCTCCTGTGTGGTGAGGTTTACATCTGATTCACTTGGTGTAAATTTGGAGCAGTTGGAGCTACAGCCAGGTCCAGGGAAGAAGTATGTAGTGACGCTAATCTCCAATGGGTGACATTGACATCTGGTTTAGTGGTTGCAATGCACCTGGAGCTAATGCGAGGTCCAGGGAGCAAGTAGCCCCAGGGTTCCCCATCATCTTTAGATGCAGCATTCATCAGAAGAGGCAGGATGAACACATTGGCAACTATGTGAATGTACAGGCTGTGTTTGGATATATACTCTCTCACAAATTTTATTAATCTGTGGTTCCCATTTTGGAGCACCCACAGGAGAGGGTGTGTTTGTAAATGACCCTACATACATGAGAAAGCTGGCCAGTTTTGCAGTGACCAAAATTTTTTAACCTCAAACATCCTCACATTATATTAGACATGAATGCTTCACTCAACAATTAGTTAACCCAATCAATCTCTAATCAAGAGGTGTATAGATATATTTTCCTCAAATGTTAAATGCATATTATGCCATGCCATGTAAAAACTTTTAATCCTAGTCTAGTAAAAAAGTTTTGAATGACTTTTATTTCTCATGGACTTAATGTTACAGTTAATAACTAGTTAGTGTCTTTGCATGCAGAAGGCTACTCATTTTGAGCATAAAAGCATTGGGAAATTACACAGCCTTCAGAGAAAAGACTAAAATCACAGCATTTGTTGTTTCGGCTGTAGTTATATATATCTTTATAAGTTCAGAGGACAAAATTGCAAAGCGCTTTTTATTTAATCAGAAGTGCTAAAATGTTAGATTGTCAGGAGAAATAAATGCCCCACAGCTTGATAAGCAATTAAGTCAGAAAATTTCTGGATGCCAATATATAGTATGGAGCTTTTATAGAGCAGGGAACTATTATGATGCAAGGGACACATTTTACTCTTCTATAGCTTTGCCTGTAAACAATTCCACTAAACCAATTCATTATTTTAAAGGGGTTGTTCACCTTTGAGTTAACTTTTAGTATAATGTAGAGAGTGATATTCTTAGACAATTTGCAATTGGTTTTCATTTTTTATTGTTTGTGGTTTTTGAGTTATTTCGCTTTTTATTCAGCAGCTCTCTAGTTTGCGGTGTCAGCAATTTGGTTTCTAGTGTACAAATTACCCTAGCAACCCTGCACTGATTTGAATAAGACCCTGGAATATGAATAGGAGATGGACTGAATAGAATGATAATTAATAAAAAGTGACAATAACAATACATCTGTAGCCTTACAGAGCATTTGTTTTTAGATGGTGTCAGTGACCCCCATTTGAAAGCTGCAAAGAAACAGAAGAAAACTGCAAATCATTAAAAAACTATGAAAAATAAATAATGAAGACCAATTGAAACGTTTCTTAGAATTGGCCCTTCTACAATATACTAAAAGTTAACTTGAAGGTGAACCACCCCTTTAATGTAAACACGATTGTAGCTTGTAGTGGCTAGTAATTTGTTTCCATAGTACTACAGAATCAGGTGGTTCAGCACCTACAGAAATTGTCCCACAGTGTCAGAACTAGGGTCCGTGCATGAGATCTTTTTTTCTCCATATATTTATCTAAGAAAAAAGAAAACACTTTCTTTGAGAATGTCTTGAGATAACGTTTTCTCTTTGTCCTGAGCAGAAAATGTTGAGATAGTACTGGGATATGAAATATGGATATTAATGAAACAAAGTTAAGTGCAAAGATGAAATTAAACAGGAGCTGCATATTATAGGGGCTATTAACAAAGTGCAGAGAGGTAGAGTGTGTAACCCCTTTTTGGCCACCCCCTTCTGTGCCCAAGGTTATACATCATCATTCTTACCACTTACAGGTCCTGAGTCCACTTTGCATAGTGAAAGGTACTGGGAAACCGTCTCATGGCAGTGCCTCCACCTAATGGGATCTGGGAATACACCTGAGGATGGACCATTAGGATAATAAATCAATCACACACTTTATTATATAACAATATAACTTTATACACCAAAGTGCAGATTTAAAGGGGAAGTAAAATACAATAGAAATACATTTATGCAGTAAAATAGCATAACCCACTCCCATGGGAAATTATGGCAGTCCGTTTCCAGGCCCTCCTGACCAGGTAAAGTTCACTGAGTATAAGTCCCAAGTACTCTAGAAGCCCAAATACCTCTCCCTCCGGATTATTATTGGCTCCCTCATGGCAGGCATAAGCAAAGTCTGTGTCACCAATGGAAACCATCATGGATCCTCTCTTTTTCTACCCTCCCCAATGCACACCTGGGGATTCACACAGATGGGTAGGCTCACTCAGAGCTGGCTCCAGCATCCACAGCAATGAATCCATTCCATGAAACACATGCAGCTTGCTTTATCCTACATACATCCAGCTCCCAATGAGGTCTATAGAATGAGCCCGAGACTTACACTGCTGAACTACAGCTGCCAGCACTCTCCTTAGTGCGAGCACACAAATCCGGCATCCAAGCTCCAAACCCTTCTGGTTGAGCTTTCAGGCACTGGAGGATCCTGCCCAGCCTTGGCAGGCCTATGGCACTCCACTTTAGCCTACATTTTGCCAGTTGGTTTCACTTTCTCCTCAGTGAAATAAAGTTTAAACACTGTCTTTAGCAATACTGGCTTGAGCACATGGCAATCCCTTTTTATATTGGTGTAAAGCGACACCTTATGGATGCCTTTGGGATCAGCCATGCTGCACCAATCCAGGAGCTTTGCCCCTAGACACTCTGGGTAGAAACCCCACTCTCAACCATGAGGCTTTGAATGGAGGGGAAGTTAACCCTTCAGGTCCCTACATTTGTGAAGCCTAAAAAATGCCTGCAAAGTGTTTGCCATGTTTGTTGCACAATTACGTCCTTCCCTGCACTTTTTAGAACGAACTGTGAGGAGACCTGGGTGTACCCCATGAATACAGTGTTACTTCCAATTGACAGTATTGCTTTCTGCAGGCCAGGCACTCCCCTTTTCTGCCCCTACCCTTCACCTAACTTGCAAATATTCTAACAGTTCTAGGTGCAAATGCAACCAGCAGGGCTGCTTTAAAGCCTTGGTGGGCCCTGGGCAAAGAGCTAACTGGTGGGCCCCGATAAACGTGCCGCATGTAAAATTCAAAACATGTTTTGTGAAACCACACCCACGTCTGACCACACCTCCAAATTCCACACCTATTTAGCAAAACATAATTCAGTCATGCCAGTATTAAATGGATAATCAGAATATTAAATGCAGATCTGACAACATACTACATAAAAGTGGATAATTAGCATATTAGCCTTAGCTGTTCCAGTATAATCACTGTAGAAATGGCCAATGAGCAGTCCATTGATCCCAGACAAGCAAGTAAAATCACTAAAACATGGACAATGAACAGAAAGTCTCTGTCATCTTGTCTGTGCTTGTGATTGGCAGTAAGGCAGAGCCAAGAGAAGCAACTCTGAGAAAACATAATGTTATGTTTGGTAGCCGAGGATGAGGAGGGTATAACAGTGCTTTATTAACAGGCTCATACAAGCCTTACACAACAACAGTAACTTCTTACTTTCATTTTCAAGCTGTACAAAAAGTACTGTGTATATGCATAGTACAAGTAATGTTCACAGTGACACCTGCAGGTCATTTGTATAAACACCACACATAAATCTGGTTATGTAGTGAAACTGTGGAAGTTGGGCTGTTAACGTTAGTTAGTATGATGTAGAGAGGGCTATTCTGAGACCATTTGCAAACTAAAAATTATGAAAACTGAAGGATGAATACAGTAGCAGTTCCAAGGGGCAAATTCACTTATAAATACCCCCCTGAACCCACAACAGAACTGCAAGGGGCAATTCCATGTATAGATACCCCCCAGAACCCAAAGAAGGATGGCAAGGGGCTATTCCATGCATAAATACCCCCAGAAGGATGGCAAGGGACAATGCCATGTATAAATACCCCCAGCACCCACAGCAGGATGGCAATGGGCAATTCCATGTAAACCCCCCCCTGAACCAAAAGCAGGATGGCAAGGGACTATTCCATATATAAATACCCCCCAGAAGGATGGCAAGGGGCAATGCCATGTGTAAATACCCCCAGAACACACAGCAGGATGGCAAGGGGCAATGCATGTAAAAATAACCCCCAGGCCACAACCCATAGCAGGAAAAGAGAAAAACAGATGAACACATTGACTCACCCTCACCTAGATTCATTGAAGGTGCCTGATGGATTCTAGGAGAGGTAGAATGCCTGTCATGGGCAGTGTCATGGTGTGCAAGTTTGACAGTCGGGTACAATACAGTATATACCCATCAGACAAATATCCCTGGCATCATAGATCATTGTTTTAATATTTGTGCAAAGCTAAAGAAAGCTCCATAGTGTAGTGACAATTAGCACATTGGCACAGCATTTTGGCAAAACGGCAGTGATTGACCACTTACCACTAGGAGGATCCAGAGAAGGTGGAGAAGAGAAGGTGCCTGGGAGAGTTGGAAGCATATATCCTGTGCATGAGAAAAGCAGTAGCACAGTCACACTGTAAGGACTTACATTCACCCTGGTGGTCTAGTGATTGTGTCCCGAGC
>CM044432.1:180010175-180024530 GCA_024363595.1 Xenopus borealis
TTTGGAGTCAGGAAGGAATTTTTTCCCCCTCTGAGGCAAATTGGAGAGGCTGAGGATGGGAGTTTTTGCCTTCCTCTGGATCAACTAGCAGTTAGGCAGTTAAAAAAAAGGTTGAACTTGATGGACGCAAGTCTTTTTTCAGCCTAACTTACTATGTTACTATGTTCTTGGCTCTTTAATTCCAGGCAGGCCACAAAGTACTAATAATGCACTTGAACATGAATTCATAGTGTAAATAATAATGTTCTTGCATCTCCAAGGTCATTTAGATTGTATTTCATAAAATACATAAATGTTGATATATAATTTAGACATAATTCATTATTATCTCTAATTGTTTAGACAGTTCCACTACTGCTATTAATCATCAACATTTAGTAACATAGTAACATAGTTAATTAGGTTGAAAAAAGACACACGTCCATCAAGTTCAACCCCTTCTTTTTTTAAAAAAAATTTTAACCTGCCTAACTGCTAGTTGATCCAGAGGAAGGAAAGAAACTGCATCTGAAGCCTCTCCAATTTGCCTCAGAGGGGGGAAAAATTAGTTCCTGACTCCAAGATGCAATGGGACTAGTCCCTGGATCAACTTGTACTATGAGCTATCTTCCATAACCCTGTATTCCCTCACTTGCTAAACACCATCCAACCCCTTCTTAAAGCTATCTAATGTTTCAGCCTGTACAAATGATTCAGTGTAAGGTAATGAGACTGCTCTTCTAAAGTTTCTAATATCATTTGAGAGAATGTACAACAGTGAAGATATATTAGACCTTTTGTATGTAAGTTCTTATGGATTGAATACAATGCACCTACGGGTGCTGGGGAAACCTGGAGCTACCACCACCATGACATGTGAGTAATTCCATGGTTCCCCATTGCAGGCTACAGCGTTACATGTTTTGCACCTAAAGAATCATGTGCACAATTACAATCAAGGCAGGGGGAGGGGGGGCAATTTGATATTATAGGCAAAAAAGTACTCAATTGCATAAGGAATTGTATTTTGCACATTGAACTTGTGTCATATACAAGCCTTATTGTCTCGGGTCTGTTTCTGTTCCTATACACATATTTCTAAGACTGTTATTAATACATGGATATTTCACTAGCATCACTCTACCAGTTATGTATCAGTTTTCCCTTTTGGGAATACTGGGAGAACATTTGCTTTTACAGAGTAAGCATATTTGAATGACTGTGCTGCTTTATTAAGTCATTTTAGTCTTTGGCAATGTCATTATTTGAAAATCCATAATGCTGTATCATGAAAATCAAACAGCACAGATTTATGAATACATGCTAAAAAATAATGTTCATCCAATTCCATTGGGAGAAGAAATTTGGGTATGGCAAGAACAGGATCCTGTTTGCTACTGGGAGTTTTAAAATTAGCTCTTTTGAAAAATATACTTAACTTAAAGCTCATTTTTTTGCGTTTTTTAATCAGATAATTAGTTGAAAAAAATGCTTCAGCTTGAAAAGAACACTTTTTGGTGTGGAAGGAAGGAAAAAAAGAGGAGGAAGCCATGAAGAAATGAAGGCAAAGGTGGAGCTAAGATGTTGAGAGAGATGGTAAAAGCATAATGGACAGAAAAGGAGAAATCCCACAGAAAGTATTAGGATGACTTACAAACATACAGTTGTACAGTGGGTACAGTATAAGTCTAAAAAAAAAAAAATAATGTTTTTAGCTATTGTTGCCTATTAGATATATTGAGAAATTTGTATCAGTGTGAAATTCAGTTTTTTGTATACTTCCATTTTGCATGAAGATAGCTTCCTAGATTTAGGAAGATGGAAGTGCCTCACTTAGATATATTTATAGGAGGCTTTGCTCTATTTATATTAAAGGAATACTGTCATGTTTGTTTTTTTTCGAAATTCATCAGTTAATAGTGCTGCTCCAGCAGACTTTTGAACTGAAATCCATTTTTCAAAAGAGCAAACTGATTTTTTAATTAAATTTTTAAATCTGACATGGGGCTAGACATGTTGTTAGTTTGCTAGGTGCCCACAGTCATGTGACGAGCTGATAAACTTTAGTCACTTTTTACTGCTGCAGTACAGTTGGAGTGATATCACTGAAAGCACATGACAAGGCAAAATGACCCGAGATGGCACCTACACACCAATATTACAACTAAAAAAATACACTTGTTGGGTTAGGAATTACATTTTACATGATAGACTATGGTAAAACTACACCATAAATAAGAAGTCTTTAGCAAATGTCAGGTAAATGTAATGATTGTCCAGTCATACAGTTGACAAATGCAGACAAAATGTGTGGATTACCTAGTGGTTGGGCTGGGTTGTCTAACTTTTCAGTTCACCCCTCCCCTTTACAGGATCAATCTTTTTTCAGAGCCCCACCTAAAGATGGTCATACGCAGTGAGATCCGCTCATTTGGCAACATCGCCAAACGAGCGGCACTCTCACCAATATGCCCACCTAGGGCCCAACGATCGG
Source organism: Xenopus borealis (assembly GCA_024363595.1). Taxonomy (NCBI): domain Eukaryota; kingdom Metazoa; phylum Chordata; class Amphibia; order Anura; family Pipidae; genus Xenopus; species Xenopus borealis. Next base: position 180,012,649 of record CM044432.1, read on the forward strand.
ATCAGAACGGACATAATATAATAATATAATATAATATAATCTGGACAATTTTCGGCCAGATATCAATAAGGGAAGCCTGTCGGAGGGCCCCACGCATGGGCCGATAAGCTGCTGGCCTGAGTATGGCCACCTTAAGCTCAGAAAAATGTTACAGATATACTGTAGGAAAAAACATTGGTGTATCAGTCATAGCTCCATGAATATTTAGGATAGCAAACACATTCTCACCCTAAAGGGCAGCTTTATCAAGGGTCGGAGTGAAAATTCAAAATAAAAATTTAAATTTCAAAGTAATTTTTGGGTACTTCGACTATTGAATAGGCCAAAATTCCATTTGAATTGAAAAAATTAAATTCAAATTTTAAAACTCTACCATTCCAAAATCGAAGTCTCTTTAAAAAATTCAACCTTTCGCCCCTAAATGTCACCCTTATTGATCTTCAAGACAGACAGTTCCACTTGTATCTAACCCTGCTATCTTTCTATTATACCCAAACATCATCCTAATTGGTCTTCAGGCTGGGCACTCCAGTGCATTTCACTGCTCTGTGAGCCACCAGGGGGGGCAGCCCCACAGTTTGGAAGCCAGTGTTCTAGTGACAGCATGCCTGCAGCTCCATATCTTTAGCCCATTTAAAATGCTAATTTGTGCAGTGGAGAATTGTGTACTTCACTAAGAAATTGGAGGCTTTGGGAGTTGTCTGTGTTTTATACTCCATAATTAGGTTCCAGCAAATCAGTAATTAGGGTGAGCCCTGAGTGTGAGCTATTTAGAAGGGTTCAGGTATATGAAAATATTGTTTTATTTGCTATCCTAAGCGTATCTAAGGCAACAAAAAAAATGCTGTCTGTTCTGTGTGTCTATATTGCTCACTTCAAATTCCAACCTAACTGACCTTCAATATGAGCTGTCAAGATAAACAAATACACATTCTCTCAAGGTTTCACATGCACATACATCACACTATATTTCCATTTGTCAAATAAAAATGCATTGTGACTTTAATTGCTCTTTGACATTTGACATTACCATATCTAATGATATATAATGAAATGGTCTGTATTGATGATAAAACTCACAGGCACCACTCCAGCAGTTTGCATGATCCTGATAAAAGTCGTTGTGAATAAGAGACGTGAGCACTTACAGTATTTCTCCATTCACAAATCCAGCCTATTAACCAGATCAATGAGTGCACACAAGCAAACACATCTATCACTTCAGATGACTAAGCAAATGATGTAAGAGTAAATGAAGAGTAAAAATAGTTCTAAATTATACATGGTTATACTGTCACCTGCAAGTTATTGGTTACCTGTCAGTAATTAAGACCTGAGCTGCTAAAGACCCTCTATGGAAATCTTTTGCAAAAGTGTTTGTGGCCTTTGAAATGTTGGATGACCCAGTTATTTTTTATTTTTTTTGCAAACTTGATTGCTTATTGGAAGGCACCAATATCCCAAAATCTAGTTTATTAGTTTTTTCAGGCACATAGATTTTTGTGACATTTGTAAAAGCATTTTCTCAACATTTTATACAAATATTCACTCGCTCTGAAGTTGCAAAACCATTGCATAACTGTTTTCCCACATTCTTTCAAAATTTTGATTGAAAATTTTTTGCACTTCATTATGATTGCCATCTATAAAGCTATGATTGAAATAGAAAATATTTGCATGTGTGCGCACCAGGATATTTAAAAAAAAATAATATTACCTAAATCTTTTTGGGTATAAATGTTCTAAATGTTAGTGAATGGTCAGTAATATCCCAGAATAGTTGAAACAGCTGCAATCAATTTTAAAGGCTTCTTGTCAGCGGGGGCCTCCGGCACCGACAGGGGGGGTGATGTCAGGATCAAGGAGGAAGTCCCTTTCCAGCGAGTCCAGGCAAAGTACAGTTCAGGGGAATCCAATAGAGAGGTCAGGTCCAGGCAAAGGTTGAATTAGGCAGGCAGCAAGGTTCAAGGTCAGGAAGAGGCAATTGATCAATATCAGGTGTAACAGGCGAGACAGAGAGACCCAGGAACACAATATAATATTGAGCTATACTCGGGCATTGAACCTGGGTCTCCGGCGTCCTTTTAAGTTTGAATTTGGCGCTGAAATGCACTTGGCGCGGTGCGATGATGTCACGGCCGGCACCGAAACCACGTGGCGGCTATGGGTGCCGCCATCTTGAAGGCACCGCCGCGGGGGAAGGACGCGCCTCCCGGAGCTCCCGGAAAGGCTCCGGGCGGCATTCGTGACACTCCAAAGGTATACAATTTGTATACTATCCTAATAATTCTTTCCTGAGTGCTTTTTAATTACACAGCTAAGCAATTCTTTTTGACCACAACACTGCGCTGGTTGGTTTGTATGTTGTGTATGGTTAAATGGTTTAGTTTAACTCTAATTTGATTGAGAGAGCATTTTATCAAAAATTTTATTATCATATTTTTAAGTAATTTTTTTGTTTGAAAAACTTGAAAACTCACAAGTCAAGCTTGACCTATTTTTTGGAGGGATTTCAGGATTTATTAAAGTCCAATAGTGTTAAAGGACCAGTAACATCAATTTAAAAAAAAAATTGTTAGTATACAACGAAAAAAAATCACAAAGACAAATTAAACTTTGAAATCACTAAGAAGCACAATTACTAAAGGCCAAAGTGAAAAGTAGAATAAAAATTAAAATTTCAAAGTAATTTTGGGCTACTTCAACTATTGAATAGCCCGAAATTTTAGCTTATAGCTGCCTAATTGCCATTTTAGCCTATGGGGAACCTCATAGAACTTGTCCTGAAAAATGTTCTAAGATCCAAGAATTCAAAGGATTTTGCGGAGAATCGTTTGATCGAATCGAAGGATTCGAACAATTTCTTATTCGATTGAAAATGGACCTATTCAATCAATATAGGTCAATTTTCGATTGAAAAAGCCTTTTAAAAAAACTTCAAGGGTCAAATTTCAAAGTTTTTTTACTTCTAAAATTCAACACTAAGCCTTTATTAAGAACTAACTTACCGAAACTCCGCTTGCACTCCTCTTCAGAAAAGGCAACAGGGCGACGATCCATCGTGTGGTACTCCTCCCTTCGCTTCCTTGTAGGGGATAGCCAGGGAGGAGAAATTGAGCTGAGTTTCAGTAAGTTATTTCTTGATAAAGTCAAAGTTTAATTTGTCTTTGTGGTTTTTTTTTCATTGTATACTAACATTTTTTTTAATTGATGTTACTGGTCCTTTAAAAGGCAGATGAAAAAAGTATTCCAATTCAGACCTGCCAAGAACATGTAAAAGTCAATGGCAGATGTTGTGTTGACAACTGGAAGATTTTCTGAGTTGGGCTGGGTTTCCAAAAAAAAAATCACAGTTTTTGGGCCATTTTATGAAAAATTGTAGGTTTCGAACTCTAAATAAGAAATAATTTTTGCAACAATTTTTTGATAAATAGGGGGTAGTTTTCATAAAATAGTCAGAATTTTTCAGATTTGCATAAATAGCCGCCTAAATCATAGACCTCTCCGAGTGCCTGCTCTACTGCAGTATAGAAAAAAAATGTAACCTACTTGAGCACTGCTGCAAAAATTCAAATATTTTAAGCGCAACTGGGCTTGTGATGGTTGCCTGTTATAGGACTCCGTTCCTGGTGCTTTGTGTTTCTGTGCAGTTTGCCTGTTTGTATCCTGATACCTGTTGTATCCTGTGACCCCTACCTGTTCCTGACTACTATTGACTTCTGTGATCCTGACCTTAGCTTGTTACCTCACTATTGTACCTTCTGTATTCCGACCCTGCCTGCCTGACCATTCTGATCTCATCTCCTGGTTTGTCCTTGGCCTGTCTGACTACGTCTGAGTTCCGTCTGTCCCGGCCTGATCTAGCTACGTTATCTGCCTCTGTCCTGTGGCCTTCTGCCCAAGACTTTGCTTAACCGTTGTGCCACTTGCTAGCCAGAACTTTTTTCCTTGCACCTCTCGTTAAGTCCAGGTGGCATCTGAGTAAGATGAGGGCTCCTCCCGAGGCCAAAGGCAGTCACACTACTGGTGAAGCACGAGCCGAGACCAGGGTGCTTGGCATTTGTTCTGGTCTGGGTGCCAACCATGAAAAAATATTTTTTGTCAAAGATTTAGACTGAGACTGACCTAATTTTACAAAAAGGCTGCAACACATAGAGGATTATTAAAGGTTGAATGGTTTTGTGGTTATAGAGGTTTTTGAAAGCACTAATAAACTTATTTCCAAGAATATCATTTATCAAAAGATCTGAACTGAAAAATGCAGTTCATTGCTCAATAACTATGACTTTTTCCACATTGCCTCGCAAAAGCCAGCGTAAAAAAAAAAAAAACCTGATAACCTCAAAACCCTTGAATCAAAGAAAGATCTTCCATTTGTAAAAGTGAGATCTGCCATTGACTTCTGCATGATTTCAACAGGTTTTAACTGCAGTATTTTTAGATTTGGAATTGTTACCATTTTGTCAAATGATAAATCCCAGAAAAGTTGTGCTCTTTTCCCCATTACTTTTTATGTGGTTTTAGCATCCATGTTAAAGTTGTGGTTTTGTAAGCCGCACCCATAGTAGCATTTCAGATTATGGGTGAAAAGCATGGGTATTTAGAACAAGACCAGATCACAACTTTTCTTTTCTGCATTTACTTAATTTGATAGGTCCATCTCTACTGCACTTTGTCAAGAAAGGCATAATTGAAATCCCAGGGTGGGGTGAAAAGCTAAACTTGAGTTTAGAATAAACTCAATAAAAAAAAATTATTGTTGACTTCAATAGCAACTAGGCAGGTTTTAGATGGCAAGTTTTTTTTCTAATTTTTCTTTTGATAAATCTTGGGAAGTTTCTGTTTCTGCAATTTTATTTAATCTAAATTGAATTTTGAATCAGATGTATTCGGGAGAAATATAAAAACCTGAAAAGTTGGTTAATCATATAAATGTGGCACCAATATTTGGTGGCTGGTCCCTGCATTTAGGGTGGCTTTCTTTTCATCATAAGGGAGGCTAAAATATAATAGCTTCAATGACCCAACCCTTCATTTAGGATTGGACAAGGAATTTTACACTTTAAAGTGGACCCATCACCCAGACACAAAAATCTGTGTAATAAAAGTCCTTTTCAAATTAAACATGAAATCCAATTTAAATTTTTTATTAAGGCATTCCTAGCTGTTTTAAGCTCATTTAAAAATCTCAGCTGCCAATCAAATATTGTCTGCCACTCCTCTATGCCTTAGGCATAGAGGCGGGGCAGATAATTACTTGGGACCTGGGAGGAGAAGGGATCTTTCCGTAATTTGTAAGTCTACTTGAAAATCATGCAAACATTAAAGTGGACCTGTCACTAGGGTTGCCACCCAGCGGGTATTTTACCGGCCTAGCCGGTAAAACACCAGCCAAGGCCGGGGCCGGTATTGCAAATTTACCGGCAATGTAGCTGCCGGTAAATTTGAAATACCCCTTAAAAATGGCCCTTGCCTTGCCTGAAATCTAATAAAAACGTACCTTTCTTGCGTCTTCAGCCGATTCTTCATGTGGCTCCGCCCCCTTTGACGTCACGGCACGCCCCCTTTGACGTCACGTCATGCCCCCTTTTGGCCCCGCCCCCCTGCCGGCCGGTATTATAATTTTAAAAAGGTGGCAACCCTACCTGTCACCCAGATACAAAAATCTGTATAATAAAAGTCAAATTAAACATGAAATCCAATTTCAATTTTTTATTAAAGCATTCATAGCTGTTTTAAGCTAATTTAAAAATCTCAGCTGTCAATCAATTATTGTCTGCCCCTCCTCTATGCCTAGGCCTAGAGGCGGGGCAGATAATTACTTTCACTTTCCATTCAGCACTTCCTAGATGTCACTGCTCCACACACATTCCCCCAGTTCTCTTAACCATTTAATTGTGTAGCCAGGACATGGGAATAGACATGGGGTCCCCCATTCTGGTGCACAAACAAGATTCTGAGATGATGCAAGGCTTATCTTAATAACAGTGTCAACAAAATGGCTCCTGCCTGCTTGCTATAATTATAATTCCCAGACTGAAGAAAACAAGATTAAAATAATTTATATAGCGTAATTAATGTTCATTTTGCATGACTAATGTGATAAAATAGGATTTTCAATATTTTTTTGGGGTGACAGGTCCACTTTAACATTTTTAGCAAACAAAACTTTCTTGTCAGATCTATTTTCAAGTTTTATCTCCAACACTAATTTACATGCAAATATCAGAGTAGGCGAGAGCACAAAAGAGTTCTGGCTATTCAGCTGAAATGGAAAACATGACAATATTATAGCTGTGGACAGTGTTGCCATTATTTATGAGGTGGCCACATTACAGTTTTAGAGATTGATGGATGAATTCTGTCTCTCTCTCGTGCTGTATTGCTTCATAAATTATGTATTTAGTGCAGCTTTGCACATGCTCTCCTATATCATCCCCAGTAGCTCTGCTTGTAAGGAAGAAACAGAGGCTTAGGCAGAACAGGAATTTGATTCAACAATTCATAGCCTTTCCCAATTTCATCTCTGAATTATTTATACTTTTAGAAATGCCCCATAATATAAAAAAACTTTTTTTTAATGTTAGATAGGAAGATAATATGATTGGTTAAGCTCCTTTATAATGAAAAGAGAAAAAGGGAAATATATAATATTGTAGAATACACTATTTTCCTTAAACAGGAACTGAAATGACTACTGTTCCATTCCATGCACGCTCAGATCAGAACATTTCTACATGTATCTATGTTACATATTCCCACTGGGTTAATATAATCTACGGTTCAAATATCTCTTCCCATAAAATACTTGACTTTTATGGGAATTATGGATTTGAAAAATTGTGTCCAAACAAAGCAAAAGGTATATGGTTAATATAGATTAATAGGCCTTTGACTGAAGTTAAATGGACCATCGGCAACCAAAAATATCGGTCCATATAGAAAAGTTTTGCTTTCTGCAAATTCTTTTTATTCATGCTCCACCTAGTGGCAGAATACAGAATCTGTTAATATAGAAGGAAGGGCCACTTTACCTTACATTTTCTAGCAGAATTGTTTTTAATGCAAGGGGGAATACTGGCATATATATTGAATTTGTGGTATTTGGCATGGTAGAGATGAAAAAAAACTAGGGAGTACGTCTGTCTTTGGGAATCACCATTTATAGCTCTGAGAATAGAGTATAGCATAGCGTACAGTATGTCGCAAATGATGACAAATCCCATGTATTTTCAGGCCATGCCCCCCCCACCACATGCTTCTTTAAAGGGCACTTGTTGCCCTAAAATAATTTCCCCCACCTAAGATGTGGGCTGATAAAGCTGCACTCAAGTTGCGGGTAGCAATATTCTTTTTTATTTAAAAAATTGCCCCCTGCCAGCACTAGAACACCCATACTGGGAGGGAGTTTCTGGTTCGAGCAGCGATGTTGGGGCACACATATGTGCATAATGATTGAATGAAACGTGTTCATTATGGGCATTTGCATGACATCAGAACTCCCGGTGCCATCATTCCACAACCTCACTGTCCTCTCTTTGAAGAACCAACTACTCTTTGGTGTGGTGATCCTCTTTATAGTTAAAAAGGTCAACCGCCATTTGTCTATAATGTCCTCTTATGTACTTATAAAGTATAATCATATCCCCTCGCAAGTGCCTTTTTTCCCAGAGATAACAACCCCAACATTGACAGTCTACCCTCATAATGTTATCCCTCTAACCAGTTTAGTTGCATGTCTCTGAAGTCTCTCCATGTATATCCCTCTTAAGGACTGGAGCCCAAAACTGCACTGCATACTCCAGACAAGGCCTTACCAGGGATCTATAAAGAGGCAAAATTATGTTTTCATCCCTTTATGCCATTTTTTATGCAAGACTTTATTTGCTTTAGTGGCTACAAAATGGCACTGCCCTGAATTAGACAACTTGTTATCTACAAAAAATTCCCAACACACTGCCATTTAGTGTATAACTTGCATTTATATTATTTTAACAAAAATGCATAACCTGCATTTATCAACATTGAACCTCATTTTCCAGTTTGATGCTCAGTTTTCCAATTTAGTCATATCACTCTACAAAGTGGCAGCATCCTGCATGGAACTTATAGTTCGGCACAATTTAGTATCATCAGCAAATAGAAGCAGAACTTTCAATGTCCGTCTCCAGGTCATTAATAAACAAGTTGAAAAGCAAGGGACCCAGTACAGAGCCCTGCGGTACCCCACTAACAACACTGGTCCATTTACAAAATGTTCCATTTACCACCACTCTTTGTAATCTATCTTTTAGCCAGTTCTCTATCCAGCTATAAATACTATGTTCCAGGCCAACATTCCTTAATTTAACCAGTAACCTTCTGTGTGACACTGTTATTAAAATATTAAAATATTTAGCAAAGTAGATCACACCCACTGCCTTCCCAGAACTGAGATCCCTGCTCACCTTCTCATAAAAGAAATTAGAAAAATATATCCCCCCTCCCCCATGGCAAATTGAAGAGGCGTCAAATGTTTTTTTTTTACCATCCCCTGGATCAACTAGCAGTTAGCCAGGTTAAAATAGAGTTAAAAGATTGACCTCAATGGATGTGTATCTATGTATTTTACTATGTAATTTACAAAAACTAACCATTTCTGGAAATGATCCAAATTTCAATATTCTATGCTGTTTTTGCTGCTGACTAAGTTGGTTATTAACAATATAAAATAATATTTAAAATAAAGCCTTATTGGATTACCAAATATACCAGTAATTAGCCAACTACTGCATTCAAAATATATTAAAATATATTAAAACATAAACAAGAGGACAGACCAACACTGTCCTCCAAAGTAGGTAATTGTTTTTCTTAAGCAGGGCAACAAAATGCCAGATTGCAAATATTTTGTTGCACTGAGGAACACATCTGGACTGTGAACCACTTCTTGGGTTATTTTGGGTGTTCCAGTAAGCAGTTTCTGCAAAGTGATTTATTAGAATGGTGACAAGACTAAATATGATTAAAAATATGCTCACCAAATCTTATTATAAAAACATGTCCTCTGCACTTATAATGTATGAATATGTCAATGATCTCCTCTGTGTTGTTAAACAAACAGTCTGCTGATGTGGCGATGCAGCTGGGCTTCCCAAGGTTGCAGGCACATGCAATAGAGGCAATGAGAATAGCTTTTCAGAATTATTTGCAAAGCTAAGCCTACATAGCCTCTTGGGACTCATCCACATAGAACGCTGCTCGGTCACCACAGGGTTCCAAATCGAAGCAGTCAATTGGAAATGGCTATATAATTTGTCATTAAAGTTTCAAATTGCACTTCTGTCCTTTTATATGCCATCTTTAACTCAGGCTTTTTTTTTAATACCTACAATCTCTTTTACACATGCTGTTGCTTCTGCCTATTCAACATTGCAAATATATACATTTTCTATATAGTGTTACAAACTGACTTCTGCAACCCATTAGTGCTCATACACACGGGCGTTTTGGACCTGCGCTCCCCTGCGTTGCGTTTGGCTGCGTTCAGCCGCAGGGGAGCGCAGGTCTAGATGCACCTCATTCTTTTCAATGAGGTTGTACTCACGAGACACGTGTAAGCGCCGAACGCAGGTTCAGATGCAACATGCTGCATTTTTCCTGCGTTCGGCGCTTACATGCGTTCGTGTGAGTACAGCCCCATTGAAAATAATTGAGTGTGTCTATACCTGCGCTCCCCTGTGTTTGAACGCAGCAAAACGCAACGCAGGGGAGCGCAGGTAAAAACGCCCAAATCTTATTATAAAAACATGTCCTCTGCACTTATAATGTATGAATATGTCAATGATCTCCTCTGTGTTGTTAAACAAACAGTCTGCTGATGTGGCGATGCAGCTGGGCTTCCCAGGTAACCTTTTGACATGAATGTGGTACCCTGGTCAGTGAGTATCTCCTTGGGAAAACCTGTCCTTGAAAATATTAGGAACAGCTCAAGGAGGCATTGCTTAAAGGAATAGCTTCCGGTTATCGTGTGGCATCAAGGATCACCAAGATATAACAGGAAAGCTGCATGAGAGCCCCACATTCCAATTGCTCAGCCTTCCAAGGGCACTGTGCTCTAGTGTGCCCCCAGGCTTGATACCTCAAACACTGCATGTTCCTGCCCTTCTGGGGTGAAGGGTATCTGCAGGTGTCCCTTGTTGGGAAGGTGGTGACACTTCTCCACTTTCTTTCACACTGAGCCTAGGACTCTGCAGGGGACTTTTCCTGGCTGGTGTAGATTTCCTGGTCGCTGATGGGTGGGAGCAAGTAGTTCCTCAGTAGCTGTGTGCCTCTCAACCATCTCGACCAGCTGATCCATGGTTTTGGGGTCCCCATGACTCACCCAGCGCTATAGGTGAACCAGGAGGGACCGAAGGTACCGGTCTGTCACAACCTGCTCAACAATCTGGAGTCCATTCAGATCCTCGGGCTGCTGCCACTAGGTGATCAAATGGATAAGGTCATGCATCTGTGACCTAGGCGGTAGGTTGGTTTGATATTTCCACCTGTGTACCCTCTGGGCTCTGACTGCAGTGGTTACCCCTAGGCTGGCCAGGATCAATCCTAACTCATGGTGGCATCTGGGTTAAGATCATAATACACCTTCTGTGGATCACAAGACAGAAATGGAGCTATTAGGCCAGCCCATTTATCTCGGGCCACCCTTCTCGCTCTGAAGTCCTCTCAAACGTGGTAAGAAAGGCCTCCACATCATCCACAGGAGTCAACTTTTGGAGAAAATCACTTGCCCGGGTGCTTGCCAGGTTCCCCTGTTCTGGAGCAAACTGCTGTATAGCCTCAGCCAACACCTTGGCTTGGTCAATGTAGCCTCTTGTAAGGCAAATAACTGATAGTTGGGCCTCCAGGCTCTTTTGCTGGGCTTCTACCTTTTGCTTTGGGAGATGCCCTCTGCTACTCAGATGCCACCAGGTCTTAATGTTCTGGGTTCAAGGGAACCAAACATACAAGAAGGACAGGGAACAAGGAGTGTAATCGAGGCACAGGAAAGGGGCAATGCCAAACAGACAATGCTGTAAAAAATCAGGAGACAGAGGCATAGTCAAGGTCACAGGCTGAGGTCAAAAAAAGTCAGGATCTGAAGAATAGTCAGTAACAGGCAAGGGTCGATTATGGCAGGGACAGGCAAGGTTAAAAAAAAAAAAAGACCAGAACTATAAGTGCACTCAGGAAATATTAAGAAATAGATCTAGGATGGCAATGTCAATGTGGATGTGGTGCCTTTAAATATTTAAAATTCACACCCCGTACAATAACGTCAAGACAGGAGGCATGCATCAAGAACCCGGAAGCACGTCACTTAGGAATGGAGCGCTACAGAAGAGGGGGCAGTAGGCATCCCTGCTTCCTCACTGGACCACCAGGTATTCTCACAACTCCTTCATAAAAATCTGTTTTTGAGTTTGTAGTATGCCTTGTAACTCTTTTCAATCTCACCATGATCTTCATTAATGTCCACAAAATCCATTTCCTCAATGGAGCCTTTTCCTTCCAATCCTTATTTCTGGTTTAACATAACTATTATGATCCTCACCAGTTCCCTACTTCATCTTCTGCATACATAGACCTGTATAAAATAAAAAATAATAATAATAATTTTCAAGAATAGGACTTTCTGGTTTTAGATTCAGCTTATTGCATGATTTGGCCTAATGAATTGGACACAAATGTGCCAACTGACAAATGGGAATCCTACAGGTAGTGGTAATTCCAGACAATACACGTACTGTAGATGTCATTTTGATGCTAATTGTCTAAAATAACAAAATCACCACTTTTTTTGGCACAATTACACCTGATTTGTCATACTGCTAATGTATTTTGATACACTGGGAACAATTGTT
>CM044432.1:180055944-180067440 GCA_024363595.1 Xenopus borealis
TGCCCTGTAAAGTTTCAAAAATTAAGCCAGCATACCTCTCTGCTAAAAAATCTATACAAGAAGAGCTTATGGGAGAGATGCCCTTTAAAACTCATTCAAGCTGCCATGCACAATCTAAATATTGACCAGCCTGTGTGGATGAAGATGTTTTTAAACTGTGAAAGTTTAAACAAAGTGAAAGAAAACATAATACTTAGCAAACTTCCAATAAATATTCATTATGGTTATGTGCACATGTAATTGCAATTGGAGGCAGCAGCTGCAGTCCCTGATCTGTCTGAACCAATGATTTAAGTTGGTCAGTTAACACACCCGGACAGGAACTGACTCCTGTTACATTGTTTTAAAGGTTATTAATGTATGTTAGAAAACTCTTATGCAAAACACTTTTGGAGATCCTCTTTATTATACACAAATACTTTTTTTATTCTAAATCAAGGAAAAAGCTTACGTACAGCCAGTAGTGTAACTTAGTTAGGGCTTTACTGGGGTCACCTGCACTCTGGGCCCCCCTTGCAACCGCAGGAATTGCTTCCTCTGTAGTTACACCCCTGTGTACAGCGCTTTAACAGGTTATTGTCCCTTTAACCTTATAAGGGGATTCACGATTTTGAATGAATAATTCACATATTTGGATGAGTAATCCCAATGCTAAAAGTGTTACTGTATTTGTAAAAGCAAGCACATCACTTTGTCTAATTAGCCTCTGCTCACACAAGATGAATGATTTCCTATATTTACAGGGTATTTACAGAAAGAAAAATAGACTATGTAGTCGCCTTAAACATCTGCTAAAGAATTTCAGAGCCGCTATATAACCTGCCTGGTGGACAATAAAAATACACAACATGCAGAAGTGAATTTTGTTTGAAGGAAATGTTTCTGCTCTTTGAAAAAGAATGATGGTAACAATGCATTCATCTTAGTTTAACGAGAAACGTTTTCCATTTAAACCACAAAAATCTTTTGTTTTATGATGTTAGGAGCCTTTTATTTCTACTCTTGCTTGGGGAATCAGACACAAAACGGTGGTTATTTTCTCATGGAGATAAAGAGCTAGGTGCTAGGGAAGAGCAAATCTGCCCATTGACTTCTTGCTGCATTTTTTGCTGTTTTGCTCATTTTTGATGAAGTGAAACAAGTCATATTCATCCATCACTAGTTAAAAAAACTTAGCACAGGGGGGAATTCCACAGCCACAGAGGTGGGCTTTGGGGAGTGCACAGTGACAAGTGGGGGTGAGAGAACCCGACTAGGAGTTGACAAGACACAGTACCTGGCCACCACTTCCAATATTTGCACCCTAAACAGGTGTTTCTTCTGGCTACCCCTAGTTCTGTCCCTGCTTAAAGGAGAACTAAACCCCCAAAATAAGAATATCCCCTGCCTACTACCCTAAGCAGTCCCCCTCCCTGCTCCACCCCATGGTTACCCCTGCAATTGCCCCTTACGAGTTTGTTCATGTAACAGTGCAGAATAAGTGCAGCAGAGCTCATGAATGCCACTTCCAGGTCTCCAAACTTTTTCTGTAAGTGAGTGTTCTATTGGCACATGGGCAGTTGGAACAGTTTTCTGGTTCATAGCAACTGCACATGCGCAAAAAGTGCTGGAAAGTGCCGAAGGGAAGAAGACCCAAAGAAGATGATCCTGAAGATGTTGCCCATGAGCTCTGCACTGATGTTGAGCACACTCATAGTGGGCAATTTCAGGGGAAACTATGTTAAATCTGCCCCAAATGTTTTTAAAAAAAATAGCAGCCTTAATGTATAGAGGTCCAAATTCTGGAAAGATCCCTTATCCAAAAAAAAAAAGGTCCTGAGCATTCTGGATTACAGATCCCTTACCTGTAATGCAACATAAGCATTGGGGGAGATACAAAGGGAGCCTCACACCTGCCACCAATTCCTTGACAAAGCTGTGTATTTGTTCTCAACTAGAAAGAAAGATTCCTTCTGGAACCAGGGTCCAATATATTTGCAAACATGAGTTACTTTGCCCCAGAGAGCCTTGCCCATCTTTAGACTGTGCATGTAGGACCAGATCACGTTACTCATAACCTTTTCTAAATTGCTTTGTTTATTAATTTTCTGTTCCAACCTGTTCTGGGATATTTCTATAACAGTAATATTTGCTCTCTATGCAAAACTAGAGCACTAGCGGACAACCTCCAGAAGAAGAAGAAGGAATAAAAATCCTGGCATGTACAATGGCAGGAACGCCTGCACCTGGCTTTACTTCACACATAATTAATGTCTCCTTAAGCTCAGCTGGTACACAGGCCCCAAGTGTGCGCCAACCTCCTCCCTCATTTTTCTATGGAATACGTCAATTGTGCCTAAGCAGCATTTTCATCTGGCACTGTTCATTTCAAAATCTATTTATTTAAGGTGAAAAACATAACAATTCTGTGGAATGGCATACAATCCAGGGCTTCATTATAACATAAACTGTATCTGCTCCAATAACTGGTAACATCATTATATAATGTGAATGTAATTTCCTATTTTCAACTGGCCCATTCAATGGAACACCATAATATACTGTACAATATTTTTAGAAGTGTAACTTGTTTACAAAGGCATACCACCTTTGGCTGATACATTGGGGTAGATTTAATAAAGGGTGAAGTGGTCGTCGCTAGCGAAAATTCGATAGAAATCCCATCCGCAGGAACATGACCAATTTACTAAAGGACAATTCACTAGCAAAACATTATATTGTTAGCAAATTTTTGTGTCCTTTTGCCAGGAGAATGATTGTTACTCCACAAAATCAAGTGCAAATTTTCCGTTACTTTGCTTTTTTTTTCACCTGAGTTTCCTTCGCCAGCTTAGACCTGGCAAACTGAAAAGATGAAGCTAGATCCTCCTCAATCTTATGTCAGTGACATCATATCCTGTATGCTGAAAAGTCATAAAAGTTCTAAAATGCTGTCATTTTTTCATATTTTAAAGTAGCATTGTTTTAAAAATGTTTTACCATTTCAGGGACATGACACATTTGCTTTAGGGTGGGCTTCTGTCTAAGACATTAGAGGATCTCTTTGGTCTTTATTTTACTTCCTTGGACATTTTTAACAAGAAGTGGCCACTTCAAGCGTTTGCACCAACATCTCTAATAAAGTCATATATGTACCCACCCTATTCAAATTAGCCTAAGCGAAAGACTTCTAACGAAGTTTAACTAAGCAGAAACGAATGTTAGCAAACGTTCGCTATGAAATGCTTGTGCTGTCAAATTTAAGCTAACGAAACTTCACCAATGTAAGTTTTTCATGACACAACTTCACAATTTAGTGAATAATTAGTGTGTTGGTAGCGAATTAACGGTTGGAAAATTAGAGAGAAGAGTGATGTAGCTTTGCAGACAAAAATTCGGCCTTTAGAGAATTTCACTTTTGTAATTACAAACATTTTAATATTATTATGTTAAGGTTTCTGAAGAGCTTTCTTACCTCTGTCATCCTCAGTAGAAAATGTATTACAATTTGTGATTGTGATTTATTTATGAATTTAAGAAAATTGTGGCTGAAAAACACAACCTCAAATTTTTTTCAACCTGGCATTTTCTGAGCTTATCTTGTATCGTCAATAAAGAGTCAAATTTACATTTTTTCACAGATATCTAATGATTTGTGGGTTTTATTTATTCAGGGGCGTAACTACCAGGGGAGCAGTGGCCAGGGCCCGCACCCCTACAGGCCCCCCCCCCCGGCAGTCTCGTGCCCACTGCAGCTGGCTGGAATTGGCTGCAGAGGAACAGAAAATAGTCATGGACGGGGGGGGCAGCTGCACGGCCCACACCAGTGTCCGTCCCCACCTAGTTCCGTTACTGTATATATTTCTTTAAAACCCTAAACATTCAAGATGCTTTAAAGGAGAATTCAGCCCTAACTTTCAAAAACCCCTACCCCCTATATAAGAGATGTTCATTTTTAAATTCAAATTTAGTGATTTCATTATTAAAGTTTGTTTTTTTTCTGGTCAAAAAAAGGGCTCCATCTCCATCTCAAACTTGCCAGGGTCATGTAGAAGTCAATGGCAGATGTATAATTGGAAGATATCATTATATGTGCACAATCCAAAGAATTTGTGGTTTTTGATTTTATTGAGTCGTTTCCGATTATTTGAGTAGATTTATTGATTAATATGGTAAAAAAGTGAATGTGAGTTTGGTGGAAGTGGTTTTTAGAAAATAGTGAGGGATTTTAGAAAAAAAACCTTTAGTATGTTGTAGAGAGTGCTATTCTGAGACAATTCTGAAATTGGGCTTTTTTTATTATTTGTGGTTATTTTGTTTTTTATTCAGCAGCTCTCCAGTTTGCCATTTTAGTAGCTAGCTGATTGTTAGGGTCCAAATTACCCTAGCAACCAGGCAGTGCTTTGAAAGAGAAACTACAATATGAACAGGACAGGATATGAATTGAAAGATATGTTATATAAAGTAACAATAACAATAAAAGCAATAGTTTTCAGCTCCCATGGGTCAGTGACCCCCATTTGAAAACTGGTACAGTAGTTAGAAAAGGAAATCCAATAATTAAAAAATGATAATTAAAAAAAACTAAGTTCTACAGAATACTAAAAGTAAACTTAAAGGAGAATGAAAGGTTAAAACTAAGTAAGCTTTCTTAGAAAGGTCCACCTAAATATACCAGTAAACCCTCAAAAAAATGTTGCTCTGAGTCCTCTGTCAAATGAAACACTGCATTTCTTTCTTTCTATTGTATACACATGGGCTTCTGTATCAGACTTCCTGTTTTCAGCTTAAATCTTCTTGCTCCGGGCATGAGCATGCTCAGTTTGAATACGCCCAAAATTAATTTGAAATTCGAATTTGATTCGAATTTCCACTTCGAATCAATTAGACCCTTATGGGCAAATATACTATAATTCCCTAAAAATCCCTTGAATTCCCTCGAAATTCGATAAGCATTCAACTATCGAATGCTTATCAAATAGTTTTAGGCTATCTTTTTCCTCGATATTCGATTTCTCGATGAAATCGTACTATCGAAAACTGATCATTTAATTTCACACAAAAATCATACTTTTTCCTTCGAGCGCTCGAAAAATTTGTACGATTCGAACGATCGGTGCGTACAAATGGATTCCCATAGGCTTCTATTGCTATTCTGTAGGTTCAATCTGGCAAAGTAGGCAGTCGAATAAAATTTTAAAGTTAAAGTCATTCGATCATCGAATTATCGAATATTCGATCATTCGATCTATTCGATCATTTGAATTTTCAGTATTCGACGATCGAAGTGGGCAAATTTGCATATTTGAGCCTCCGAAAAAATAGTACGATCGGAATTCGATCGAACTTCGATCCATTCATGTGAATTTTGTAAATTTGCCCCATGTAAATGTACCCCTGCGTGTCCTGATAATCAGGAAGTAATTTTTAAAAGGTTCAAACTTTTGCAATGTTTCTGCAAATTTGTTTTTCACAAAAATTGAAATTTGAATGAAATTTTCAAAAACTCGGATGTCTGGTATTTATTAAGCACAAAAAACTCAAATGTTAAACTTTGACATCTAAAAGCATGCGAGGTCATGTCATTTTTAATCCAAGACTTTTCAGTTTTTTAAGCTTTAAAGTCACAAATTAGAGTTGTTTATATAAAAAAATTAATAAGTAAGCAAACATTTGTGTTTTAGAAATTTGTGTATTGATTCGAAATTTTAAAAAAAACTGTAAAACCGCAAAACTAAAATTTTTTGATTTGAGTTGGTGGCTAAATATGATTTTAGCAGGCTTATGGTATAGTTATCCAAATTGTGGAAATACCCCTTATCAAGAAAAGCCCAGGTTCTGAGCATTCCAGAAATAGCTCCCAGGTACTTTGGTTATCCCACCTTATTGTTTCAATCAGCTACAGGCTGCTAACATCTGGCCTTGGAAGTTAATCCACCCACCACATGGAAAATGTTGGACAACACTGATATATAGAATGTCTTTGCAGAGGCAAACAATATAGCAGCTGTCTCCGATGTATAAATACCAATATACAGAAAATGATTGTTCTGTGCACACAATCAATTATAATCACATACTTTGCAACATATTAAAAGAAAATCCCATTTATAATTGAAGTGTATTTTACCTTTAAATAATCCGATTACACTGTATATGGGACCAATAAATAAATTTTCAGCTAAGGGTAAAAAAAAACATTAGTGCTGAAAAATGTTTAGGTTTTTTTTATTGCCTTGTCCTCCTTTTTTGTTGACCAAAGGTTTTCTTCCAAAAAATCAGTAATAAAAAAAGTTTGCTAATTAAACCTGTCAAGCTTTTTATTTATTATAATTAGTATTACTATTATTTTTTTTTATATAAAAATGTAATGGGCAAAAAGAACCACAGCATGGTTGACATGCAATATTTAACTTTTAATACTTTTAGTTTTAAATGTAAATTTAAACAAATGGTATATTAGAACAGTAATATAAAGGCACCACTATGCATTCACTGAATGGTGCATAAACCATTTTAAGATCTTGGCAGTTTTTGAAGTTGGAAAAAAACAGCCTGTATGGACAGATATGAAATAAAAACCCATCCTGAACATCAAAGAATCTCAATCGCAGATCAGTCTGTCGTCACAGTACTATCTATAGCAATTTATTGCCAAAATATTTTGGCCGACACAAAGAAGCAGAACAGAACACAAGTCATAGAACTGTTTGGATCATTCAAGTGAGCTGTGCAAGTCATCCAAACTACAGAAAAGTCTAAAGCTGAAATAATATAAATTTTAAAAAAAATTATATAAAGAAAAACTCAGTAGTCGTCACTTCAGTGCTACAGAATGAGTCAAACTATGCCAAAATGCATAAAATCAAAGTTACAAGTCAAAGCATCAGATATTATACCATCGGCTTGCCCCCTGGGGGGGATGGGGGGACAGAACAGCGGTTAGTCCCAACCTGAAGTCTATTTAGGGTGAGATCTGGGGACAAAGTCTATTCTCTTTCCAAAGGGTTTTGAAGAACAATCTTGATGTTTTTTTAGACTGAGATCTTGGATGGACATTTATTTTCTACCCTAGATATTACAAAAAAAAATAAGTAGAAGGTGGACTGCAAAACCAATATATTAAAAGTACAATTTATTATATAATCACTAAAACACTGGCGGGCCAGAAAACAGTAAATAAATGATAAATAAATAGTTCTAAAATCAATAATAGATACAATCCAGTTGGGCAGTTGCTTTTCCTCTGGAGAAATTTCAAATGACTGTTCCTTGGTGTCTGTATATGCTTAAAATTATTAAAAAAAAAAAAAAAAAGAGGATGGTTTTTGAAACAGTGGAGGATGGCTGTGAGTTGTAGATCAACATAAAAATTATTTCCCAGGAGCTGGGATTTTCAAACAGTGGCATGTGCAGATTATTTAATTAGATAAAACAAACAGGCTGGCCGGTAGATGGCTGAGTTTAGAGAGCAGATTATAAAAAGGGGTATATTGGGGCGTCCTCCACTCCCTCCTCCTTACCAGCTGCAAAGGCCCCCCCCAAAAAAAAAGAAGTTGGAATAATCTCACCAGATACACAGTCTAAGTCTGTTTCATTAATTTCTCTGTAGATGTTCCTTTCACAATGGTCCAAGATGGCACACCGTCTGTTTCAGTGAGTGCGCTCCACAGAGGAACGCAACCTCTGATTTCCCCCTGCTTCACTAATTTCACAGTTTCACAAACTGGCAGATCACGAGGAACCAACAACTTATAACTTTTCACGATTTTTCTGTGAATTTGATTAAAAGCATAAAAAATGAAAGTCCACACTAAGAAATGATCCCACCTGGATACTGCAACGCGTTCACCAAACTAATGCTTTCTCAAGCAGTTAAAGACCAGAAGTTTTGTCATTTCTCACTTTAAATAACCTAAGCTTAAAGGGAACACAGACAGTTTCAGCTATAGGGGGCAGATTCACTAAAGGGCGAAGTGACTAATGCTATCGAAAATTTGCCAGCTTGACATAATTTAGTTACTTCGCTGATTTACTAACAAGCACAGGTGCAACTTCACTAGCGAAGTAAAGGTACGCTAAGCGTTGCTTCGCACTCTAACGCCACGGCGAATGAACGTTACTACGCCAATTCACTAAGATGCAGATTTTATTGAACGTTACCTCTTGCGCCAGACTTGCCTTTGCCACCTCAGACCAGCCGAAGTGCAATAGAGTAGATAGTTCATAAAAAAATAGCTGGAAAATTTTCTAAGTCCCAAAAAAACACTAGCATCTTTTCATATTTACAGGGTGATAAGCTGCAAAAGAGCATAAAATTTTTTGGGGGTACCCGGCTCCCCCCCCTACATTTCCTAACATATGGAACATAAACTATACAGTGGGCACATGTGTAGGGCAATTTGTAACAACCCTATTTTCTTTTATTGAGGTTTCCAGGGCTTGTGTAATGTATTTGCTGCGACATATACATCCATTGAACTTTAACTTCCTGCCGTATGCAAATTAGGCAACACTAGCCGCAAATTCGCTTTGCTTGACGAAGTAACGCTACCGCAACTTAGCCACAGTTTGACGCCCTCGACGAAACTTCACACTTTAGTGAATTAGGGGCAGATTTACTAAAGGGATGAATTTCAAATTGAAAAAAATTCAAAATTCGACCATGTGAATAGGCAGGGAAGTAAAATCCTTCGAATTCGAATATCGAATTCGAAGGATTTTACCACAATTTGATTGGTCAGACAGGAATAGGAAATATTTGATCGATCGATAAATCATTCGAATCGATAGATACGAATGATTTTATTGATATAATATTTTTTATTCAATCAAAAATAATGAAACCCAATTTGGTAGCTTTGATCTAGCGAACTAGGCAGCTGAATAGAAATTTAAAGGGGAAGTACTTCGACAGTCGAATCGTCAAATAAAAAAAATATTTTTATTCGAATCATTCGATTCAATCGAATTTTCAAAATTCAAAAGTCGAAGTGGTCTTCAATAACATTCGAAAATTTGAATCGAACTTCGAATCCTTCATGTGAATTTAGTAAATCTGCCCCTGTGCGTTGTCTGAACGAATTTCGCCTGGCGAAGTGTTGCGATGGCTGTGAAGCGGACTCTGGAGTAGTTGCACTCTTTAGTGAATTTGCCCCTAGATCTCAAAAGATAGGCTTGAACTAAAAAAGCCATAAAAAGGAGGACAGGTCTAAGGGGTGCAAATGAGGCTACTTCCTTTGTAGAGTCCCCCACATCCCAGGTACAACTGAAATGCACTAACCCTCTATGAGAAGTTTGGTATTCTTTATCTGGCAAAACGGTGTTACTTATGGTGACTAGTGATGAGCGAAATTTTTGCAGCGAAAATTATGTCCATAGACTCTAATGGTGAATAAACACTCTAAAATACAGAAAAACGGTGGTAGATTGTAAAAAAAAAAGAGAACTTTCCCCCAAATGTGATCACCCTATAAACAGTGGTATGCATAATTGCACATTATGTACACTGCCCTAGGATCCATGTGCACAGTGGTGTAAATAGAATGCGTTGGCCAATGCAAAAAAATCTTCATAGGAGCCCTATGCACTATGACCCCCAACAACCTCCTGTCCACTCCTCACGTCCACCTACTGTACTTCCTAACCTGGGCTGGGGTCTCCCAGCTACTTATGTCCCCTTTCCCCTACTGCAGGTGAGAGATGCGGGTATTCTTTTCTGCATAAAGGAAGCCGGCCCCACAGTGTGACCACCCCGTGAGCACAGGCTCTGCTTCCTCTATAGTTACGCCACTGCATGTGAAATATTTGTTGTTTTTCTGAACCCTACAAACACATGCATCAATAAATATAAAGTGCCAACTGTTGTATGCATTTAATGGGTATATACATTGCACATACTGATTACATACATTAAAACTGATGCCCCATACACAAAGCAAAGGCAGCCCTGCTCAGTAGAGCTTACAATCTCAAAGCTAAATGTAAATATGTAATCATATTATCAGGGAATAATGTATTATTAACAAAAATCCAGAGAAAAAATAAATACAAAAAGGCTGTTGATGAGTGTATTAAGTGTTTTTAGGCTGACTGTAGCCATGGCTGCCTTGTACTTTCCAATTTCCCAGACTCTGTATTTTCCAATTCAACATTGTTTGTGTTTTTATTTGTAATATAAAATTTCCAAGACATTGTTTCATCGCTTCAAGAAAAGGCAATTAGCAATCTTAAAGGACAAGGAAAGTGTAAAATAGAATAAGGCTAGAAATGCTGTATTTTGTATACTAAACATAAACATGAACTTACTGCACCACAAGCCTAATCAAACAAATGATTTATGCTTTCAAAGTTGGCCACAGGGGGCTGTCATCTTGTAACTTTGTTATACATCTTTGTCTGACACTGGCCCTGCACATGCTCAGTGTGGTCTGTGCTGCTTAGGGATCGTCATAAATGATAAAAAAACAAATCTGCTTGAGTTCTGCATGGCAGGTAAGTAAGGCAGGGGCTCCCCCTGCTGTTAATAAGCATGATTGTTTCCCTGCCAGAAGTTAGGGACCGTCTGCCAATTCCTATCCTCAGCAGTAAATGAAGGGAGAATTTCACTGTATACAGTCAGGTTTCTTATAAAAACGGTACACATTTTTTAATTGAAGTATATTGGAGATAGATTTCCTTTTCATTAAAGAAAGTAAAAATGGGATTTTATTTATTTGCCTTTCCTTGCCCTTTAAGGATAAATCATGGCTATCCAGGGGGCTTCTTTTCACATATCAATCTGTTTTTTTCTATTGAACAAGCAATGTTCCTGTCTACTTCTTTTCACTTTTAGGTAATTTATGGATTTAATGCCAGGTTATTTCACACCTTGTTACCCTAGATGGACAAGAACCCTGATACAACTAATTTTTGCCAGGATGGTTTTATGTATTTTATCTGGAAAGAGATGATTAAAAAATGTTATAATATTATTCCTGGAAAATGCTTTTGATAAAACAATTGTCTATGGTTATAACATTCAAGTCATATTACAAGTTCTCTTTCCTAGATCCTCCTGCTATTCTTATCAATGCATAATAGATTTTTCATGCATTCTATTAACCCTTTCAGCTCAAGTGGATGTTTAATCTGGCTAGCCACATATTGATAGGTCATAGAGTTGATCAGAAACCATTTAAAAAGAAAGTGCAAAGTGCACCAATTGGGTCATAAAATTACCATGTTTTTATCCCACAACGCAAGTAACGTGTGCCTAAACCTGAGTGCCATGTAATCAAGATAAAGTTGCAGTGCTGGGTCAAAGGTGGGGGTGAGATCACTTCTGGCACTCCAATGCAGACTTCATCTATTATGTTACTTGCATCCAATTAGCAAATAATTACTTGGTCCATTGCCACCCTCTAGGGCTGTGGTTGTTAAAATCTTTGTTGTCAGATTGAGCACCTCTTGAAGATTTAACTTTTGACCAAGAAAAAGTAATTGAGTAATAGTTTCTAGGATAGCAGATTCATACTC